>JAUCBL010000093.1:0-574812 GCA_033807585.1 Hydrophis major | reverse complement strand
CAATTCAAAATAGAACAGAATTCAGAATAGAATCAAATTCAGAACAGAATAGAATAAATTCATGATAATATTGAATTCAGAATAGAATAAATTTCAGAATAGAATAGAATAGAGAATAGAATAAACTTCAGAAAGGAATCAAATTCAGAATAGAATAAAATTCAGAAACGCTTACAATTCAGAAAAGAATAGATTTCAGAATAGAAAAGAATTCTGCATTTAATAGAATTCAGAATAGAATAGAATTCAGAATAGAATTGAAAAAATTCAGAATAGAATAAAATTCAGAAAAGAATTATATTCATAATACAATTTAATTCAGAATAGAACAGAATTCAGAATAGAATTAAATTCAAAATAGAACAGAATTCAGAATAGTACAAAATTCAAAATAGAATAGAATAAAATTCAAAATAAAATGGAATTGAGAATAGTATAAAATTCAGAAGAATAGCATAAAATTCAAAACAGAACAAAATTCAGAATAGAATAAAATTCATAATTGAATAAAATTCAGAAAAGCTTATAATACAGAACAGAACAGAATTCAGAAGAGAAGAGAATAAAATTCAGATTAGAATAAAATTCAGAAAAAAATTGAATTCAGAATAGAATTTAATTAAGAATAGAATACAATAAAATTCAGAATAGAATTAAATTCAAAATAGAATAGAATTGAGAATAGTATAAAATTCTCAATAGAATAGCATAAAATTCAAAAAAGAATAAAATTAGGGAATAGAATCGAATAAAATTCAGAATAGAATCAAATTCAGAATTGAATACAATAAATTCATAATAGTATTGAATTCAGAATAGAATAAATTTCAGAATAGAATAGAATTGAGAATAGAATAAAATTCAGAAAGGAATAAAATTCAGAATAGAATAAAATTCAGAAATGCTTACAATTCACAACAAAATAGATTTCAGAATAGAATAGAATTCAGCATTTAATAGAATTCAGAATAGAATAGAATTCAGAAAAGAATTAGATTCATAATACAATTTAATTCAGAATAGCATAGAATTCAGAATAGAATAAAATACAAAATAAAATGGAATTGAGAATAGTATAAAATTCAGAAGAATAGCATAAAATTAAAAACAGAATAAAATTAGGGAATAGAATAGAATAAAATTCAGAATAGAATTAAATTCAAGATAGAACAGAATTGAGAATAGTATAAAATTCTGAATAGAATAGCATAAAATTCAAAACAGAATAAAATTAGGTAATAGAATAGAATAAAATTCAGAATAGAATCAAATTCAGAACAGAATAGAATAAATTCATGATAGTATTGAATTCAGAATAGAATTGAATAAAATTCAGAATAGAATAAAATCCAGAAAAGAATTATATTCATAATACAATTTAATTCAGAATAGAATAGAATTCAGAATACAATTCAATTCAAAATAGAACATAATTCAGAATAGTACAAAATTCAGAACAGAATAGAATAAAATTCAGAATAGAATAAACTTCAAAATAAAATGGAATTGAGAATAGTATAAAATTCAGAAGAATAGCATAAAATTCAAAACAGATCAAAATTCAGAATAGAATAGAATAAAATTCAGAATAGAATAAAATTCATAATTGAATAAAATTCAGAAAAGCTTAGAATACAGAACAGAACAGAATTCAGAAGAGAAGAGAATAAAATTCAGATTAGAATAAAATTCAGAAAAGAATTGAATTCAGAATAGAATTTAAATTAGAATAGAATAGAATAAAATTCAGAATAGAATTAAATTCAAAATAGAATAGAATTGAGAATAGTATAAAATTCTCAATAGAATAGCATAAAATTCAAAAAAGAATAAAATTAGGGAATAGAATCGAATAAAATTCAGAATAGAATCAAATTCAGAATTGAATAGAATAAATTCATAATAGTATTGAATTCAGAATAGAATAAATTTCAGAATAGAATAGAATAGAGAATAAAATAAAATTCAGAAAGGAATAAACTTCAGAATAGAATAAAATTCAGAAATGCTTACAATTCACAACAGAATAGATTTCAGAATAGAATAGAATTCAGCATTTAATAGAATTCAGAATAGAATAGAATTCAGCATTTAATAGAATTCAGAATAGAATAGAATTCAGAATTGAATTGAATAAAATTCAGAATAGAATAAAATTCAGAAAAGAATTATATTCATAATACAATTTAATTCAGAATAGAATAGAATTCAGAATACAATTCAATTCAAAATAGAACATAATTCAGAATAGTACAAAATTCAGAATAGAATAGAATAAAACTCAGAATAGAATAAAATTCAAAATAAAATGGAATTGAGAATAGTATAAAATTCAGAAGAATAGCATAAAATTCAAAACAGATCAAAATTCAGAATAGAATAGAATAAAATTCAGAATAGAATAAAATTCATAATTGAATAAAATTCAGAAAAGCTTAGAATACAGAACAGAACAGAATTCAGAAGAGAAGAGAATAAAATTCAGATTAGAATAAAATTCAGAAAAGAATTGAATTCAGAATAGAATTTAAATTAGAATAGAATAGAATAAAATTCAGAATAGAATTAAATTCAAAATAGAATAGAATTGAGAATAGTATAAAATTCTCAATAGAATAGCATAAAATTCAAAAAAGAATAAAATTAGGGAATAGAATCGAATAAAATTCAGAATAGAATCAAATTCAGAATTGAATAGAATAAATTCATAATAGTATTGAATTCAGAATAGAATAAATTTCAGAATAGAATAGAATAGAGAATAGAATAAAATTCAGAAAGGAATAAACTTCAGAATAGAATAAAATTCAGAAATGCTTACAATTCACAACAGAATAGATTTCAGAATAGAATAGAATTCAGCATTTAATAGAATTCAGAATAGAATAGAATTCAGCATTTAATAGAATTCAGAATAGAATAGAATTCAGAATTGAATTGAATAAAATTCAGAATAGAATAAAATTCAGAAAAGAATTATATTCATAATACAATTTAATTCAGAATAGAATAGAATTCAGAATACAATTCAATTCAAAATAGAACATAATTCAGAATAGTACAAAATTCAGAATAGAATAGAATAAAACTCAGAATAGAATAAAATTCAAAATAAAATGGAATTGAGAATAGTATAAAATTCAGAAGAATAGCATAAAATTCAAAACAGATCAAAATTCAGAATAGAATAGAATAAAATTCAGAATAGAATAAAATTCATAATTGAATAAAATTCAGAAAAGCTTATAATACAGAACAGAACAGAATTCAGAAGAGAAGAGAATAAAATTCAGAATAGAATCACATTCAGAATAGAATAGAGTAAATTCAGAATAGTATTGAATTCAGAATAGAATAAATTTCAGAATAGAATAGAATAGAGAATAGAATAAAATTCAGAAAGGAATGAAATTCAGAATAGAATAGAGTTAACAATAGAGTAGATTTCAGAATAGAATAAAATTCATAATAGAATAAAACTCAGAAACGCTGACAATTCAGAACAGAACAGATTTCAGAAAAGAATAGAATTCAGCATTTAATAGAATTCAGAATAGAATAGAATTCAGAAAAGAATTATATTCATAATACAATTTAATTCAGAATAGAATTAAATTCAAAATAGAACAGAATTCAGAATAGTACAAAATTGAGAATAGAATAGAATATAATTCAGAATACAATAAAATTCAGAATAGAATAAAATTCAAAATAAAATGGAATTGAGAATAGTATAAAATTCAGAAGAATAGCATAAAATTCAAAACAGATCAAAATTCAGAATAGAATAGAATAAAATTCAGAATAGAATAAAATTCATAATTGAATAAAATTCAGAAAAGCTTAGAATACAGAACAGAACAGAATTCAGAAGAGAAGAGAATAAAATTCAGATTAGAATAAAATTCAGAAAAGAATTGAATTCAGAATAGAATTTAAATTAGAATAGAATAGAATAAAATTCAGAATAGAATTAAATTCAAAATAGAATAGAATTGAGAATAGTATAAAATTCTCAATAGAATAGCATAAAATTCAAAAAAGAATAAAATTAGGGAATAGAATCGAATAAAATTCAGAATAGAATCAAATTCAGAATTGAATAGAATAAATTCATAACAGTATTGAATTCAGAATAGAATAAATTTCAGAATAGAATAGAATAGAGAATAGAATAAAATTCAGAAAGGAATAAACTTCAGAATAGAATAAAATTCAGAAATGCTTACAATTCACAACAGAATAGATTTCAGAATAGAATAGAATTCAGCATTTAATAGAATTCAGAATAGAATAGAATTCAAAAAAGAATTGAATAAAATTCAGAATAGAATAAAATTCAGAAAAGAATTATATTCATAATACAATTTAATTCAGAACAGAATAGAATTCAGAATAGAATAAATTTCAGAATAGAATAGAATAGAGAATGGAATAAAATTCAGAAAGGAATAAAATTCAGAATAGAATAGAGTTAACAATAGGGTAGATTTCAGAATAGAATAAAATTCAGAATAGAATAAAATTCAGAAAAGCTTATAATACAGAACAGAACAGAATTCAGAAGAGAAGAGAATAAAATTCAGAATAGAATCACATTCAGAATAGAATAGAGTAAATTCAGAATAGTATTGAATTCAGAATAGAATAAATTTCAGAATAGAATAGAATAGAGAATAGAATAAAATTCAGAAAGGAATGAAATTCAGAATAGAATAGAGTTAACAATAGAGTAGATTTCAGAATAGAATAAAATTCATAATAGAATAAAACTCAGAAACGCTGACAATTCAGAACAGAACAGATTTCAGAAAAGAATAGAATTCAGCATTTAATAGAATTCAGAATAGAATAGAATTCAGAATAGAATTCAATTCAAAATAGAATAGAATTCAGAATAGTACAAAATTCAGAACAGAATAGAATAAAATTCAGAATAGAATAAACTTCAAAATAAAATGGAATTGAGAATAGTATAAAATTCAGAAGAACAGCATAAAATTCAAAACAGAACAAAATTCAGAATAGAATAAAATTCAGAAAAGAATTATATTCATAATACAATTTAATTCAGAGTGGAATAGAATTCAATTCAAAATAGAACAGAATTCAGAATAGAATCAAATTCAGAACAGAATAGAATAAATTCATGATAATATTGAATTCAGAATAGAATAAATTTCAGAATAGAATAGAATAGAGAATAGAATAAACTTCAGAAAGAAATCAAATTCAGAATAGAATAAAATTCAGAAACGCTTACAATTCAGAAAAGAATAGATTTCAGAATAGAAAAGAATTCTGCATTTAATAGAATTCAGAATAGAATAGAATTCAGAATAGAATTGAAAAAATTCAGAATAGAATAAAATTCAGAAAAGAATTATATTCATAATACAATTTAATTCAGAATAGAACAGAATTCAGAATAGAATTAAATTCAAAATAGAACAGAATTCAGAATAGTACAAAATTCAAAATAGAATAGAATAAAATTCAAAATAAAATGGAATTGAGAATAGTATAAAATTCAGAAGAATAGCATAAAATTCAAAACAGAACAAAATTCAGAATAGAATAAAATTCATAATTGAATAAAATTCAGAAAAGCTTATAATACAGAACAGAACAGAATTCAGAAGAGAAGAGAATAAAATTCAGATTAGAATAAAATTCAGAAAAAAATTGAATTCAGAATAGAATTTAATTAAGAATAGAATACAATAAAATTCAGAATAGAATTAAATTCAAAATAGAATAGAATTGAGAATAGTATAAAATTCTCAATAGAATAGCATAAAATTCAAAAAAGAATAAAATTAGGGAATAGAATCGAATAAAATTCAGAATAGAATCAAATTCAGAATTGAATACAATAAATTCATAATAGTATTGAATTCAGAATAGAATAAATTTCAGAATAGAATAGAATTGAGAATAGAATAAAATTCAGAAAGGAATAAAATTCAGAATAGAATAAAATTCAGAAATGCTTACAATTCACAACAAAATAGATTTCAGAATAGAATAGAATTCAGCATTTAATAGAATTCAGAATAGAATAGAATTCAGAAAAGAATTAGATTCATAATACAATTTAATTCAGAATAGCATAGAATTCAGAATAGAATAAAATACAAAATAAAATGGAATTGAGAATAGTATAAAATTCAGAAGAATAGCATAAAATTAAAAACAGAATAAAATTAGGGAATAGAATAGAATAAAATTCAGAATAGAATTAAATTCAAGATAGAACAGAATTGAGAATAGTATAAAATTCTGAATAGAATAGCATAAAATTCAAAACAGAATAAAATTAGGTAATAGAATAGAATAAAATTCAGAATAGAATCAAATTCAGAACAGAATAGAATAAATTCATGATAGTATTGAATTCAGAATAGAATTGAATAAAATTCAGAATAGAATAAAATCCAGAAAAGAATTATATTCATAATACAATTTAATTCAGAATAGAATAGAATTCAGAATACAATTCAATTCAAAATAGAACATAATTCAGAATAGTACAAAATTCAGAACAGAATAGAATAAAATTCAGAATAGAATAAACTTCAAAATAAAATGGAATTGAGAATAGTATAAAATTCAGAAGAATAGCATAAAATTCAAAACAGATCAAAATTCAGAATAGAATAGAATAAAATTCAGAATAGAATAAAATTCATAATTGAATAAAATTCAGAAAAGCTTAGAATACAGAACAGAACAGAATTCAGAAGAGAAGAGAATAAAATTCAGATTAGAATAAAATTCAGAAAAGAATTGAATTCAGAATAGAATTTAAATTAGAATAGAATAGAATAAAATTCAGAATAGAATTAAATTCAAAATAGAATAGAATTGAGAATAGTATAAAATTCTCAATAGAATAGCATAAAATTCAAAAAAGAATAAAATTAGGGAATAGAATCGAATAAAATTCAGAATAGAATCAAATTCAGAATTGAATAGAATAAATTCATAATAGTATTGAATTCAGAATAGAATAAATTTCAGAATAGAATAGAATAGAGAATAAAATAAAATTCAGAAAGGAATAAACTTCAGAATAGAATAAAATTCAGAAATGCTTACAATTCACAACAGAATAGATTTCAGAATAGAATAGAATTCAGCATTTAATAGAATTCAGAATAGAATAGAATTCAGCATTTAATAGAATTCAGAATAGAATAGAATTCAGAATTGAATTGAATAAAATTCAGAATAGAATAAAATTCAGAAAAGAATTATATTCATAATACAATTTAATTCAGAATAGAATAGAATTCAGAATACAATTCAATTCAAAATAGAACATAATTCAGAATAGTACAAAATTCAGAATAGAATAGAATAAAACTCAGAATAGAATAAAATTCAAAATAAAATGGAATTGAGAATAGTATAAAATTCAGAAGAATAGCATAAAATTCAAAACAGATCAAAATTCAGAATAGAATAGAATAAAATTCAGAATAGAATAAAATTCATAATTGAATAAAATTCAGAAAAGCTTAGAATACAGAACAGAACAGAATTCAGAAGAGAAGAGAATAAAATTCAGATTAGAATAAAATTCAGAAAAGAATTGAATTCAGAATAGAATTTAAATTAGAATAGAATAGAATAAAATTCAGAATAGAATTAAATTCAAAATAGAATAGAATTGAGAATAGTATAAAATTCTCAATAGAATAGCATAAAATTCAAAAAAGAATAAAATTAGGGAATAGAATCGAATAAAATTCAGAATAGAATCAAATTCAGAATTGAATAGAATAAATTCATAACAGTATTGAATTCAGAATAGAATAAATTTCAGAATAGAATAGAATAGAGAATAGAATAAAATTCAGAAAGGAATAAACTTCAGAATAGAATAAAATTCAGAAATGCTTACAATTCACAACAGAATAGATTTCAGAATAGAATAGAATTCAGCATTTAATAGAATTCAGAATAGAATAGAATTCAGAAAAGAATTGAATAAAATTCAGAATAGAATAAAATTCAGAAAAGAATTATATTCATAATACAATTTAATTCAGAACAGAATAGAATTCAGAATAGAATAAATTTCAGAATAGAATAGAATAGAGAATGGAATAAAATTCAGAAAGGAATAAAATTCAGAATAGAATAAAATTCAGAAAAGCTTATAATACAGAACAGAACAGAATTCAGAAGAGAAGAGAATAAAATTCAGAATAGAATCACATTCAGAATAGAATAGAGTAAATTCAGAATAGTATTGAATTCAGAATAGAATAAATTTCAGAATAGAATAGAATAGAGAATAGAATAAAATTCAGAAAGGAATGAAATTCAGAATAGAATAGAGTTAACAATAGAGTGGATTTCAGAATAGAATAAAATTCATAATAGAATAAAACTCAGAAACGCTGACAATTCAGAACAGAACAGATTTCAGAAAAGAATAGAATTCAGCATTTAATAGAATTCAGAATAGAATAGAATTCAGAATAGAATTCAATTCAAAATAGAATAGAATTCAGAATAGTACAAAATTCAGAACAGAATAGAATAAAATTCAGAATAGAATAAACTTCAAAATAAAATGGAATTGAGAATAGTATAAAATTCAGAAGAACAGCATAAAATTCAAAACAGAACAAAATTCAGAATAGAATAGTATAAAATTCAGAATAGAATAAAATTCAGAAAAGAATTATATTCATATTACAATTTAATTCAGAATAGAACAGAATTCAGAATAGAATTACATTCAAAATAGAACAGAGTTCAGAATAGTACAAAATTCAGAATAGAATAGAATAAAATTCATAATAGAATAAAATTCATAATTGAATAAAATTCAGAAAAGCTTATAATACAGAACAGAACAGAATTCAGAAGAGAAGAGAATAAAATTCAGAATAGAATCACATTCAGAATAGAATAGAGTAAATTCAGAATAGTATTCAATTCAGAATAGAATAAATTTCAGAATAGAATAGAATAGAGAATAGAATAAAATTCAGAAAGGAATAAAATTCAGAATAGAATAGAGTTAACAATAGAGTAGATTTCAGAATAGAATAAAATTCATAATAGAATAAAACTCAGAAACGCTGACAATTCAGAACAGAACAGATTTCAGAAAAGAATAGAATTCAGCATTTAATAGAATTCAGAATAGAATTCAATTCAAAATAGAACAGAATTCAGAATAGTACAAAATTCAGAACAGAATAGAATAAAATTCAGAATAGAATAAACTTCAAAATAAAATGGAATTGAGAATAGTATAAAATTCAGAAGAACAGCATAAAATTCAAAACAGAACAAAATTCAGAAAAGAATTATATTCATAATACAATTTAATTCAGAGTGGAATAGAATTCAATTCAAAATAGAACAGAATTCAGAATAGAATAAAATTCATGATTGAATAAAATTCAGAAAAGCTTAGAATACAGAACAGAAGAGAATTCAGAAGAGAAGAGAATAAAATTCAGAAAAGAATTGAATATAGAATAGAATTTAATTTAGAATAGAATAGAATTCAGAATTGAATTAAATTCAAAATAGAATAGCATAGAATTCAGAATAGAATGGAGTTAGAATAGAATTCAGAATAGTATAAAATTCAGAATAGAATTAAATTCAAAATAGAATAGAATTGAGAATAGTATAAATTCTGAATAGAATAGCATAAAATTAAAAACAGAATAAAATTAGGGAATAGAATAGAATAAAATTCAGAATAGAATCAAATTCAGAACAGAATAGAATGAATTCATGACAGTATTGAATTCAGAATAGAATAAATTTCAGAATAGAATAGAATAGAGAATGGAATAAAATTCAGAAAGGAATAAAATTCAGAATAGAATAGAGTTAACAATGGAGTAGATTTCAGAATAGAATAAAATCCAGAAACGCTTACAATTCAGAACAGAATAGATTTCAGAATAGAATAGAATCCAGCATTTAATAGAATTCAGAATAGAATAGAATTCAGAATAGAATTGAAAAAATTCAGAACAGAATAAAATTCAGAAAAGAATTATATTCATAATACAATTTAATTCAAAATAAAACAGAATTCACAATAGTACAAAATTCAGAACAGAAGAGAATAAAATTCAGAAGAGAATAAAATTCAAAATAAAATGGAATTGAGAATAGTATAAAATTCAGAAGAATAGCATAAAATTCAAAACAGAACAAAATTCTGAATAAAATAGCATAAAATTCAAAACAGAATAAAATTAGGGAATAGAACAGAATCAAATTCAGAATAGAATCAAATTCAGAATAGAATAGAATAAATTCAGAATAGTATTGAATTCAGAATAGAATAAATTTCAGAATAGAATAGAATAGAGAAAAGAATAAAATTCAGAAAGGAATAAAATTCAGAATAGAATAAAATTCAGAAACGCTTACAATTCAGAAAAGAATAGATTTCAGAATAGAATAGAATTCAGCATTTAATAGAATTCAGAATAGAATAGAATTCAGAATAGAATTGAAAAAATTCAGAATAGAATAAAATTCAGAAAAGAATTATATTCATAATACAATTTAATTCAGAATAGAATTAAATTCAAAATAGAACAGAATTCAGAATAGTACAAAATTGAGAATAGAATAGAATAAAATTCAGAATAGAATAAAATTCAGAATAGAATAAAATTCAAAATAAAATGGAATTGAGAATAGTATAAAATTCAGAAGAATAGCATAAAATTCAAAACAGAGGAAAATTCAGAATAGAATAGAATAAAATTCATAATAGAATAAAATTCATAATTGAATAAAATTCAGAAAAGCTTAGAATACAGAACAGAACAGAATTCAGAATTGAAGAGAGTAAAATTCAGATTAGAATAAAATTCAGAAAAGAATTGAATTCAGAATAGAATTTAATTTAGAATAGAATAGAATAAAATTCAGAATAGAATTAAATTCAAAATACAATAGAATTGAGAATAGTATAAAATTCTCAATAGAATAGCATAAAATTCAAAACAGAATAAAATTAGGGAACAGAATCGAATAAAATTCAGAATAGAATCAAATTCAGAATTGAATACAATAAATTCATAATAGTATTGAATTCAGAATAGAATAAATTTCAGAATAGAATAGAATTGAGAATAGAATAAAATTCAGAAAGGAATAAAATTCAGAATAGAATAAAATTCAGAAATGCTTACAATTCACAACAAAATAGATTTCAGAATAGAATAGAATTCAGCATTTAATAGAATTCAGAATAGAATAGAATTCAGAAAAGAATTAGATTCATAATACAATTTAATTCAGAATAGCATAGAATTCAGAATAGAATAAAATACAAAATAAAATGGAATTGAGAATAGTATAAAATTCAGAAGAATAGCATAAAATTAAAAACAGAATAAAATTAGGGAATAGAATAGAATAAAATGCAGAATAGAATTAAATTCAAGATAGAACAGAATTGAGAATAGTATAAAATTCTGAATAGAATAGCATAAAATTCAAAACAGAATAAAATTAGGTAATAGAATAGAATAAAATTCAGAATAGAATCAAATTCAGAACAGAATAGAATAAATTCATGATAGTATTGAATTCAGAATAGAATTGAATAAAATTCAGAATAGAATAAAATCCAGAAAAGAATTATATTCATAATACAATTTAATTCAGAATAGAATAGAATTCAGAATACAATTCAATTCAAAATAGAACATAATTCAGAATAGTACAAAATTCAGAATAGAATAGAATAAAACTCAGAATAGAATAAAATTCAAAATAAAATGGAATTGAGAATAGTATAAAATTCAGAAGAATAGCATAAAATTCAAAACAGATCAAAATTCAGAATAGAATAGAATAAAATTCAGAATAGAATAAAATTCATAATTGAATAAAATTCAGAAAAGCTTAGAATACAGAACAGAACAGAATTCAGAAGAGAAGAGAATAAAATTCAGATTAGAATAAAATTCAGAAAAGAATTGAATTCAGAATAGAATTTAAATTAGAATAGAATAGAATAAAATTCAGAATAGAATTAAATTCAAAATAGAATAGAATTGAGAATAGTATAAAATTCTCAATAGAATAGCATAAAATTCAAAAAAGAATAAAATTAGGGAATAGAATCGAATAAAATTCAGAATAGAATCAAATTCAGAATTGAATAGAATAAATTCATAATAGTATTGAATTCAGAATAGAATAAATTTCAGAATAGAATAGAATAGAGAATAAAATAAAATTCAGAAAGGAATAAACTTCAGAATAGAATAAAATTCAGAAATGCTTACAATTCACAACAGAATAGATTTCAGAATAGAATAGAATTCAGCATTTAATAGAATTCAGAATAGAATAGAATTCAGCATTTAATAGAATTCAGAATAGAATAGAATTCAGAATTGAATTGAATAAAATTCAGAATAGAATAAAATTCAGAAAAGAATTATATTCATAATACAATTTAATTCAGAATAGAATAGAATTCAGAATACAATACAATTCAAAATAGAACATAATTCAGAATAGTACAAAATTCAGAATAGAATAGAATAAAACTCAGAATAGAATAAAATTCAAAATAAAATGGAATTGAGAATAGTATAAAATTCAGAAGAATAGCATAAAATTCAAAACAGATCAAAATTCAGAATAGAATAGAATAAAATTCAGAATAGAATAAAATTCATAATTGAATAAAATTCAGAAAAGCTTAGAATACAGAACAGAACAGAATTCAGAAGAGAAGAGAATAAAATTCAGATTAGAATAAAATTCAGAAAAGAATTGAATTCAGAATAGAATTTAAATTAGAATAGAATAGAATAAAATTCAGAATAGAATTAAATTCAAAATAGAATAGAATTGAGAATAGTATAAAATTCTCAATAGAATAGCATAAAATTCAAAAAAGAATAAAATTAGGGAATAGAATCGAATAAAATTCAGAATAGAATCAAATTCAGAATTGAATAGAATAAATTCATAATAGTATTGAATTCAGAATAGAATAAATTTCAGAATAGAATAGAATAGAGAATAGAATAAAATTCAGAAAGGAATAAACTTCAGAATAGAATAAAATTCAGAAATGCTTACAATTCACAACAGAATAGATTTCAGAATAGAATAGAATTCAGCATTTAATAGAATTCAGAATAGAATAGAATTCAGCATTTAATAGAATTCAGAATAGAATAGAATTCAGAATTGAATTGAATAAAATTCAGAATAGAATAAAATTCAGAAAAGAATTATATTCATAATACAATTTAATTCAGAATAGAATAGAATTCAGAATACAATTCAATTCAAAATAGAACATAATTCAGAATAGTACAAAATTCAGAATAGAATAGAATAAAACTCAGAATAGAATAAAATTCAAAATAAAATGGAATTGAGAATAGTATAAAATTCAGAAGAATAGCATAAAATTCAAAACAGATCAAAATTCAGAATAGAATAGAATAAAATTCAGAATAGAATAAAATTCATAATTGAATAAAATTCAGAAAAGCTTATAATACAGAACAGAACAGAATTCAGAAGAGAAGAGAATAAAATTCAGAATAGAATCACATTCAGAATAGAATAGAGTAAATTCAGAATAGTATTGAATTCAGAATAGAATAAATTTCAGAAGAGAATAGAATAGAGAATAGAATAAAATTCAGAAAGGAATGAAATTCAGAATAGAATAGAGTTAACAATAGAGTAGATTTCAGAATAGAATAAAATTCATAATAGAATAAAACTCAGAAACGCTGACAATTCAGAACAGAACAGATTTCAGAAAAGAATAGAATTCAGCATTTAATAGAATTCAGAATAGAATAGAATTCAGAAAAGAATTATATTCATAATACAATTTAATTCAGAATAGAATTAAATTCAAAATAGAACAGAATTCAGAATAGTACAAAATTGAGAATAGAATAGAATATAATTCAGAATACAATAAAATTCAGAATAGAATAAAATTCAAAATAAAATGGAATTGAGAATAGTATAAAATTCAGAAGAATAGCATAAAATTCAAAACAGATCAAAATTCAGAATAGAATAGAATAAAATTCAGAATAGAATAAAATTCATAATTGAATAAAATTCAGAAAAGCTTAGAATACAGAACAGAACAGAATTCAGAAGAGAAGAGAATAAAATTCAGATTAGAATAAAATTCAGAAAAGAATTGAATTCAGAATAGAATTTAAATTAGAATAGAATAGAATAAAATTCAGAATAGAATTAAATTCAAAATAGAATAGAATTGAGAATAGTATAAAATTCTCAATAGAATAGCATAAAATTCAAAAAAGAATAAAATTAGGGAATAGAATCGAATAAAATTCAGAATAGAATCAAATTCAGAATTGAATAGAATAAATTCATAACAGTATTGAATTCAGAATAGAATAAATTTCAGAATAGAATAGAATAGAGAATAGAATAAAATTCAGAAAGGAATAAACTTCAGAATAGAATAAAATTCAGAAATGCTTACAATTCACAACAGAATAGATTTCAGAATAGAATAGAATTCAGCATTTAATAGAATTCAGAATAGAATAGAATTCAGAAAAGAATTGAATAAAATTCAGAATAGAATAAAATTCAGAAAAGAATTATATTCATAATACAATTTAATTCAGAACAGAATAGAATTCAGAATAGAATAAATTTCAGAATAGAATAGAATAGAGAATGGAATAAAATTCAGAAAGGAATAAAATTCAGAATAGAATAGAGTTAACAATAGGGTAGATTTCAGAATAGAATAAAATTCAGAATAGAATAAAATTCAGAAAAGCTTATAATACAGAACAGAACAGAATTCAGAAGAGAAGAGAATAAAATTCAGAATAGAATCACATTCAGAATAGAATAGAGTAAATTCAGAATAGTATTGAATTCAGAATAGAATAAATTTCAGAATAGAATAGAATAGAGAATAGAATAAAATTCAGAAAGGAATGAAATTCAGAATAGAATAGAGTTAACAATAGAGTGGATTTCAGAATAGAATAAAATTCATAATAGAATAAAACTCAGAAACGCTGACAATTCAGAACAGAACAGATTTCAGAAAAGAATAGAATTCAGCATTTAATAGAATTCAGAATAGAATAGAATTCAGAATAGAATTCAATTCAAAATAGAATAGAATTCAGAATAGTACAAAATTCAGAACAGAATAGAATAAAATTCAGAATAGAATAAACTTCAAAATAAAATGGAATTGAGAATAGTATAAAATTCAGAAGAACAGCATAAAATTCAAAACAGAACAAAATTCAGAATAGAATAGTATAAAATTCAGAATAGAATAAAATTCAGAAAAGAATTATATTCATATTACAATTTAATTCAGAATAGAACAGAATTCAGAATAGAATTACATTCAAAATAGAACAGAGTTCAGAATAGTACAAAATTCAGAATAGAATAGAATAAAATTCATAATAGAATAAAATTCATAATTGAATAAAATTCAGAAAAGCTTATAATACAGAACAGAACAGAATTCAGAAGAGAAGAGAATAAAATTCAGAATAGAATCACATTCAGAATAGAATAGAGTAAATTCAGAATAGTATTCAATTCAGAATAGAATAAATTTCAGAATAGAATAGAATAGAGAATAGAATAAAATTCAGAAAGGAATAAAATTCAGAATAGAATAGAGTTAACAATAGAGTAGATTTCAGAATAGAATAAAATTCATAATAGAATAAAACTCAGAAACGCTGACAATTCAGAACAGAACAGATTTCAGAAAAGAATAGAATTCAGCATTTAATAGAATTCAGAATAGAATTCAATTCAAAATAGAACAGAATTCAGAATAGTACAAAATTCAGAACAGAATAGAATAAAATTCAGAATAGAATAAACTTCAAAATAAAATGGAATTGAGAATAGTATAAAATTCAGAAGAACAGCATAAAATTCAAAACAGAACAAAATTCAGAAAAGAATTATATTCATAATACAATTTAATTCAGAGTGGAATAGAATTCAATTCAAAATAGAACAGAATTCAGAATAGAATAAAATTCATGATTGAATAAAATTCAGAAAAGCTTAGAATACAGAACAGAAGAGAATTCAGAAGAGAAGAGAATAAAATTCAGAAAAGAATTGAATATAGAATAGAATTTAATTTAGAATAGAATAGAATTCAGAATTGAATTAAATTCAAAATAGAATAGCATAGAATTCAGAATAGAATGGAGTTAGAATAGAATTCAGAATAGTATAAAATTCAGAATAGAATTAAATTCAAAATAGAATAGAATTGAGAATAGTATAAATTCTGAATAGAATAGCATAAAATTAAAAACAGAATAAAATTAGGGAATAGAATAGAATAAAATTCAGAATAGAATCAAATTCAGAACAGAATAGAATGAATTCATGACAGTATTGAATTCAGAATAGAATAAATTTCAGAATAGAATAGAATAGAGAATGGAATAAAATTCAGAAAGGAATAAAATTCAGAATAGAATAGAGTTAACAATGGAGTAGATTTCAGAATAGAATAAAATCCAGAAACGCTTACAATTCAGAACAGAATAGATTTCAGAATAGAATAGAATCCAGCATTTAATAGAATTCAGAATAGAATAGAATTCAGAATAGAATTGAAAAAATTCAGAACAGAATAAAATTCAGAAAAGAATTATATTCATAATACAATTTAATTCAAAATAAAACAGAATTCACAATAGTACAAAATTCAGAACAGAAGAGAATAAAATTCAGAAGAGAATAAAATTCAAAATAAAATGGAATTGAGAATAGTATAAAATTCAGAAGAATAGCATAAAATTAAAAACAGAACAAAATTCTGAATAAAATAGCATAAAATTCAAAACAGAATAAAATTAGGGAATAGAACAGAATCAAATTCAGAATAGAATCAAATTCAGAATAGAATAGAATAAATTCAGAATAGTATTGAATTCAGAATAGAATAAATTTCAGAATAGAATAGAATAGAGAAAAGAATAAAATTCAGAAAGGAATAAAATTCAGAATAGAATAAAATTCAGAAACGCTTACAATTCAGAAAAGAATAGATTTCAGAATAGAATAGAATTCAGCATTTAATAGAATTCAGAATAGAATAGAATTCAGAATAGAATTGAAAAAATTCAGAATAGAATAAAATTCAGAAAAGAATTATATTCATAATACAATTTAATTCAGAATAGAATTAAATTCAAAATAGAACAGAATTCAGAATAGTACAAAATTGAGAATAGAATAGAATAAAATTCAGAATAGAATAAAATTCAGAATAGAATAAAATTCAAAATAAAATGGAATTGAGAATAGTATAAAATTCAGAAGAATAGCATAAAATTCAAAACAGAGGAAAATTCAGAATAGAATAGAATAAAATTCATAATAGAATAAAATTCATAATTGAATAAAATTCAGAAAAGCTTAGAATACAGAACAGAACAGAATTCAGAATTGAAGAGAGTAAAATTCAGATTAGAATAAAATTCAGAAAAGAATTGAATTCAGAATAGAATTTAATTTAGAATAGAATCGAATAAAATTCAGAATAGAATCAAATTCAGAATTGAATACAATAAATTCATAATAGTATTGAATTCAGAATAGAATAAATTTCAGAATAGAATAGAATTGAGAATAGAATAAAATTCAGAAAGGAATAAAATTCAGAATAGAATAAATTCAGAAATGCTTACAATTCACAACAAAATAGATTTCAGAATAGAATAGAATTCAGCATTTAATAGAATTCAGAATAGAATAGAATTCAGAAAAGAATTAGATTCATAATACAATTTAATTCAGAATAGCATAGAATTCAGAATAGAATAAAATACAAAATAAAATGGAATTGAGAATAGTATAAAATTCAGAAGAATAGCATAAAATTAAAAACAGAATAAAATTAGGGAATAGAATAGAATAAAATTCAGAATAGAATTAAATTCAAGATAGAAAAGAATTGAGAATAGTATAAAATTCTGAATAGAATAGCATAAAATTCAAAACAGAATAAAATTAGGTAATAGAATAGAATAAAATTCAGAATAGAATCAAATTCAGAACAGAATAGAATAAATTCATGATAGTATTGAATTCAGAATAGAATTGAATAAAATTCAGAATAGAATAAAATTCAGAAAAGAATTATATTCATAATACAATTTAATTCAGAATAGAATAGAATTCAGAATACAATTCAATTCAAATAGAACATAATTCAGAATAGTACAAAATTCAGAATAGAATAGAATAAAACTCAGAATAGAATAAAATTCAAAATAAAATGGAATTGAGAATAGTATAAAATTCAGAAGAATAGCATAAAATTCAAAACAGATCAAAATTCAGAATAGAATAGAATAAAATTCAGAATAGAATAAAATTCATAATTGAATAAAATTCAGAAAAGCTTAGAATACAGAACAGAACAGAATTCAGAAGAGAAGAGAATAAAATTCAGATTAGAATAAAATTCAGAAAAGAATTGAATTCAGAATAGAATTTAAATTAGAATAGAATAGAATAAAATTCAGAATAGAATTAAATTCAAAATAGAATAGAATTGAGAATAGTATAAAATTCTCAATAGAATAGCATAAAATTCAAAAAAGAATAAAATTAGGGAATAGAATCGAATAAAATTCAGAATAGAATCAAATTCAGAATTGAATAGAATAAATTCATAATAGTATTGAATTCAGAATAGAATAAATTTCAGAATAGAATAGAATAGAGAATAAAATAAAATTCAGAAAGGAATAAAATTCATAATAGAATAAAATTCATAATTGAATAAAATTCAGAAAAGCTTATAATACAGAACAGAACAGAATTCAGAAGAGAAGAGAATAAAATTCAGAATAGAATCACATTCAGAATAGAATAGAGTAAATTCAGAATAGTATTCAATTCAGAATAGAATAAATTTCAGAATAGAATAGAATAGAGAATAGAATAAAATTCAGAAAGGAATAAAATTCAGAATAGAATAGAGTTAACAATAGAGTAGATTTCAGAATAGAATAAAATTCATAATAGAATAAAACTCAGAAACGCTGACAATTCAGAACAGAACAGATTTCAGAAAAGAATAGAATTCAGCATTTAATAGAATTCAGAATAGAATTCAATTCAAAATAGAACAGAATTCAGAATAGTACAAAATTCAGAACAGAATAGAATAAAATTCAGAATAGAATAAACTTCAAAATAAAATGGAATTGAGAATAGTATAAAATTCAGAAGAACAGCATAAAATTCAAAACAGAACAAAATTCAGAAAAGAATTATATTCATAATACAATTTAATTCAGAGTGGAATAGAATTCAATTCAAAATAGAACAGAATTCAGAATAGAATAAAATTCATGATTGAATAAAATTCAGAAAAGCTTAGAATACAGAACAGAAGAGAATTCAGAAGAGAAGAGAATAAAATTCAGAAAAGAATTGAATATAGAATAGAATTTAATTTAGAATAGAATAGAATTCAGAATTGAATTAAATTCAAAATAGAATAGCATAGAATTCAGAATAGAATGGAGTTAGAATAGAATTCAGAATAGTATAAAATTCAGAATAGAATTAAATTCAAAATAGAATAGAATTGAGAATAGTATAAATTCTGAATAGAATAGCATAAAATTAAAAACAGAATAAAATTAGGGAATAGAATAGAATAAAATTCAGAATAGAATCAAATTCAGAACAGAATAGAATGAATTCATGACAGTATTGAATTCAGAATAGAATAAATTTCAGAATAGAATAGAATAGAGAATGGAATAAAATTCAGAAAGGAATAAAATTCAGAATAGAATAGAGTTAACAATGGAGTAGATTTCAGAATAGAATAAAATCCAGAAACGCTTACAATTCAGAACAGAATAGATTTCAGAATAGAATAGAATCCAGCATTTAATAGAATTCAGAATAGAATAGAATTCAGAATAGAATTGAAAAAATTCAGAACAGAATAAAATTCAGAAAAGAATTATATTCATAATACAATTTAATTCAAAATAAAACAGAATTCACAATAGTACAAAATTCAGAACAGAAGAGAATAAAATTCAGAAGAGAATAAAATTCAAAATAAAATGGAATTGAGAATAGTATAAAATTCAGAAGAATAGCATAAAATTAAAAACAGAACAAAATTCTGAATAAAATAGCATAAAATTCAAAACAGAATAAAATTAGGGAATAGAACAGAATCAAATTCAGAATAGAATCAAATTCAGAATAGAATAGAATAAATTCAGAATAGTATTGAATTCAGAATAGAATAAATTTCAGAATAGAATAGAATAGAGAAAAGAATAAAATTCAGAAAGGAATAAAATTCAGAATAGAATAAAATTCAGAAACGCTTACAATTCAGAAAAGAATAGATTTCAGAATAGAATAGAATTCAGCATTTAATAGAATTCAGAATAGAATAGAATTCAGAATAGAATTGAAAAAATTCAGAATAGAATAAAATTCAGAAAAGAATTATATTCATAATACAATTTAATTCAGAATAGAATTAAATTCAAAATAGAACAGAATTCAGAATAGTACAAAATTGAGAATAGAATAGAATAAAATTCAGAATAGAATAAAATTCAGAATAGAATAAAATTCAAAATAAAATGGAATTGAGAATAGTATAAAATTCAGAAGAATAGCATAAAATTCAAAACAGAGGAAAATTCAGAATAGAATAGAATAAAATTCATAATAGAATAAAATTCATAATTGAATAAAATTCAGAAAAGCTTAGAATACAGAACAGAACAGAATTCAGAATTGAAGAGAGTAAAATTCAGATTAGAATAAAATTCAGAAAAGAATTGAATTCAGAATAGAATTTAATTTAGAATAGAATCGAATAAAATTCAGAATAGAATCAAATTCAGAATTGAATACAATAAATTCATAATAGTATTGAATTCAGAATAGAATAAATTTCAGAATAGAATAGAATTGAGAATAGAATAAAATTCAGAAAGGAATAAAATTCAGAATAGAATAAATTCAGAAATGCTTACAATTCACAACAAAATAGATTTCAGAATAGAATAGAATTCAGCATTTAATAGAATTCAGAATAGAATAGAATTCAGAAAAGAATTAGATTCATAATACAATTTAATTCAGAATAGCATAGAATTCAGAATAGAATAAAATACAAAATAAAATGGAATTGAGAATAGTATAAAATTCAGAAGAATAGCATAAAATTAAAAACAGAATAAAATTAGGGAATAGAATAGAATAAAATTCAGAATAGAATTAAATTCAAGATAGAAAAGAATTGAGAATAGTATAAAATTCTGAATAGAATAGCATAAAATTCAAAACAGAATAAAATTAGGTAATAGAATAGAATAAAATTCAGAATAGAATCAAATTCAGAACAGAATAGAATAAATTCATGATAGTATTGAATTCAGAATAGAATTGAATAAAATTCAGAATAGAATAAAATTCAGAAAAGAATTATATTCATAATACAATTTAATTCAGAATAGAATAGAATTCAGAATACAATTCAATTCAAATAGAACATAATTCAGAATAGTACAAAATTCAGAATAGAATAGAATAAAACTCAGAATAGAATAAAATTCAAAATAAAATGGAATTGAGAATAGTATAAAATTCAGAAGAATAGCATAAAATTCAAAACAGATCAAAATTCAGAATAGAATAGAATAAAATTCAGAATAGAATAAAATTCATAATTGAATAAAATTCAGAAAAGCTTAGAATACAGAACAGAACAGAATTCAGAAGAGAAGAGAATAAAATTCAGATTAGAATAAAATTCAGAAAAGAATTGAATTCAGAATAGAATTTAAATTAGAATAGAATAGAATAAAATTCAGAATAGAATTAAATTCAAAATAGAATAGAATTGAGAATAGTATAAAATTCTCAATAGAATAGCATAAAATTCAAAAAAGAATAAAATTAGGGAATAGAATCGAATAAAATTCAGAATAGAATCAAATTCAGAATTGAATAGAATAAATTCATAATAGTATTGAATTCAGAATAGAATAAATTTCAGAATAGAATAGAATAGAGAATAAAATAAAATTCAGAAAGGAATAAACTTCAGAATAGAATAAAATTCAGAAATGCTTACAATTCACAACAGAATAGATTTCAGAATAGAATAGAATTCAGCATTTAATAGAATTCAGAATAGAATAGAATTCAGCATTTAATAGAATTCAGAATAGAATAGAATTCAGAATTGAATTGAATAAAATTCAGAATAGAATAAAATTCAGAAAAGAATTATATTCATAATACAATTTAATTCAGAATAGAATAGAATTCAGAATACAATTCAATTCAAAATAGAACATAATTCAGAATAGTACAAAATTCAGAATAGAATAGAATAAAACTCAGAATAGAATAAAATTCAAAATAAAATGGAATTGAGAATAGTATAAAATTCAGAAGAATAGCATAAAATTCAAAACAGATCAAAATTCAGAATAGAATAGAATAAAATTCAGAATAGAATAAAATTCATAATTGAATAAAATTCAGAAAAGCTTAGAATACAGAACAGAACAGAATTCAGAATTGAAGA
Organism: Hydrophis major; assembly: GCA_033807585.1. Classification (NCBI taxonomy): domain Eukaryota; kingdom Metazoa; phylum Chordata; class Lepidosauria; order Squamata; family Elapidae; genus Hydrophis; species Hydrophis major. Next base: position 552,170 of record JAUCBL010000093.1, on the reverse strand, counting down.
GAGTAAAATTCAGATTAGAATAAAATTCAGAAAAGAATTGAATTCAGAATAGAATTTAAATTAGAATAGAATAGAATAAAATTCAGAATAGAATTAAATTCAAAATAGAATAGAATTGAGAATAGTATAAAATTCTCAATAGAATAGCATAAAATTCAAAAAAGAATAAAATTAGGGAATAGAATCGAATAAAATTCAGAATAGAATCAAATTCAGAATTGAATAGAATAAATTCATAACAGTATTGAATTCAGAATAGAATAAATTTCAGAATAGAATAGAATAGAGAATAGAATAAAATTCAGAAAGGAATAAACTTCAGAATAGAATAAAATTCAGAAATGCTTACAATTCACAACAGAATAGATTTCAGAATAGAATAGAATTCAGCATTTAATAGAATTCAGAATAGAATAGAATTCAGAAAAGAATTGAATAAAATTCAGAATAGAATAAAATTCAGAAAAGAATTATATTCATAATACAATTTAATTCAGAACAGAATAGAATTCAGAATAGAATAAATTTCAGAATAGAATAGAATAGAGAATGGAATAAAATTCAGAAAGGAATAAAATTCAGAATAGAATAGAGTTAACAATAGGGTATATTTCAGAATAGAATAAAATTCAGAATAGAATAAAATTCAGAAAAGCTTATAATACAGAACAGAACAGAATTCAGAAGAGAAGAGAATAAAATTCAGAATAGAATCACATTCAGAATAGAATAGAGTAAATTCAGAATAGTATTGAATTCAGAATAGAATAAATTTCAGAATAGAATAGAATAGAGAATAGAATAAAATTCAGAAAGGAATGAAATTCAGAATAGAATAGAGTTAACAATAGAGTAGATTTCAGAATAGAATAAAATTCATAATAGAATAAAACTCAGAAACGCTGACAATTCAGAACAGAACAGATTTCAGAAAAGAATAGAATTCAGCATTTAATAGAATTCAGAATAGAATAGAATTCAGAAAAGAATTATATTCATAATACAATTTAATTCAGAATAGAATAGAACAGAATTCAGAATAGAATTAAATTCAAAATAGAACAGAATTCAGAATAGTACAAAATTGAGAATAGAATAGAATATAATTCAGAATACAATAAAATTCAGAATACAATAAAATTCAGAATAGAATAAAATTCAAAATAAAATGGAATTGAGAATAGTATAAAATTCAGAAGAATAGCATAAAATTCAAAACAGAGCAAAATTCAGAATAGAATAGAATAAAATTCATAATAGAATAAAATTCATAATAGAATAAAATTCAGAAAAGCTTAGAATACAGAACAGAACAGAATTCAGAATTGAAGAGAATAAAATTCAGATTAGAATAAAATTCAGAAAAGAATTGAATTCAGAATAGAATTTAATTTAGAATAGAATAGAATAAAATTCAGAATAGAATTAAATTCAAAATAGAATAGAATTGAGAATAGTATAAAATTCTGAATAGAATAGCATAAAATTCAAAACAGAATAAAATTAGGGAACAGAATCGAATAAAATTCAGAATAGAATCAAATTCAGAATTGAATAGAATAAATTCATAATGGTATTGAATTCAGAATAGAATAAATTTCAGAATAGAATAGAAAATAGAATAAAATTCAGAAAGGAATAAAATTCAGAACAGAATAAAATTCAGAAAAGAATTATATTCATAATACAATTTAATTCAGAATAGAATAGAATTCAGAATAGAATTAAATTCAAAATAGAACAGAATTCAGAATAGTACAAAATTCAGAATAGAATAGCATAAAATGAAAAAGAGAATAAAATTAGGGAATAGAATCGAATAAAATTCAGAATAAAATCAAATTCAGAATAGAATAGAATAAATTTAGAATAGTATTGAATTCAGAATAGAATAAATTTCAGAATAGAATAGAGAGTAGAATAAAATTCAGAATAGAATGAAATTCAGAATAGAATCAAATTCAGAACAGAATAGAATAAATTCATGATAGTATTGAATTCAGAATAGAATAAATTTCAGAATAGAATAGAATAGAGAATGGAATAAAATTCAGAATAGAATAGAGTTAACAATGGAGTAGATTTCAGAACAGAATAAAATTCATACTAGAATAAAATTCAGAAACGCTTACCATTCAGAACAGAATAGATTTCAGAATAGAATAGAATCCAGCATTTAATAGAATTCAGAATAGAATAGAATTCAGAATTGAATTGAATAAAATTAAGAATAGAATAAAATTCAGAAAAGAATTATATTCATAATACAATTTAATTCAGAATAGAATAGAATTCAGAATACAATTCAATTCAAAATAGAACAGAATTCAGAATAGTACAAAATTCAGAATAGAATAAAATTCAAAATAAAATGGAATTGAGAATAGTATAAAATTCAGAAGAATAGCATAAAATTCAAAACAGAGCAAAATTCAGAATAGAATTGAATAAAATTGAGAATAGAATAAAATTCAGAAAAGAATTATATTCATAATACAATTTAATTCAAAATAGAACATAATTCAGAATAGAATAAAATTCATAATTGAATAAAATTCAGAAAAGTTTAGAATACAGAACAGAAGAGAATTCAGAAGACAAGAGAATAAAATTCAGAAAAGAATTGAATATATAATAGAATTTAATTTAGAATAGAATTTAATTTAGAATAGAATAGAATTCAGAATTGAATTAAATTCAAAATAGAATAGATTAGAATTCAGAATAAAATAGAATTAGAATAGAATTGAGAATAGTATAAAATTCAGAATAGAATTAAATTCAAAATAGAATAGAATTGAGAATTTTATAAAATTCTGAAAAGAACAGCATAAAATTCAAAACAGAATAAAATTAGGGAATAGAACAGAATCAAATTCAGAATAGAATCAAATTCAGAATAGAATCAAATTCAGAATAGAATAGAATAAATTCATAATAGTATTGAATTCAGAATAGAATAAATTTCAGAATAGAATAGAATAGAGAATAGAATAAAATTCAGAAAGGAATAAAATTCAGAATAGAATAAAATTCAGAAATGCTTACAATTCACAACAGAATAGATTTCAGAATAGAATAGAATTCAGCATTTAATAGAATTCAGAATAGAATAGAATTCAGAATTGAATTGAATAAAATTCAGAATAGAATAAAATTCAGAAAAGAATTATATTCATAATACAATTTAATTCAGAATAGAATAGAATTCAGAATAGAATAAATTTCAGAATAGAATAGAATAGAGAATGGAATAAAATTCAGAAAGGAATAAAATTCAGAATAGAATAGAGTTAACAATAGGGTAGATTTCAGAATAGAATAAAATTCAGAATAGAATAAAATTCAAAATAGAATAAAATTCAGAAACGCTTACAATTCAGAACAGAATAGATTTCAGAAAAGAATAGAATTCAGCATTTAATAGAATTCAGAATAGAATAGAATTCAGAAAAGAATTATATTCATAATACAATTTAATTCATAATAGAACAGAATTCAGAATAGAATTAAATTCAAAATAGAACAGAATTCAGAATAGTACAAAATTGAGAATAGAATAGAATAAAATTCAGAATAGAATAAAATTCATAATTGAATAAAATTCAGAAAAGCTTATAATACAGAACAGAACAGAATTCAGAAGAAAAGAGAATAAAATTCAGAATAGAATCACATTCAGAATAGAATAGATTTCAGAATAGAAAAGAATTCAGCATTTAATAGAATTCAGAATAGAAGAGAATTCAGAATAGAATTGAATAAAATATAGAATAGAATAAAATTCAGAAAAGAATTATATTCATTATACAATTTAATTCAGAATAGAATAGAATTCAGAATGGTACAAAATTCAGAATAGAATAGCAGAAAATTAAAAACAGAATAAAATTAGGGAATAGAATAGAATAAAATTCAGAATAGAATTAAATTCAAAATAGAACAGAATTGAGAATAGTATAAAATTCTGAATAGAATAGCATAAAATTCAAAACAGAATAAAATTAGGGAATAGAATAGAATCAAATTCAGAATAAAATCAAATTCAGAACAGAATAGAATAAATTCATGATAGTATTGAATTCAGAATAGAATAAATTTCAGAATAGAATAGAATAGAGAATGGAATAAAATTCAGAAAGGAATAAAATTCAGAATAGAATAGAGTTAACAATAGGGTAGATTTCAGAATAGAATAAAATTCAGAATAGAATAAAATTCAGAATAGAATAGAATAAATTTAGAATAGTATTGAATTCAGAATAGAATAAATTTCAGAATAGAATAGAGAGTAGAATAAAATTCAGAATAGAATGAAATTCAGAATAGAATCAAATTCAGAACAGAATAGAATAAATTCATGATAGTATTGAATTCAGAATAGAATAAATTTCAGAATAGAATAGAATAGAGAATGGAATAAAATTCAGAATAGAATAGAGTTAACAATGGAGTAGATTTCAGAACAGAATAAAATTCATACTAGAATAAAATTCAGAAAGGCTTACCATTCAGAACAGAATAGATTTCAGAATAGAATAGAATCCAGCATTTAATAGAATTCAGAATAGAATAGAATTCAGAATACAATTCAATTCAAAATAGAACAGAATTCAGAATAGTACAAAATTCAGAATAGAATAAAATTCAAAATAAAATGGAATTGAGAATAGTATAAAATTCAGAAGAATAGCATAAAATTCAAAACAGAACAAAATTCAGAATAGAATTGAATAAAATTGAGAATAGAATAAAATTCAGAAAAGAATTATATTCATAATACAATTTAATTCAAAATAGAACATAATTCAGAATAGAATAAAATTCATAATTGAATAAAATTCAGAAAAGTTTAGAATACAGAACAGAAGAGAATTCAGAAGACAAGAGAATAAAATTCAGAAAAGAATTGAATATATAATAGAATTTAATTTAGAATAGAATTTAATTTAGAATAGAATAGAATTCAGAATTGAATTAAATTCAAAATAGAATAGATTAGAATTCAGAATAAAATAGAATTAGAATAGAATTGAGAATAGTATAAAATTCAGAATAGAATTAAATTCAAAATAGAATAGAATTGAGAATTTTATAAAATTCTGAAAAGAACAGCATAAAATTCAAAACAGAATAAAATTAGGGAATAGAACAGAATCAAATTCAGAATAGAATCAAATTCAGAATAGAATAGAATAAATTCATAATAGTATTGAATTCAGAATAGAATAAATTTCAGAATAGAATAGAATAGAGAATAGAATAAAATTCAGAAAGGAATAAAATTCAGAATAGAATAAAATTCAGAAAAGAATTATATTCATAATACAATTTAATTCAGAATAGAATAGAATTCAGAATAGAATAAATTTCAGAATAGAATAGAATAGAGAATGGAATAAAATTCAGAAAGGAATAAAATTCAGAATAGAATAGAGTTAACAATAGGGTAGATTTCAGAATAGAATAAAATTCAGAATAGAATAAAATTCAAAATAGAATAAAATTCAGAAACGCTTACAATTCAGAACAGAATAGATTTCAGAAAAGAATAGAATTCGGCATTTAATAGAATTCAGAATAGAATAGAATTCAGAAAAGAATTATATTCATAATACAATTTAATTCATAATAGAACAGAATTCAGAATAGAATTAAATTCAAAATAGAACAGAATTCAGAATAGTACAAAATTGAGAATAGAATAGAATAAAATTCAGAATAGAATAAAATTCATAATTGAAAAAAATCAGAAAAGCTTATAATACAGAACAGAACAGAATTCAGAAGAAAAGAGAATAAAATTCAGAATAGAATCACATTCAGAATAGAATAGATTTCAGAATAGAAGAGAATTCAGAATAGAATTGAATAAAATATAGAATAGAATAAAATTCAGAAAGAATTATATTCATTATACAATTTAATTCAGAATAGAATAGAATTCAGAATGGTACAAAATTCAGAATAGAATATCAGAAAATTAAAACAGAATAAAATTAGGGAATAGAATAGAATAAAATTCAGAATAGAATTAAATTCAAAATAGAACAGAATTGAGAATAGTATAAAATTCTGAATAGAATAGCATAAAATTCAAAACAGAATAGAATTAGGGAATAGAATAGAATCAAATTCAGAATAAAATCAAATTCAGAACAGAATAGAATAAATTCATGATAGTATTGAATTCAGAATAGAATAAATTTCAGAATAGAATAGAATAGAGAATGGAATAAAATTCAGAATAGAATAGAGTTAACAATGGAGTAGATTTCAGAACAGAATAAAATTCATACTAGAATAAAATTCAGAAACGCTTACCGTTCAGAACAGAATAGATTTCAGAATAGAATAGAATCCAGCATTTAATAGAATTCAGAATAGAATAGAATTCAGAATTGAATTGAATAAAATTAAGAATAGAATAAAATTCAGAAAAGAATTATATTCATAATACAATTTAATTCAGAATAGAATAGAATTCAGAATACAATTCAATTCAAAATAGAACAGAATTCAGAATAGTACAAAATTCAGAATAGAATAAAATTCAAAATAAAATGGAATTGAGAATAGTATAAAATTCAGAAGAACAGCATAAAATTCAAAACAGAGCAAAATTCAGAATAGAATTGAATAAAATTGAGAATAGAATAAAATTCAGAAAAGAATTATATTCATAATACAATTTAATTGAAAATAGAACATAATTCAGAATAGAATAAAATTCATAATTGAATAAAATTCAGAAAAGTTTAGAATACAGAACAGAAGAGAATTCAGAAGACAAGAGAATAAAATTCAGAAAAGAATTGAATATATAATAGAATTTAATTTAGAATAGAATTTAATTTAGAATAGAATAGAATTCAGAATTGAATTAAATTCAAAATAGAATAGATTAGAATTCAGAATAAAATAGAATTAGAATAGAATTGAGAATAGTATAAAATTCAGAATAGAATTAAATTCAAAATAGAATAGAATTGAGAATTTTATAAAATTCTGAAAAGAACAGCATAAAATTCAAAACAGAATAAAATTAGGGAATAGAACAGAATCAAATTCAGAATAGAATAAAATTCAGAATAGAATCAAATTCAGAATAGAATAGAATAAATTCATAATAGTATTGAATTCAGAATAGAATAAATTTCAGAATAGAATAGAATAGAGAATAGAATAAAATTCAGAAAGGAATAAAATTCAGAATAGAATAAAATCAGAAATGCTACAATTCACAACAGAATAGATTTCAGAATAGAATAGAATTCAGCATTTAATAGAATTCAGAATAGAATAGAATTCAGAATTGAATTGAATAAAATTCAGAATAGAATAAAATTCAGAAAAGAATTATATTCATAATACAATTTAATTCAGAATAGAATAGAATTCAGAATAGAATAAATTTCAGAATAGAATAGAATAGAGAATGGAATAAAATTCAGAAAGGAATAAAATTCAGAATAGAATAGAGTTAACAATAGGGTAGATTTCAGAATAGAATAAAATTCAGAATAGAATAAAATTCAAAATAGAATAAAATTCAGAAACGCTTACAATTCAGAACAGAATAGATTTCAGAAAAGAATAGAATTCAGCATTTAATAGAATTCAGAATAGAATAGAATTCAGAAAAGAATTATATTCATAATACAATTTAATTCATAATAGAACAGAATTCAGAATAGAATTAAATTCAAAATAGAACAGAATACAGAATAGTACAAAATTGAGAATAGAATAGAATAAAATTCAGAATAGAATAAAATTCATAATTGAATAAAATTCAGAAAAGCTTATAATACAGAACAGAACAGAATTCAGAAGAAAAGAGAATAAAATTCAGAATAGAATCACATTCAGAATAGAATAGATTTCAGAATAGAAAAGAATTCAGCATTTAATAGAATTCAGAATAGAAGAGAATTCAGAATAGAATTGAATAAAATATAGAATAGAATAAAATTCAGAAAAGAATTATATTCATTATACAATTTAATTCAGAATAGAATAGAATTCAGAATGGTACAAAAATCAGAATATAATAGCAGAAAATTAAAAACAGAATAAAATTAGGGAATAGAATAGAATAAAATTCAGAATAGAATTAAATTCAAAATAGAACAGAATTGAGAATAGTATAAAATTCTGAATAGAATAGCATAAAATTCAAAACAGAATAAAATTAGGGAATAGAATAGAATCAAATTCAGAATAAAATCAAATTCAGAACAGAATAGAATAAATTCATGATAGTATTGAATTCAGAATAGAATAAATTTCAGAATAGAATAGAATAGAGAATGGAATAAAATTCAGAAAGGAATAAAATTCAGAATAGAATAGAGTTAACAATAGGGTAGATTTCAGAATAGAATAAAATTCAGAATAGAATAAAATTCAAAATAGAATAAAATCAGAAACGCTTACAATTCAGAACAGAATAGAATTCAGCATTTAATAGAATTCAGAATAGAATAGAATTCAGAAAAGAATTATATTCATATTACAATTTAATTCAGAATAGAACAGAATTCAGAATAGAATTAAATTCAAAATAGAACAGAGTTCAGAATAGTACAAAATTGAGAATAGAATAGAATAAAATTCAGAATAGAATAAAATTCATATTGAATAAAATTCAGAAAAGCTTATAATACAGAACAGAACAGAATTCAGAAGAGAAGAGAATAAAATTCAGAATAGAATCACATTCAGAATAGAATAGAGTAAATTCAGAATAGTATTGAATTCAGAATAGAATAAATTTCAGAATAGAATAGAATAGAGAATAGAATAAAATTCAGAAAGGAATAAAATTCAGAATAGAATAGAGTTAACAATAGAGTAGATTTCAGAATAGAATAAAATTCATAATAGAATAAAACTCAGAAACGCTGACAATTCAGAACAGAACAGATTTCAGAAAAGAATAGAATTCAGCATTTAATAGAATTCAGAATAGAATAGAATTCAGAATAGAATTCAATTCAAAATAGAACAGAATTCAGAATAGTACAAAATTCAGAACAGAATAGAATAAAATTCAGAATAGAATAAACTTCAAAATAAAATGGAATTGAGAATAGTATAAAATTCAGAAGAACAGCATAAAATTCAAAACAGAACAAAATTCAGAATAGAATAAAATTCAGAAAAGAATTATATTCATAATACAATTTAATTCAGAGTGGAATAGAATTCAATTCAAAATAGAACAGAATTCAGAATAGAATAAAATTCATGATTGAATAAAATTCAGAAAAGCTTAGAATACAGAACAGAAGAGAATTCAGAAGAGAAGAGAATAAAATTCAGAAAAGAATTGAATATAGAATAGAATTTAATTTAGAATAGAATAGAATTCAGAATTGAATTAAATTCAAAATAGAATAGCATAGAATTCAGAATAGAATGGAGTTAGAATAGAATTCAGAATAGTATAAAATTCAGAATAGAATTAAATTCAAAATAGAATAGAATTGAGAATAGTATAAATTCTGAATAGAATAGCATAAAATTAAAAACAGAATAAAATTAAAGAATAGAATAGAATAAAATTCAGAATAGAATTAAATTCAAAATAGAACAGAATTGAGAATAGTATAAAATTTTGAATAGAATAGCATAAAATTCAAAACAGAATAAAATTAGGGAATAGAATAGAATAAAATTCAGAATAGAATAAAATTCAGAACAGAATAGAATGAATTCATGACAGTATTGAATTCAGAATAGAATAAATTTCAGAATAGAATAGAATAGAGAATGGAATAAAATTCAGAAAGGAATAAAATTCAGAATAGAATAGAGTTAACAATGGAGTAGATTTCAGAATAGAATAAAATTCAGAAACGCTTACAATTCAGAACAGAATAGATTTCAGAATAGAATAGAATCCAGCATTTAATAGAATTCAGAATAGAATAGAATTCAGAATAGAATTGAAAAAATTCAGAACAGAATAAAATTCAGAAAAGAATTATATTCATAATACAATTTAATTCAAAATAAAACAGAATTCAGAATAGTACAAAATTCAGAACAGAAGAGAATAAAATTCAGAAGAGAATAAAATTCAAAATAAAATGGAATTGAGAATAGTATAAAATTCAGAAGAATAGCATAAAATTCAAAACAGAACAAAATTCTGAATAAAATAGCATAAAATTCAAAACAGAATAAAATTAGGGAATAGAACAGAATCAAATTCAGAATAGAATCAAATTCAGAATAGAATAGAATAAATTCAGAATAGTATTGAATTCAGAATAGAATAAATTTCAGAATAGAATAGAATAGAGAATAGAATAAAATTCAGAAAGGAATAAAATTCAGAATAGAATAAAATTCAGAAACGCTTACAATTCAGAAAAGAATAGATTTCAGAATAGAATAGAATTCAGCATTTAATAGAATTCAGAATAGAATAGAATTCAGAATAGAATTGAAAAAATTCAGAATAGAATAAAATTCAGAAAAGAATTATATTCATAATACAATTTAATTCAGAATAGAATTAAATTCAAAATAGAACAGAATTCAGAATAGTACAAAATTGAGAATAGAATAGAATAAAATTCAGAATAGAATAAAATTCAGAATAGAATAAAATTCAAAATAAAATGGAATTGAGAATAGTATAAAATTCAGAAGAATAGCATAAAATTCAAAACAGAGCAAAATTCATAATAGAATAGAATAAAATTCATAATAGAATAAAATTCATAATTGAATAAAATTCAGAAAAGCTTAGAATACAGAACAGAACAGAATTCAGAATTGAAGAGAATAAAATTCAGATTAGAATAAAATTCAGAAAAGAATTGAATTCAGAATAGAATTTAATTTAGAATAGAATCGAATAAAATTCAGAATAGAATCAAATTCAGAATTGAATAGAATAAATTCATAATGGTATTGAATTCAGAATAGAATAAATTTCAGAATAGAATAGAAAATAGAATAAAATTCAGAAAGGAATAAAATTCAGAACAGAATAAAATTCAGAAAAGAATTATATTCATAATACAATTTAATTCAGAATAGAATAGAATTCAGAATAGAATTAAATTCAAAATAGAACAGAATTCAGAATAGTACAAAATTCAGAATAGAATAGCATAAAATGAAAAAGAGAATAAAATTAGGGAATAGACTCGAATAAAATTCAGAATAAAATCAAATTCAGAATAGAATAGAATAAATTTAGAATAGTATTGAATTCAGAATAGAATAAATTTCAGAATAGAATAGAGAGTAGAATAAAATTCAGAATAGAATGAAATTCAGAATAGAATCAAATTCAGAACAGAATAGAATAAATTCATGATAGTATTGAATTCAGAATAGAATAAATTTCAGAATAGAATAGAATAGAGAATGGAATAAAATTCAGAATAGAATAGAGTTAACAATGGAGTAGATTTCAGAACAGAATAAAATTCATACTAGAATAAAATTCAGAAACGCTTACCATTCAGAACAGAATAGATTTCAGAATAGAATAGAATCCAGCATTTAATAGAATTCAGAATAGAATAGAATTCAGAATACAATTCAATTCAAAATAGAACAGAATTCAGAATAGTACAAAATTCAGAATAGAATAAAATTCAAAATAAAATGGAATTGAGAATAGTATAAAATTCAGAAGAATAGCATAAAATTCAAAACAGAACAAAATTCAGAATAGAATTGAATAAAATTGAGAATAGAATAAAATTCAGAAAAGAATTATATTCATAATACAATTTAATTCAAAATAGAACATAATTCAGAATAGAATAAAATTCATAATTGAATAAAATTCAGAAAAGTTTAGAATACAGAACAAAAGAGAATTCAGAAGACAAGAGAATAAAATTCAGAAAAGAATTGAATATATAATAGAATTTAATTTAGAATAGAATTTAATTTAGAATAGAATAGAATTCAGAATTGAATTAAATTCAAAATAGAATAGATTAGAATTCAGAATAAAATAGAATTAGAATAGAATTGAGAATAGTATAAAATTCAGAATAGAATTAAATTCAAAATAGAATAGAATTGAGAATTTTATAAAATTCTGAAAAGAACAGCATAAAATTCAAAACAGAATAAAATTAGGGAATAGAACAGAATCAAATTCAGAATAGAATCAAATTCAGAATAGAATAGAATAAATTCATAATAGTATTGAATTCAGAATAGAATAAATTTCAGAATAGAATAGAATAGAGAATAGAATAAAATTCAGAAAGGAATAAAATTCAGAATAGAATAAAATTCAGAAAAGAATTATATTCATAATACAATTTAATTCAGAATAGAATAGAATTCAGAATAGAATAAATTTCAGAATAGAATAGAAAGAGAATGGAATAAAATTCAGAAAGGAATAAAATTCAGAATAGAATAGAGTTAACAATAGGGTAGATTTCAGAATAGAATAAAATTCAGAATAGAATAAAATTCAAAATAGAATAAAATTCAGAAACGCTTACAATTCAGAACAGAATAGATTTCAGAAAAGAATAGAATTCAGAAAAGAATTATATTCATAATACAATTTAATTCATAATAGAACAGAATTCAGAATAGAATTAAATTCAAAATAGAACAGAATTCAGAATAGTACAAAATTGAGAATAGAATAGAATAAAATTCAGAATAGAATAAAATTCATAATTGAAAAAAATCAGAAAAGCTTATAATACAGAACAGAACAGAATTCAGAAGAAAAGAGAATAAAATTCAGAATAGAATCACATTCAGAATAGAATAGATTTCAGAATAGAAGAGAATTCAGAATAGAATTGAATAAAATATAGAATAGAATAAAATTCAGAAAAGAATTATATTCATTATACAATTTAATTCAGAATAGAATAGAATTCAGAATGGTACAAAATTCAGAATAGAATAGCAGAAAATTAAAAACAGAATAAAATTAGGGAATAGAATAGAATAAAATTCAGAATAGAATTAAATTCAAAATAGAACAGAATTGAGAATAGTATAAAATTCTGAATAGAATAGCATAAAATTCAAAACAGAATAAAATTAGGGAATAGAATAGAATCAAATTCAGAATAAAATCAAATTCAGAACAGAATAGAATAAATTCATGATAGTATTGAATTCAGAATAGAATAAATTTCAGAATAGAATAGAATAGAGAATGGAATAAAATTCAGAAAGGAATAAAATTCAGAATAGAATAGAGTTAACAATAGGGTAGATTTCAGAATAGAATAAAATTCAGAATAGAATAAAATTCAAAATAGAATAAAATTCAGAAACGCTTACAATTCAGAACAGAATAGAATTCAGCATTTAATAGAATTCAGAATAGAATAGAATTCAGAAAAGAATTATATTCATATTACAATTTAATTCAGAATAGAACAGAATTCAGAATAGAATTAAATTCAAAATAGAACAGAGTTCAGAATAGTACAAAATTGAGAATAGAATAGAATAAAATTCAGAATAGAATAAAATTCATAATTGAATAAAATTCAGAAAAGCTTATAATACAGAACAGAACAGAATTCAGAAGAGAAGAGAATAAAATTCAGAATAGAATCACATTCAGAATAGAATAGAGTAAATTCAGAATAGTATTGAATTCAGAATAGAATAAATTTCAGAATAGAATAGAATAGAGAATAGAATAAAATTCAGAAAGGAATAAAATTCAGAATAGAATAGAGTTAACAATAGAGTAGATTTCAGAATAGAATAAAATTCATAATAGAATAAAACTCAGAAACGCTGACAATTCAGAACAGAACAGATTTCAGAAAAGAATAGAATTCAGCATTTAATAGAATTCAGAATAGAATAGAATTCAGAATAGAATTCAATTCAAAATAGAACAGAATTCAGAATAGTACAAAATTCAGAACAGAATAGAATAAAATTCAGAATAGAATAAACTTCAAAATAAAATGGAATTGAGAATAGTATAAAATTCAGAAGAACAGCATAAAATTCAAAACAGAACAAAATTCAGAATAGAATAAAATTCAGAAAAGAATTATATTCATAATACAATTTAATTCAGAGTGGAATAGAATTCAATTCAAAATAGAACAGAATTCAGAATAGAATAAAATTCATGATTGAATAAAATTCAGAAAAGCTTAGAATACAGAACAGAAGAGAATTCAGAAGAGAAGAGAATAAAATTCAGAAAAGAATTGAATATAGAATAGAATTTAATTTAGAATAGAATAGAATTCAGAATTGAATTAAATTCAAAATAGAATAGCATAGAATTCAGAATAGAATGGAGTTAGAATAGAATTCAGAATAGTATAAAATTCAGAATAGAATTAAATTCAAAATAGAATAGAATTGAGAATAGTATAAATTCTGAATAGAATAGCATAAAATTAAAAACAGAATAAAATTAAAGAATAGAATAGAATAAAATTCAGAATAGAATTAAATTCAAAATAGAACAGAATTGAGAATAGTATAAAATTTTGAATAGAATAGCATAAAATTCAAAACAGAATAAAATTAGGGAATAGAATAGAATAAAATTCAGAATAGAATCAAATTCAGAACAGAATAGAATGAATTCATGACAGTATTGAATTCAGAATAGAATAAATTTCAGAATAGAATAGAATAGAGAATGGAATAAAATTCAGAAAGGAATAAAATTCAGAATAGAATAGAGTTAACAATGGAGTAGATTTCAGAATAGAATAAAATTCAGAAACGCTTACAATTCAGAACAGAATAGATTTCAGAATAGAATAGAATCCAGCATTTAATAGAATTCAGAATAGAATAGAATTCAGAATAGAATTGAAAAAATTCAGAACAGAATAAAATTCAGAAAAGAATTATATTCATAATACAATTTAATTCAAAATAAAACAGAATTCAGAATAGTACAAAATTCAGAACAGAAGAGAATAAAATTCAGAAGAGAATAAAATTCAAAATAAAATGGAATTGAGAATAGTATAAAATTCAGAAGAATAGCATAAAATTCAAAACAGAACAAAATTCTGAATAAAATAGCATAAAATTCAAAACAGAATAAAATTAGGGAATAGAACAGAATCAAATTCAGAATAGAATCAAATTCAGAATAGAATAGAATAAATTCAGAATAGTATTGAATTCAGAATAGAATAAATTTCAGAATAGAATAGAATAGAGAATAGAATAAAATTCAGAAAGGAATAAAATTCAGAATAGAATAAAATTCAGAAACGCTTACAATTCAGAAAAGAATAGATTTCAGAATAGAATAGAATTCAGCATTTAATAGAATTCAGAATAGAATAGAATTCAGAATAGAATTGAAAAAATTCAGAATAGAATAAAATTCAGAAAAGAATTATATTCATAATACAATTTAATTCAGAATAGAATTAAATTCAAAATAGAACAGAATTCAGAATAGTACAAAATTGAGAATAGAATAGAATAAAATTCAGAATAGAATAAAATTCAGAATAGAATAAAATTCAAAATAAAATGGAATTGAGAATAGTATAAAATTCAGAAGAATAGCATAAAATTCAAAACAGAGCAAAATTCATAATAGAATAGAATAAAATTCATAATAGAATAAAATTCATAATTGAATAAAATTCAGAAAAGCTTAGAATACAGAACAGAACAGAATTCAGAATTGAAGAGAATAAAATTCAGATTAGAATAAAATTCAGAAAAGAATTGAATTCAGAATAGAATTTAATTTAGAATAGAATCGAATAAAATTCAGAATAGAATCAAATTCAGAATTGAATAGAATAAATTCATAATGGTATTGAATTCAGAATAGAATAAATTTCAGAATAGAATAGAAAATAGAATAAAATTCAGAAAGGAATAAAATTCAGAACAGAATAAAATTCAGAAAAGAATTATATTCATAATACAATTTAATTCAGAATAGAATAGAATTCAGAATAGAATTAAATTCAAAATAGAACAGAATTCAGAATAGTACAAAATTCAGAATAGAATAGCATAAAATGAAAAAGAGAATAAAATTAGGGAATAGACTCGAATAAAATTCAGAATAAAATCAAATTCAGAATAGAATAGAATAAATTTAGAATAGTATTGAATTCAGAATAGAATAAATTTCAGAATAGAATAGAGAGTAGAATAAAATTCAGAATAGAATGAAATTCAGAATAGAATCAAATTCAGAACAGAATAGAATAAATTCATGATAGTATTGAATTCAGAATAGAATAAATTTCAGAATAGAATAGAATAGAGAATGGAATAAAATTCAGAATAGAATAGAGTTAACAATGGAGTAGATTTCAGAACAGAATAAAATTCATACTAGAATAAAATTCAGAAACGCTTACCATTCAGAACAGAATAGATTTCAGAATAGAATAGAATCCAGCATTTAATAGAATTCAGAATAGAATAGAATTCAGAATACAATTCAATTCAAAATAGAACAGAATTCAGAATAGTACAAAATTCAGAATAGAATAAAATTCAAAATAAAATGGAATTGAGAATAGTATAAAATTCAGAAGAATAGCATAAAATTCAAAACAGAACAAAATTCAGAATAGAATTGAATAAAATTGAGAATAGAATAAAATTCAGAAAAGAATTATATTCATAATACAATTTAATTCAAAATAGAACATAATTCAGAATAGAATAAAATTCATAATTGAATAAAATTCAGAAAAGTTTAGAATACAGAACAGAAGAGAATTCAGAAGACAAGAGAATAAAATTCAGAAAAGAATTGAATATATAATAGAATTTAATTTAGAATAGAATTTAATTTAGAATAGAATAGAATTCAGAATTGAATTAAATTCAAAATAGAATAGATTAGAATTCAGAATAAAATAGAATTAGAATAGAATTGAGAATAGTATAAAATTCAGAATAGAATTAAATTCAAAATAGAATAGAATTGAGAATTTTATAAAATTCTGAAAAGAACAGCATAAAATTCAAAACAGAATAAAATTAGGGAATAGAACAGAATCAAATTCAGAATAGAATCAAATTCAGAATAGAATAGAATAAATTCATAATAGTATTGAATTCAGAATAGAATAAATTTCAGAATAGAATAGAATAGAGAATAGAATAAAATTCAGAAAGGAATAAAATTCAGAATAGAATAAAATTCAGAAAAGAATTATATTCATAATACAATTTAATTCAGAATAGAATAGAATTCAGAATAGAATAAATTTCAGAATAGAATAGAAAGAGAATGGAATAAAATTCAGAAAGGAATAAAATTCAGAATAGAATAGAGTTAACAATAGGGTAGATTTCAGAATAGAATAAAATTCAGAATAGAATAAAATTCAAAATAGAATAAAATTCAGAAACGCTTACAATTCAGAACAGAATAGATTTCAGAAAAGAATAGAATTCAGAAAAGAATTATATTCATAATACAATTTAATTCATAATAGAACAGAATTCAGAATAGAATTAAATTCAAAATAGAACAGAATTCAGAATAGTACAAAATTGAGAATAGAATAGAATAAAATTCAGAATAGAATAAAATTCATAATTGAAAAAAATCAGAAAAGCTTATAATACAGAACAGAACAGAATTCAGAAGAAAAGAGAATAAAATTCAGAATAGAATCACATTCAGAATAGAATAGATTTCAGAATAGAAGAGAATTCAGAATAGAATTGAATAAAATATAGAATAGAATAAAATTCAGAAAAGAATTATATTCATTATACAATTTAATTCAGAATAGAATAGAATTCAGAATGGTACAAAATTCAGAATAGAATAGCAGAAAATTAAAAACAGAATAAAATTAGGGAATAGAATAGAATAAAATTCAGAATAGAATTAAATTCAAAATAGAACAGAATTGAGAATAGTATAAAATTCTGAATAGAATAGCATAAAATTCAAAACAGAATAAAATTAGGGAATAGAATAGAATCAAATTCAGAATAAAATCAAATTCAGAACAGAATAGAATAAATTCATGATAGTATTGAATTCAGAATAGAATAAATTTCAGAATAGAATAGAATAGAGAATGGAATAAAATTCAGAAAGGAATAAAATTCAGAATAGAATAGAGTTAACAATAGGGTAGATTTCAGAATAGAATAAAATTCAGAATAGAATAAAATTCAAAATAGAATAAAATTCAGAAACGCTTACAATTCAGAACAGAATAGAATTCAGCATTTAATAGAATTCAGAATAGAATAGAATTCAGAAAAGAATTATATTCATATTACAATTTAATTCAGAATAGAACAGAATTCAGAATAGAATTAAATTCAAAATAGAACAGAGTTCAGAATAGTACAAAATTGAGAATAGAATAGAATAAAATTCAGAATAGAATAAAATTCATAATTGAATAAAATTCAGAAAAGCTTATAATACAGAACAGAACAGAATTCAGAAGAGAAGAGAATAAAATTCAGAATAGAATCACATTCAGAATAGAATAGAGTAAATTCAGAATAGTATTGAATTCAGAATAGAATAAATTTCAGAATAGAATAGAATAGAGAATAGAATAAAATTCAGAAAGGAATAAAATTCAGAATAGAATAGAGTTAACAATAGAGTAGATTTCAGAATAGAATAAAATTCATAATAGAATAAAACTCAGAAACGCTGACAATTCAGAACAGAACAGATTTCAGAAAAGAATAGAATTCAGCATTTAATAGAATTCAGAATAGAATAGAATTCAGAATAGAATTCAATTCAAAATAGAACAGAATTCAGAATAGTACAAAATTCAGAACAGAATAGAATAAAATTCAGAATAGAATAAACTTCAAAATAAAATGGAATTGAGAATAGTATAAAATTCAGAAGAACAGCATAAAATTCAAAACAGAACAAAATTCAGAATAGAATAAAATTCAGAAAAGAATTATATTCATAATACAATTTAATTCAGAGTGGAATAGAATTCAATTCAAAATAGAACAGAATTCAGAATAGAATAAAATTCATGATTGAATAAAATTCAGAAAAGCTTAGAATACAGAACAGAAGAGAATTCAGAAGAGAAGAGAATAAAATTCAGAAAAGAATTGAATATAGAATAGAATTTAATTTAGAATAGAATAGAATTCAGAATTGAATTAAATTCAAAATAGAATAGCATAGAATTCAGAATAGAATGGAGTTAGAATAGAATTCAGAATAGTATAAAATTCAGAATAGAATTAAATTCAAAATAGAATAGAATTGAGAATAGTATAAATTCTGAATAGAATAGCATAAAATTAAAAACAGAATAAAATTAAAGAATAGAATAGAATAAAATTCAGAATAGAATTAAATTCAAAATAGAACAGAATTGAGAATAGTATAAAATTTTGAATAGAATAGCATAAAATTCAAAACAGAATAAAATTAGGGAATAGAATAGAATAAAATTCAGAATAGAATCAAATTCAGAACAGAATAGAATGAATTCATGACAGTATTGAATTCAGAATAGAATAAATTTCAGAATAGAATAGAGAATGGAATAAAATTCAGAAAGGAATAAAATTCAGAATAGAATAGAGTTAACAATGGAGTAGATTTCAGAATAGAATAAAATTCAGAAACGCTTACAATTCAGAACAGAATAGATTTCAGAATAGAATAGAATCCAGCATTTAATAGAATTCAGAATAGAATAGAATTCAGAATAGAATTGAAAAAATTCAGAACAGAATAAAATTCAGAAAAGAATTATATTCATAATACAATTTAATTCAAAATAAAACAGAATTCAGAATAGTACAAAATTCAGAACAGAAGAGAATAAAATTCAGAAGAGAATAAAATTCAAAATAAAATGGAATTGAGAATAGTATAAAATTCAGAAGAATAGCATAAAATTCAAAACAGAACAAAATTCTGAATAAAATAGCATAAAATTCAAAACAGAATAAAATTAGGGAATAGAACAGAATCAAATTCAGAATAGAATCAAATTCAGAATAGAATAGAATAAATTCAGAATAGTATTGAATTCAGAATAGAATAAATTTCAGAATAGAATTAAATTCAAAATAGAATAGAATTGAGAATAGTATAAATTCTGAATAGAATAGCATAAAATTAAAAACAGAATAAAATTAAAGAATAGAATAGAATAAAATTCAGAATAGAATTAAATTCAAAATAGAACAGAATTGAGAATAGTATAAAATTTTGAATAGAATAGCATAAAATTCAAAACAGAATAAAATTAGGGAATAGAATAGAATAAAATTCAGAATAGAATCAAATTCAGAACAGAATAGAATGAATTCATGACAGTATTGAATTCAGAATAGAATAAATTTCAGAATAGAATAGAATAGAGAATGGAATAAAATTCAGAAAGGAATAAAATTCAGAATAGAATAGAGTTAACAATGGAGTAGATTTCAGAACAGAATAAAATTCAGAAACGCTTACAATTCAGAACAGAATAGATTTCAGAATAGAATAGAATCCAGCATTTAATAGAATTCAGAATAGAATAGAATTCAGAATAGAATTGAAAAAATTCAGAACAGAATAAAATTCAGAAAAGAATTATATTCATAATACAATTTAATTCAAAATAAAACAGAATTCAGAATAGTACAAAATTCAGAACAGAAGAGAATAAAATTCAGAAGAGAATAAAATTCAAAATAAAATGGAATTGAGAATAGTATAAAATTCAGAAGAATAGCATAAAATTCAAAACAGAACAAAATTCTGAATAAAATAGCATAAAATTCAAAACAGAATAAAATTAGGGAATAGAACAGAATCAAATTCAGAATAGAATCAAATTCAGAATAGAATAGAATAAATTCAGAATAGTATTGAATTCAGAATAGAATAAATTTCAGAATAGAATAGAATAGAGAATAGAATAAAATTCAGAAAGGAATAAAATTCAGAATAGAATAAAATTCAGAAACGCTTACAATTCAGAAAAGAATAGATTTCAGAATAGAATAGAATTCAGCATTTAATAGAATTCAGAATAGAATAGAATTCAGAATAGAATTGAAAAAATTCAGAATAGAATAAAATTCAGAAAAGAATTATATTCATAATACAATTTAATTCAGAATAGAATTAAATTCAAAATAGAACAGAATTCAGAATAGTACAAAATTGAGAATAGAATAGAATAAAATTCAGAATAGAATAAAATTCAGAATAGAATAAAATTCAAAATAAAATGGAATTGAGAATAGTATAAAATTCAGAAGAATAGCATAAAATTCAAAACAGAGCAAAATTCATAATAGAATAGAATAAAATTCATAATAGAATAAAATTCATAATTGAATAAAATTCAGAAAAGCTTAGAATACAGAACAGAACAGAATTCAGAATTGAAGAGAATAAAATTCAGATTAGAATAAAATTCAGAAAAGAATTGAATTCAGAATAGAATTTAATTTAGAATAGAATCGAATAAAATTCAGAATAGAATCAAATTCAGAATTGAATAGAATAAATTCATAATGGTATTGAATTCAGAATAGAATAAATTTCAGAATAGAATAGAAAATAGAATAAAATTCAGAAAGGAATAAAATTCAGAACAGAATAAAATTCAGAAAAGAATTATATTCATAATACAATTTAATTCAGAATAGAATAGAATTCAGAATAGAATTAAATTCAAAATAGAACAGAATTCAGAATAGTACAAAATTCAGAATAGAATAGCATAAAATGAAAAAGAGAATAAAATTAGGGAATAGACTCGAATAAAATTCAGAATAAAATCAAATTCAGAATAGAATAGAATAAATTTAGAATAGTATTGAATTCAGAATAGAATAAATTTCAGAATAGAATAGAGAGTAGAATAAAATTCAGAATAGAATGAAATTCAGAATAGAATCAAATTCAGAACAGAATAGAATAAATTCATGATAGTATTGAATTCAGAATAGAATAAATTTCAGAATAGAATAGAATAGAGAATGGAATAAAATTCAGAATAGAATAGAGTTAACAATGGAGTAGATTTCAGAACAGAATAAAATTCATACTAGAATAAAATTCAGAAACGCTTACCATTCAGAACAGAATAGATTTCAGAATAGAATAGAATCCAGCATTTAATAGAATTCAGAATAGAATAGAATTCAGAATACAATTCAATTCAAAATAGAACAGAATTCAGAATAGTACAAAATTCAGAATAGAATAAAATTCAAAATAAAATGGAATTGAGAATAGTATAAAATTCAGAAGAATAGCATAAAATTCAAAACAGAACAAAATTCAGAATAGAATTGAATAAAATTGAGAATAGAATAAAATTCAGAAAAGAATTATATTCATAATACAATTTAATTCAAAATAGAACATAATTCAGAATAGAATAAAATTCATAATTGAATAAAATTCAGAAAAGTTTAGAATACAGAACAAAAGAGAATTCAGAAGACAAGAGAATAAAATTCAGAAAAGAATTGAATATATAATAGAATTTAATTTAGAATAGAATTTAATTTAGAATAGAATAGAATTCAGAATTGAATTAAATTCAAAATAGAATAGATTAGAATTCAGAATAAAATAGAATTAGAATAGAATTGAGAATAGTATAAAATTCAGAATAGAATTAAATTCAAAATAGAATAGAATTGAGAATTTTATAAAATTCTGAAAAGAACAGCATAAAATTCAAAACAGAATAAAATTAGGGAATAGAACAGAATCAAATTCAGAATAGAATCAAATTCAGAATAGAATAGAATAAATTCATAATAGTATTGAATTCAGAATAGAATAAATTTCAGAATAGAATAGAATAGAGAATAGAATAAAATTCAGAAAGGAATAAAATTCAGAATAGAATAAAATTCAGAAAAGAATTATATTCATAATACAATTTAATTCAGAATAGAATAGAATTCAGAATAGAATAAATTTCAGAATAGAATAGAAAGAGAATGGAATAAAATTCAGAAAGGAATAAAATTCAGAATAGAATAGAGTTAACAATAGGGTAGATTTCAGAATAGAATAAAATTCAGAATAGAATAAAATTCAAAATAGAATAAAATTCAGAAACGCTTACAATTCAGAACAGAATAGATTTCAGAAAAGAATAGAATTCAGAAAAGAATTATATTCATAATACAATTTAATTCATAATAGAACAGAATTCAGAATAGAATTAAATTCAAAATAGAACAGAATTCAGAATAGTACAAAATTGAGAATAGAATAGAATAAAATTCAGAATAGAATAAAATTCATAATTGAAAAAAATCAGAAAAGCTTATAATACAGAACAGAACAGAATTCAGAAGAAAAGAGAATAAAATTCAGAATAGAATCACATTCAGAATAGAATAGATTTCAGAATAGAAGAGAATTCAGAATAGAATTGAATAAAATATAGAATAGAATAAAATTCAGAAAAGAATTATATTCATTATACAATTTAATTCAGAATAGAATAGAATTCAGAATGGTACAAAATTCAGAATAGAATAGCAGAAAATTAAAAACAGAATAAAATTAGGGAATAGAATAGAATAAAATTCAGAATAGAATTAAATTCAAAATAGAACAGAATTGAGAATAGTATAAAATTCTGAATAGAATAGCATAAAATTCAAAACAGAATAAAATTAGGGAATAGAATAGAATCAAATTCAGAATAAAATCAAATTCAGAACAGAATAGAATAAATTCATGATAGTATTGAATTCAGAATAGAATAAATTTCAGAATAGAATAGAATAGAGAATGGAATAAAATTCAGAAAGGAATAAAATTCAGAATAGAATAGAGTTAACAATAGGGTAGATTTCAGAATAGAATAAAATTCAGAATAGAATAAAATTCAAAATAGAATAAAATTCAGAAACGCTTACAATTCAGAACAGAATAGAATTCAGCATTTAATAGAATTCAGAATAGAATAGAATTCAGAAAAGAATTATATTCATATTACAATTTAATTCAGAATAGAACAGAATTCAGAATAGAATTAAATTCAAAATAGAACAGAGTTCAGAATAGTACAAAATTGAGAATAGAATAGAATAAAATTCAGAATAGAATAAAATTCATAATTGAATAAAATTCAGAAAAGCTTATAATACAGAACAGAACAGAATTCAGAAGAGAAGAGAATAAAATTCAGAATAGAATCACATTCAGAATAGAATAGAGTAAATTCAGAATAGTATTGAATTCAGAATAGAATAAATTTCAGAATAGAATAGAATAGAGAATAGAATAAAATTCAGAAAGGAATAAAATTCAGAATAGAATAGAGTTAACAATAGAGTAGATTTCAGAATAGAATAAAATTCATAATAGAATAAAACTCAGAAACGCTGACAATTCAGAACAGAACAGATTTCAGAAAAGAATAGAATTCAGCATTTAATAGAATTCAGAATAGAATAGAATTCAGAATAGAATTCAATTCAAAATAGAACAGAATTCAGAATAGTACAAAATTCAGAACAGAATAGAATAAAATTCAGAATAGAATAAACTTCAAAATAAAATGGAATTGAGAATAGTATAAAATTCAGAAGAACAGCATAAAATTCAAAACAGAACAAAATTCAGAATAGAATAAAATTCAGAAAAGAATTATATTCATAATACAATTTAATTCAGAGTGGAATAGAATTCAATTCAAAATAGAACAGAATTCAGAATAGAATAAAATTCATGATTGAATAAAATTCAGAAAAGCTTAGAATACAGAACAGAAGAGAATTCAGAAGAGAAGAGAATAAAATTCAGAAAAGAATTGAATATAGAATAGAATTTAATTTAGAATAGAATAGAATTCAGAATTGAATTAAATTCAAAATAGAATAGCATAGAATTCAGAATAGAATGGAGTTAGAATAGAATTCAGAATAGTATAAAATTCAGAATAGAATTAAATTCAAAATAGAATAGAATTGAGAATAGTATAAATTCTGAATAGAATAGCATAAAATTAAAAACAGAATAAAATTAAAGAATAGAATAGAATAAAATTCAGAATAGAATTAAATTCAAAATAGAACAGAATTGAGAATAGTATAAAATTTTGAATAGAATAGCATAAAATTCAAAACAGAATAAAATTAGGGAATAGAATAGAATAAAATTCAGAATAGAATCAAATTCAGAACAGAATAGAATGAATTCATGACAGTATTGAATTCAGAATAGAATAAATTTCAGAATAGAATAGAGAATGGAATAAAATTCAGAAAGGAATAAAATTCAGAATAGAATAGAGTTAACAATGGAGTAGATTTCAGAATAGAATAAAATTCAGAAACGCTTACAATTCAGAACAGAATAGATTTCAGAATAGAATAGAATCCAGCATTTAATAGAATTCAGAATAGAATAGAATTCAGAATAGAATTGAAAAAATTCAGAACAGAATAAAATTCAGAAAAGAATTATATTCATAATACAATTTAATTCAAAATAAAACAGAATTCAGAATAGTACAAAATTCAGAACAGAAGAGAATAAAATTCAGAAGAGAATAAAATTCAAAATAAAATGGAATTGAGAATAGTATAAAATTCAGAAGAATAGCATAAAATTCAAAACAGAACAAAATTCTGAATAAAATAGCATAAAATTCAAAACAGAATAAAATTAGGGAATAGAACAGAATCAAATTCAGAATAGAATCAAATTCAGAATAGAATAGAATAAATTCAGAATAGTATTGAATTCAGAATAGAATAAATTTCAGAATAGAATAGAATAGAGAATAGAATAAAATTCAGAAAGGAATAAAATTCAGAATAGAATAAAATTCAGAAACGCTTACAATTCAGAAAAGAATAGATTTCAGAATAGAATAGAATTCAGCATTTAATAGAATTCAGAATAGAATAGAATTCAGAATAGAATTGAAAAAATTCAGAATAGAATAAAATTCAGAAAAGAATTATATTCATAATACAATTTAATTCAGAATAGAATTAAATTCAAAATAGAACAGAATTCAGAATAGTACAAAATTGAGAATAGAATAGAATAAAATTCAGAATAGAATAAAATTCAGAATAGAATAAAATTCAAAATAAAATGGAATTGAGAATAGTATAAAATTCAGAAGAATAGCATAAAATTCAAAACAGAGCAAAATTCAGAATAGAATAGAATAAAATTCATAATAGAATAAAATTCATAATTGAATAAAATTCAGAAAAGCTTAGAATACAGAACAGAACAGAATTCAGAATTGAAGAGAATAAAATTCAGATTAGAATAAAATTCAGAAAAGAATTGAATTCAGAATAGAATTTAATTTAGAATAGAATAGAATAAAATTCAGAATAGAATTAAATTCAAAATAGAATAGAATTGAGAATAGTATAAAATTCTGAATAGAATAGCATAAAATTCAAAACAGAATAAAATTAGGGAACAGAATCGAATAAAATTCAGAATAGAATCAAATTCAGAATTGAATAGAATAAATTCATAATGGTATTGAATTCAGAATAGAATAAATTTCAGAATAGAATAGAAAATAGAATAAAATTCAGAAAGGAATAAAATTCAGAACAGAATAAAATTCAGAAAAGAATTATATTCATAATACAATTTAATTCAGAATAGAATAGAATTCAGAATAGAATAGAATTCAGAATAGAATTAAATTCAAAATAGAACAGAATTCAGAATAGTACAAAATTCAGAATAGAATAGCATAAAATGAAAAAGAGAATAAAATTAGGGAATAGAATCGAATAAAATTCAGAATAAAATCAAATTCAGAATAGAATAGAATAAATTTAGAATAGTATTGAATTCAGAATAGAATAAATTTCAGAATAGAATAGAGAGTAGAATAAAATTCAGAATAGAATGAAATTCAGAATAGAATCAAATTCAGAACAGAATAGAATAAATTCATGATAGTATTGAATTCAGAATAGAATAAATTTCAGAATAGAATAGAATAGAGAATGGAATAAAATTCAGAATAGAATAGAGTTAACAATGGAGTAGATTTCAGAACAGAATAAAATTCATACTAGAATAAAATTCAGAAACGCTTACCATTCAGAACAGAATAGATTTCAGAATAGAATAGAATCCAGCATTTAATAGAATTCAGAATAGAATAGAATTCAGAATTGAATTGAATAAAATTAAGAATAGAATAAAATTCAGAAAAGAATTATATTCATAATACAATTTAATTCAGAATAGAATAGAATTCAGAATACAATTCAATTCAAAATAGAACAGAATTCAGAATAGTACAAAATTCAGAATAGAATAAAATTCAAAATAAAATGGAATTGAGAATAGTATAAAATTCAGAAGAATAACATAAAATTCAAAACAGAACAAAATTCAGAATAGAATTGAATAAAATTGAGAATAGAATAAAATTCAGAAAAGAATTATATTCATAATACAATTTAATTCAAAATAGAACATAATTCAGAATAGAATAAAATTCATAATTGAATAAAATTCAGAAAAGTTTAGAATACAGAACAGAAGAGAATTCAGAAGACAAGAGAATAAAATTCAGAAAAGAATTGAATATATAATATAATTTAATTTAGAATAGAATTTAATTTAGAATAGAATAGAATTCAGAATTGAATTAAATTCAAAATAGAATAGATTAGAATTCAGAATAAAATAGAATTAGAATAGAATTGAGAATAGTATAAAATTCAGAATAGAATTAAATTCAAAATAGAACAGAATTGAGAATAGTATAAAATTCTGAATAGAATAGCATAAAATTCAAAACAGAATAAAATTAGGGAACAGAATCGAATAAAATTCAGAATAGAATCAAATTCAGAATTGAATAGAATAAATTCCTAATGGTATTGAATTCAGAATAGAATAAATTTCAGAATAGTATAGAAAATAGAATAAAATTCAGAAAGGAATAAAATTCAGAACAGAATAAAATTCAGAAAAGAATTATATTCATAATACAATTTAATTCAGAATAGAATAGAATTCAGAATAGAATTAAATTCAAAATAGAACAGAATTCAGAATAGTACAAAATTCAGAATAGAATAGCATAAAATGAAAAAGAGAATAAAATTAGGGAATAGAATCGAATAAAATTCAGAATAAAATCAAATTCAGAATAGAATAGAATAAATTTAGAATAGTATTGAATTCAGAATAGAATAAATTTCAGAATAGAATAGAGAGTAGAATAAAATTCAGAATAGAATGAAATTCAGAATAGAATCAAATTCAGAACAGAACAGAATAAATTCATGATAGTATTGAATTCAGAATAGAATAAATTTCAGAATAGAATAGAATAGAGAATGGAATAAATTTCAGAAAGGAATAAAATTCAGAATAGAATAGAGTTAACAATAGGGTAGATTTCAGAATAGAATAAAATTCAGAATAGAATAAAATTCAAAATAGAATAAAATTCAGAAACGCTTACAATTCAGAACAGAATAGATTTCAGAAAAGAATAGAATTCAGCATTTAATAGAATTCAGAATAGAATAGAATTCAGAAAAGAATTATATTCATAATACAATTTAATTCATAATAGAACAGAATTCAGAATAGAATTAAATTCAAAATAGAACAGAATTCAGAATAGTACAAAATTGAGAATAGAATAGAATAAAATTCAGAATAGAATAAAATTCATAATTGAATAAAATTCAGAAAAGAATTATATTCATAATACAATTTAATTCAGAATAGAATAGAATTCAGAATACAATTCAATTCAAAATAGAACAGAATTCAGAATAGTACAAAATTCAGAATAGAATAAAATTCAAAATAAAATGGAATTGAGAATAGTATAAAATTCAGAAGAATAGCATAAAATTCAAAACAGAACAAAATTCAGAATAGAATTGAATAAAATTGAGAATAGAATAAAATTCAGAAAAGAATTATATTCATAATACAATTTAATTCAAAATAGAACATAATTCAGAAGAGAATAAAATTCATAATTGAATAAAATTCAGAAAAGTTTAGAATACAGAACAGAAGAGAATTCAGAAGACAAGAGAATAAAATTCAGAAAAGAATTGAATATATAATAGAATTTAATTTAGAATAGAATTTAATTTAGAATAGAATAGAATTCAGAATTGAATTAAATTCAAAATAGAATAGATTAGAATTCAGAATAAAATAGAATTAGAATAGAATTGAGAATAGTATAAAATTCAGAATAGAATTAAATTCAAAATAGAATAGAATTGAGAATTTTATAAAATTCTGAATAGAACAGCATAAAATTCAAAACAGAATAAAATTAGGGAATAGAACAGAATCAAATTCAGAATAGAATCAAATTCAGAATAGAATAGAATAAATTCATAATAGTATTGAATTCAGAATAGAATAAATTTCAGAATAGAATAGAATAGAGAATAGAATAAAATTCAGAAAGGAATAAAATTCAGAATAGAATAAAATTCAGAAATGCTTACAATTCACAACAGAATAGATTTCAGAATAGAATAGAATTCAGCATTTAATAGAATTCAGAATAGAATAGAATTCAGAATTTAATTGAATAAAATTCAGAATAGAATAAAATTCAGAAAAGAATTATATTCATAATACAATTTAATTCAGAATAGAATAGAATTCAGAATAGAATAAATTTCAGAATAAAATAGAATAGAGAATGGAATAAAATTCAGAAAGGAATAAAATTCAGAATAGAATAGAGTTAACAATAGGGTAGATTTCAGAATAGAATAAAATTCAGAATAGAATAAAATTCAAAATAGAATAAAATTCAGAAACGCTTACAATTCAGAACAGAATAGATTTCAGAAAAGAATAGAATTCAGCATTTAATAGAATTCAGAATAGAATAGAATTCAGAAAAGAATTATATTCATATTACAATTTAATTCAGAATAGAACAGAATTCAGAATAGAATTAAATTCAAAATAGAACAGAATTCAGAATAGTACAAAATTGAGAATAGAATAGAATAAAATTCAGAATAGAATAAAATTCATAATTGAATAAAATTCAGAAAAGCTTATAATACAGAACAGAACAGAATTCAGAAGAAAAGAGAATAAAATTCAGAATAGAATCACATTCAGAATAGAATAGATTTCAGAATAGAAAAGAATTCAGCATTTAATAGAATTCAGAATAGAAGAGAATTCAGAATAGAATTGAATAAAATATAGAATAGAATAAAATTCAGAAAAGAATTATATTCATTATACAATTTAATTCAGAATAGAATAGAATTCATAATGGTACAAAATTCAGAATAGAATAGCAGAAAATTAAAAACAGAATAAAATTAGGGAATAGAATAGAATAAAATTCAGAATAGAATTAAATTCAAAATAGAACAGAATTGAGAATAGTATAAAATTCTGAATAGAATAGCATAAAATTCAAAACAGAATAAAATTAGGGAATAGAATAGAATCAAATTCAGAATAAAATCAAATTCAGAACAGAATAGAATAAATTCATGATAGTATTGAATTCAGAATAGAATAAATTTCAGAATAGAATAGAATAGAGAATGGAATAAAATTCAGAAAGGAATAAAATTCAGAATAGAATAGAGTTAACAATAGGGTAGATTTCAGAATAGAATAAAATTCAGAATAGAATAAAATTCAAAATAGAATAAAATTCAGAAACGCTTACAATTCAGAACAGAATAGAATTCAGCATTTAATAGAATTCAGAATAGAATAGAATTCAGAAAAGAATTATATTCATATTACAATTTAATTCAGAATAGAACAGAATTCAGAATAGAATTAAATTCAAAATAGAACAGAGTTCAGAATAGTACAAAATTGAGAATAGAATAGAATAAAATTCAGAATAGAATTAAATTCATATTTGAATAAAATTCAGAAAAGCTTATAATACAGAACAGAACAGAATTCAGAAGAGAAGAGAATAAAATTCAGAATAGAATCACATTCAGAATAGAATAGAGTAAATTCAGAATAGTATTGAATTCAGAATAGAATAAATTTCAGAATAGAATAGAATAGAGAATAGAATAGAATAGAGAATAGAATAAAATTCAGAATAGAATAGAGTTAACAATAGAGTAGATTTCAGAATAGAATAAAATTCATAATAGAATAAAACTCAGAAACGCTGACAATTCAGAACAGAACAGATTTCAGAAAAGAATAGAATTCAGCATTTAATAGAATTCAGAATAGAATAGAATTCAGAATAGAATTCAATTCAAAATAGAACAGAATTCAGAATAGTACAAAATTCAGAACAGAATAGAATAAAATTCAGAATAGAATAAACTTCAAAATAAAATGGAATTGAGAATAGTATAAAATTCAGAAGAACAGCATAAAATTCAAAACAGAACAAAATTCAGAATAGAATAAAATTCAGAAAAGAATTATATTCATAATACAATTTAATTCAGAGTGGAATAGAATTCAATTCAAAATAGAACAGAATTCAGAATAGAATAAAATTCATGATTGAATAAAATTCAGAAAAGCTTAGAATACAGAACAGAAGAGAATTCAGAAGAGAAGAGAATAAAATTCAGAAAAGAATTGAATATAGAATAGAATTTAATTTAGAATAGAATAGAATTCAGAATTGAATTAAATTCAAAATAGAATAGCATAGAATTCAGAATAGAATGGAGTTAGAATAGAATTCAGAATAGTATAAAATTCAGAATAGAATTAAATTCAAAATAGAATAGAATTGAGAATAGTATAAATTCTGAATAGAATAGCATAAAATTAAAAACAGAATAAAATTAAAGAATAGAATAGAATAAAATTCAGAATAGAATCAAATTCAGAACAGAATAGAATGAATTCATGACAGTATTGAATTCAGAATAGAATAAATTTCAGAATAGAATAGAATAGAGAATGGAATAAAATTCAGAAAGGAATAAAATTCAGAATAGAATAGAGTTAACAATGGAGTAGATTTCAGAATAGAATAAAATTCAGAAACGCTTACAATTCAGAACAGAATAGATTTCAGAATAGAATAGAATCCAGCATTTAATAGAATTCAGAATAGAATAGAATTCAGAATAGAATTGAAAAAATTCAGAACAGAATAAAATTCAGAAAAGAATTATATTCATAATACAATTTAATTCAAAATAAAACAGAATTCAGAACAGTACAAAATTCAGAACAGAAGAGAATAAAATTCAGAAGAGAATAAAATTCAAAATAAAATGGAATTGAGAATAGTATAAAATTCAGAAGAATAGCATAAAATTCAAAACAGAACAAAATTCTGAATAAAATAGCATAAAATTCAAAACAGAATAAAATTAGGGAATAGAACAGAATCAAATTCAGAATAGAATCAAATTCAGAATAGAATAGAATAAATTCAGAATAGTATTGAATTCAGAATAGAATAAATTTCAGAATAGAATAGAATAGAGAAAAGAATAAAATTCAGAAAGGAATAAAATTCAGAATAGAATAAAATTCAGAAACGCTTACAATTCAGAAAAGAATAGATTTCAGAATAGAATAGAATTCAGCATTTAATAGAATTCAGAATAGAATAGAATTCAGAATAGAATTGAAAAAATTCAGAATAGAATAAAATTCAGAAAAGAATTATATTCATAATACAATTTAATTCAGAATAGAATTAAATTCAAAATAGAACAGAATTCAGAATAGTACAAAATTGAGAATAGAATAGAATAAAATTCAGAATAGAATAAAATTCAGAATAGAATAAAATTCAAAATAAAATGGAATTGAGAATAGTATAAAATTCAGAAGAATAGCATAAAATTCAAAACAGAGCAAAATTCAGAATAGAATAGAATAAAATTCATAAAAGAATAAAATTCATAATTGAATAAAATTCAGAAAAGCTTAGAATACAGAACAGAACAGAATTCAGAATTGAAGAGAATAAAATTCAGATTAGAATAAAATTCAGAAAAGAATTGAATTCAGAATAGAATTTAATTTAGAATAGAATAGAATAAAATTCAGAATAGAATTAAATTCAAAATAGAATAGAATTGAGAATAGTATAAAATTCTGAATAGAATAGCATAAAATTCAAAACAGAATAAAATTAGGGAACAGAATCGAATAAAATTCAGAATAGAATCAAATTCAGAATTGAATAGAATAAATTCATAATGGTATTGAATTCAGAATAGAATAAATTTCAGAATAGAATAGAAAATAGAATAAAATTCAGAAAGGAATAAAATTCAGAACAGAATAAAATTCAGAAAAGAATTATATTCATAATACAATTTAATTCAGAATAGAATAGAATTCAGAATAGAATTAAATTCAAAATAGAACAGAATTCAGAATAGTACAAAATTCAGAATAGAATAGCATAAAATTCAAAACAGAATAAAATTAGGGAATAGAATCGAATAAAATTCAGAATAAAATCAAATTCAGAATAGAATAGAATAAATTTAGAATAGTATTGAATTCAGAATAGAATAAATTTCAGAATAGAATAGAATAGAGAATGGAATAAAATTCAGAATAGAATAGAGTTAACAATGGAGTAGATTTCAGAACAGAATAAAATTCATACTAGAATAAAATTCAGAAACGCTTACCATTCAGAACAGAATAGATTTCAGAATAGAATAGAATCCAGCATTTAATAGAATTCAGAATAGAATAGAATTCAGAATTGAATTGAATAAAATTAAGAATAGAATAAAATTCAGAAAAGAATTATATTCATAATACAATTTAATTCAGAATAGAATAGAATTCAGAATACAATTCAATTCAAAATAGAACAGAATTCAGAATAGTACAAAATTCAGAATAGAATAAAATTCAAAATAAAATGGAATTGAGAATAGTATAAAATTCAGAAGAATAGCATAAAATTCAAAACAGAACAAAATTCAGAATAGAATTGAATAAAATTGAGAATAGAATAAAATTCAGAAAAGAATTATATTCATAATACAATTTAATTCAAAATAGAACATAATTCAGAATAGAATAAAATTCATAATTGAATAAAATTCAGAAAAGTTTAGAATACAGAACAGAAGAGAATTCAGAAGACAAGAGAATAAAATTCAGAAAAGAATTGAATATATAATAGAATTTAATTTAGAATAGAATTTAATTTAGAATAGAATAGAATTCAGAATTGAATTAAATTCAAAATAGAATAGATTAGAATTCAGAATAAAATAGAATTAGAATAGAATTGAGAATAGTATAAAATTCAGAATAGAATTAAATTCAAAATAGAATAGAATTGAGAATTTTATAAAATTCTGAAAAGAACAGCATAAAATTCAAAACAGAATAAAATTAGGGAATAGAACAGAATCAAATTCAGAAAAGAATCAAATTCAGAATAGAATAGAATAAATTCATAATAGTATTGAATTCAGAATAGAATAAATTTCAGAATAGAATAGAATAGAGAATAGAATAAAATTCAGAAAGGAATAAAATTCAGAATAGAATAAAATTCAGAATAGAATTAAATTCAAAATAGAATAGAATTGAGAATAGTATAAAATTCTGAATAGAATAGCATAAAATTCAAAACAGAATAAAATTAGGGAATAGAATAGAATAAAATTCAGAATAGAATTAAATTCAAAATAGAACAGAATTGAGAATAGTATAAAATTCTGAATAGAATAGCATAAAATTCAAAACAGAATAAAATTAGGGAATAGAATAGAATCAAATTCAGAATAAAATCAAATTCAGAACAGAATAGAATAAATTCATGATAGTATTGAATTCAGAATAGAATAAATTTCAGAATAGAATAGAATAGAGAATGGAATAAAATTCAGAAAGGAATAAAATTCAGAATAGAATAGAGTTAACAATAGGGTAGATTTCAGAATAGAATAAAATTCAGAATAGAATAAAATTCAAAATAGAATAAAATTCAGAAACGCTTACAATTCAGAACAGAATAGATTTCAGAAAAGAATAGAATTCAGCATTTAATAGAATTCAGAATAGAATAGAATTCAGAAAAGAATTATATTCATAATACAATTTAATTCATAATAGAACAGAATTCAGAATAGAATTAAATTCAAAATAGAACAGAATTCAGAATAGTACAAAATTGAGAATAGAATAGAATAAAATTCAGAATAGAATAAAATTCATAATTGAATAAAATTCAGAAAAGCTTATAATACAGAACAGAACAGAATTCAGAAGAAAAGAGAATAAAATTCAGAATAGAATCACATTCAGAATAGAATAGATTTCAGAATAGAAAAGAATTCAGCATTTAATAGAATTCAGAATAGAAGAGAATTCAGAATAGAATTGAATAAAATATAGAATAGAATAAAATTCAGAAAAGAATTATATTCATTATACAATTTAATTCAGAATAGAATAGAATTCAGAATGGTACAAAATTCAGAATAGAATAGCAGAAAATTAAAAACAGAATAAAATTAGGGAATAGAATAGAATAAAATTCAGAATAGAATTAAATTCAAAATAGAACAGAATTGAGAATAGTATAAAATTCTGAATAAAACAGAATTCAGAATAGTACAAAATTCAGAATAGAATAGAATAAAACTCAGAATAGAATAAAATTCAAAATAAAATGGAATTGAGAATAGTATAAAACTCAGAAGAATAGCATAAAATTCAAAACAGAACAAAAATCAGAATAGAATAGAATAAAATTGAGAATAGAATAAAATTCAGAAAAGAATTATATTCATAAAACAATTTAATTCAAAATAGAACAGAATTCAGAATAGTACAAAATTCAGAATAGAATAGAATAAAATTCAGAATAGAATAAAATTCATAATTGAATAAAATTCAGAAAAGCTTATAATACAGAACAGAACAGAATTCAGAAGAGAAGAGAATAAAATTCAGAATAGAATCACATTCAGAATAGAATAGAGTAAATTCAGAATAGTATTGAATTCAGAATAGAATAAATTTCAGAATAGAATAGAATAGAGAATAGAATAGAATAGAGAATAGAATAAAATTCAGAATAGAATAGAGTTAACAATAGAGTAGATTTCAGAATAGAATAAAATTCATAATAGAATAAAACTCAGAAACGCTGTCAATTCAGAACAGAACAGATTTCAGAAAAGAATAGAATTCAGCATTTAATAGAATTCAGAATAGAATAGAATTCAGAATAGAATTCAATTCAAAATAGAACAGAATTCAGAATAGTACAAAATTCAGAACAGAATAGAATAAAATTCAGAATAGAATAAACTTCAAAATAAAATGGAATTGAGAATAGTATAAAATTCAGAAGAACAGCATAAAATTCAAAACAGAACAAAATTCAGAATAGAATAAAATTCAGAAAAGAATTATATTCATAATACAATTTAATTCAGAGTGGAATAGAATTCAATTCAAAATAGAACAGAATTCAGAATAGAATAAAATTCATGATTGAATAAAATTCAGAAAAGCTTAGAATACAGAACAGAAGAGAATTCAGAAGAGAAGAGAATAAAATTCAGAAAAGAATTGAATATAGAATAGAATTTAATTTAGAATAGAATAGAATTCAGAATTGAATTAAATTCAAAATAGAATAGCATAGAATTCAGAATAGAATGGAGTGAGAATAGAATTCAGAATAGTATAAAATTCAGAATAGAATTAAATTCAAAATAGAATAGAATTGAGAATAGTATAAATTCTGAATAGAATAGCATAAAATTAAAAACAGAATAAAATTAAAGAATAGAATAGAATAAAATTCAGAATAGAATTAAATTCAAAATAGAACAGAATTGAGAATAGTATAAAATTTTGAATAGAATAGCATAAAATTCAAAACAGAATAAAATTAGGGAATAGAATAGAATAAAATTCAGAATAGAATCAAATTCAGAACAGAATAGAATGAATTCATGACAGTATTGAATTCAGAATAGAATAAATTTCAGAATAGAATAGAATAGAGAATGGAATAAAATTCAGAAAGGAATAAAATTCAGAATAGAATAGAGTTAACAATGGAGTAGATTTCAGAATAGAATAAAATTCAGAAACGCTTACAATTCAGAACAGAATAGATTTCAGAATAGAATAGAATCCAGCATTTAATAGAATTCAGAATAGAATAGAATTCAGAATAGAATTGAAATAATTCAGAACAGAATAAAATTCAGAAAAGAATTATATTCATAATACAATTTAATTCAAAATAAAACAGAATTCAGAATAGTACAAAATTCAGAACAGAAGAGAATAAAATTCAGAAGAGAATAAAATTCAAAATAAAATGGAATTGAGAATAGTATAAAATTCAGAAGAATAGCATAAAATTCAAAACAGAACAAAATTCTGAATAAAATAGCATAAAATTCAAAACAGAATAAAATTAGGGAATAGAACAGAATCAAATTCAGAATAGAATCAAATTCAGAATAGAATAGAATAAATTCAGAATAGTATTGAATTCATAATAGAATAAATTTCAGAATAGAATAGAATAGAGAATAGAATAAAATTCAGAAAGGAATAAAATTCAGAATAGAATAAAATTCAGAAACGCTTACAATTCAGAAAAGAATAGATTTCAGAATAGAATAGAATTCAGCATTTAATAGAATTCAGAATAGAATAGAATTCAGAATAGAATTGAAAAAATTCAGAATAGAATAAAATTCAGAAAAGAATTATATTCATAATACAATTTAATTCAGAATAGAATTAAATTCAAAATAGAACAGAATTCAGAATAGTACAAAATTCAGAATAGAATAGAATAAAATTCAGAATAGAATAAAATTCAAAATAAAATGGAATTGAGAATAGTATAAAATTCAGAAGAATAGCATAAAATTCAAAACAGAGCAAAATTCATAATAGAATAGAATAAAATTCATAATAGAATAAAATTCATAATTGAATAAAATTCAGAAAAGCTTAGAATACAGAACAGAACAGAATTCAGAATTGAAGAGAATAAAATTCAGATTAGAATAAAATTCAGAAAAGAATTGAATTCAGAATAGAATTTAATTTAGAATAGAATAGAATAAAATTCAGAATAGAATTAAATTCAAAATAGAATAGAATTGAGAATAGTATAAAATTCTGAATAGAATAGCATAAAATTCAAAACAGAATAAAATTAGGGAACAGAATCGAATAAAATTCAGAATAGAATCAAATTCAGAATTGAATAGAATAAATTCATAATGGTATTGAATTCAGAATAGAATAAATTTCAGAATAGAATAGAAAATAGAATAAAATTCAGAAAGGAATAAAATTCAGAACAGAATAAAATTCAGAAAAGAATTATATTCATAATACAATTTAATTCAGAATAGAATAGAATTCAGAATAGAATTAAATTCAAAATAGAACAGAATTCAGAATAGTACAAAATTCAGAATAGAATAGCATAAAATGAAAAAGAGAATAAAATTAGGGAATAGAATCGAATAAAATTCAGAATAAAATCAAATTCAGAATAGAATAGAATAAATTTAGAATAGTATTGAATTCAGAATAGAATAAATTTCAGAATAGAATAGAGAGTAGAATAAAATTCAGAATAGAATGAAATTCAGAATAGAATCAAATTCAGAACAGAATAGAATAAATTCATGATAGTATTGAATTCAGAATAGAATAAATTTCAGAATAGAATAGAATAGAGAATGGAATAAAATTCAGAATAGAATAGAGTTAACAATGGAGTAGATTTCAGAACAGAATAAAATTCATACTAGAATAAAATTCAGAAACGCTTACCATTCAGAACAGAATAGATTTCAGAATAGAATAGAATCCAGCATTTAATAGAATTCAGAATAGAATAGAATTCAGAATTGAATTGAATAAAATTAAGAATAGAATAAAATTCAGAAAAGAATTATATTCATAATACAATTTAATTCAGAATAGAATAGAATTCAGAATACAATTCAATTCAAAATAGAACAGAATTCAGAATAGTACAAAATTCAGAATAGAATAAAATTCAAAATAAAATGGAATTGAGAATAGTATAAAATTCAGAAGAATAGCATAAAATTCAAAACAGAACAAAATTCAGAATAGAATTGAATAAAATTGAGAATAGAATAAAATTCAGAAAAGAATTATATTCATAATACAATTTAATTCAAAATAGAACATAATTCAGAATAGAATAAAATTCATAATTGAATAAAATTCAGAAAAGTTTAGAATACAGAACAGAAGAGAATTCAGAAGACAAGAGAATAAAATTCAGAAAAGAATTGAATATATAATAGAATTTAATTTAGAATAGAATTTAATTTAGAATAGAATAGAATTCAGAATTGAATTAAATTCAAAATAGAATAGATTAGAATTCAGAATAAAATAGAATTAGAATAGAATTGAGAATAGTATAAAATTCAGAATAGAATTAAATTCAAAATAGAATAGAATTGAGAATTTTATAAAATTCTGAAAAGAACAGCATAAAATTCAAAACAGAATAAAATTAGGGAATAGAACAGAATCAAATTCAGAATAGAATCAAATTCAGAATAGAATAGAATAAATTCATAATAGTATTGAATTCAGAATAGAATAAATTTCAGAATAGAATAGAATAGAGAATAGAATAAAATTCAGAAAGGAATAAAATTCAGAATAGAATAAAATTCAGAAATGCTTACAATTCACAACAAAATAGATTTCAGAATAGAATAGAATTCAGCATTTAATAGAATTCAGAATAGAATAGAATTCAGAAAAGAATTATATTCATAATACAATTTAATTCATAATAGAACAGAATTCAGAATAGAATTAAATTCAAAATAGAACAGAATTCAGAATAGTACAAAATTGAGAATAGAATAGAATAAAATTCAGAATAGAATAAAATTCATAATTGAAAAAAATCAGAAAAGCTTATAATACAGAACAGAACAGAATTCAGAAGAAAAGAGAATAAAATTCAGAATAGAATCACATTCAGAATAGAATAGATTTCAGAATAGAAAAGAATTCAGCATTTAATAGAATTCAGAATAGAAGAGAATTCAGAATAGAATTGAATAAAATATAGAATAGAATAAAATTCAGAAAAGAATTATATTCATTATACAATTTAATTCAGAATAGAATAGAATTCAGAATGGTACAAAATTCAGAATAGAATAGCAGAAAATTAAAAACAGAATAAAATTAGGGAATAGAATAGAATAAAATTCAGAATAGAATTAAATTCAAAATAGAACAGAATTGAGAATAGTATAAAATTCTGAATAGAATAGCATAAAATTCAAAACAGAATAAAATTAGGGAATAGAATAGAATCAAATTCAGAATAAAATCAAATTCAGAACAGAATAGAATAAATTCATGATAGTATTGAATTCAGAATAGAATAAATTTCAGAATAGAATAGAATAGAGAATGGAATAAAATTCAGAAAGGAATAAAATTCAGAATAGAATAGAGTTAACAATAGGGTAGATTTCAGAATAGAATAAAATTCAGAATAGAATAAAATTCAAAATAGAATAAAATTCAGAAACGCTTACAATTCAGAACAGAATAGAATTCAGCATTTAATAGAATTCAGAATAGAATAGAATTCAGAAAAGAATTATATTCATATTACAATTTAATTCAGAATAGAACAGAATTCAGAATAGAATTAAATTCAAAATAGAACAGAGTTCAGAATAGTACAAAATTGAGAATAGAATAGAATAAAATTCAGAATAGAATAAAATTCATAATTGAATAAAATTCAGAAAAGCTTATAATACAGAACAGAACAGAATTCAGAAGAGAAGAGAATAAAATTCAGAATAGAATCACATTCAGAATAGAATAGAGTAAATTCAGAATAGTATTCAATTCAGAATAGAATAAATTTCAGAATAGAATAGAATAGAGAATAGAATAAAATTCAGAAAGGAATAAAATTCAGAATAGAATAGAGTTAACAATAGAGTAGATTTCAGAATAGAATAAAATTCATAATAGAATAAAACTCAGAAACGCTGACAATTCAGAACAGAACAGATTTCAGAAAAGAATAGAATTCAGCATTTAATAGAATTCAGAATAGAATAGAATTCAGAATAGAATTCAATTCAAAATAGAACAGAATTCAGAATAGTACAAAATTCAGAACAGAATAGAATAAAATTCAGAATAGAATAAACTTCAAAATAAAATGGAATTGAGAATAGTATAAAATTCAGAAGAACAGCATAAAATTCAAAACAGAACAAAATTCAGAATAGAATAAAATTCAGAAAAGAATTATATTCATAATACAATTTAATTCAGAGTGGAATAGAATTCAATTCAAAATAGAACAGAATTCAGAATAGAATAAAATTCATGATTGAATAAAATTCAGAAAAGCTTAGAATACAGAACAGAAGAGAATTCAGAAGAGAAGAGAATAAAATTCAGAAAAGAATTGAATATAGAATAGAATTTAATTTAGAATAGAATAGAATTCAGAATTGAATTAAATTCAAAATAGAATAGCATAGAATTCAGAATAGAATGGAGTGAGAATAGAATTCAGAATAGTATAAAATTCAGAATAGAATTAAATTCAAAATAGAATAGAATTGAGAATAGTATAAATTCTGAATAGAATAGCATAAAATTAAAAACAGAATAAAATTAAAGAATAGAATAGAATAAAATTCAGAATAGAATTAAATTCAAAATAGAACAGAATTGAGAATAGTATAAAATTTTGAATAGAATAGCATAAAATTCAAAACAGAATAAAATTAGGGAATAGAATAGAATAAAATTCAGAATAGAATCAAATTCAGAACAGAATAGAATGAATTCATGACAGTATTGAATTCAGAATAGAATAAATTTCAGAATAGAATAGAATAGAGAATGGAATAAAATTCAGAAAGGAATAAAATTCAGAATAGAATAGAGTTAACAATGGAGTAGATTTCAGAATAGAATAAAATTCAGAAACGCTTACAATTCAGAACAGAATAGATTTCAGAATAGAATAGAATCCAGCATTTAATAGAATTCAGAATAGAATAGAATTCAGAATAGAATTGAAAAAATTCAGAACAGAATAAAATTCAGAAAAGAATTATATTCATAATACAATTTAATTCAAAATAAAACAGAATTCAGAATAGTACAAAATTCAGAACAGAAGAGAATAAAATTCAGAAGAGAATAAAATTCAAAATAAAATGGAATTGAGAATAGTATAAAATTCAGAAGAATAGCATAAAATTCAAAACAGGACAAAATTCTGAATAAAATAGCATAAAATTCAAAACAGAATAAAATTAGGGAATAGAACAGAATCAAATTCAGAATAGAATCAAATTCAGAATAGAATAGAATAAATTCAGAATAGTATTGAATTCAGAATAGAATAAATTTCAGAATAGAATAGAATAGAGAATAGAATAAAATTCAGAAAGGAATAAAATTCAGAATAGAATAAAATTCAGAAACGCTTACAATTCAGAAAAGAATAGATTTCAGAATAGAATAGAATTCAGCATTTAATAGAATTCAGAATAGAATAGAATTCAGAATAGAATTGAAAA
Organism: Hydrophis major; assembly: GCA_033807585.1. NCBI lineage: Eukaryota > Metazoa > Chordata > Lepidosauria > Squamata > Elapidae > Hydrophis > Hydrophis major. The sequence continues at coordinate 509,648 of JAUCBL010000093.1, read as the reverse complement.
AATTCAGAATAGAATAAAATTCAGAAAAGAATTATATTCATAATACAATTTAATTCAGAATAGAATTAAATTCAAAATAGAACAGAATTCAGAATAGTACAAAATTGAGAATAGAATAGAATAAAATTCAGAATAGAATAAAATTCAGAATAGAATAAAATTCAAAATAAAATGGAATTGAGAATAGTATAAAATTCAGAAGAATAGCATAAAATTCAAAACAGAGCAAAATTCATAATAGAATAGAATAAAATTCATAATAGAATAAAATTCATAATTGAATAAAATTCAGAAAAGCTTAGAATACAGAACAGAACAGAATTCAGAATTGAAGAGAATAAAATTCAGATTAGAATAAAATTCAGAAAAGAATTGAATTCAGAATAGAATTTAATTTAGAATAGAATAGAATAAAATTCAGAATAGAATTAAATTCAAAATAGAATAGAATTGAGAATAGTATAAAATTCTGAATAGAATAGCATAAAATTCAAAACAGAATAAAATTAGGGAACAGAATCGAATAAAATTCAGAATAGAATCAAATTCAGAATTGAATAGAATAAATTCATAATGGTATTGAATTCAGAATAGAATAAATTTCAGAATAGAATAGAAAATAGAATAAAATTCAGAAAGGAATAAAATTCAGAACAGAATAAAATTCAGAAAAGAATTATATTCATAATACAATTTAATTCAGAATAGAATAGAATTCAGAATAGAATTAAATTCAAAATAGAACAGAATTCAGAATAGTACAAAATTCAGAATAGAATAGCATAAAATGAAAAAGAGAATAAAATTAGGGAATAGAATCGAATAAAATTCAGAATAAAATCAAATTCAGAATAGAATAGAATAAATTTAGAATAGTATTGAATTCAGAATAGAATAAATTTCAGAATAGAATAGAGAGTAGAATAAAATTCAGAATAGAATGAAATTCAGAATAGAATCAAATTCAGAACAGAATAGAATAAATTCATGATAGTATTGAATTCAGAATAGAATAAATTTCAGAATAGAATAGAATAGAGAATGGAATAAAATTCAGAATAGAATAGAGTTAACAATGGAGTAGATTTCAGAACAGAATAAAATTCATACTAGAATAAAATTCAGAAACGCTTACCATTCAGAACAGAATAGATTTCAGAATAGAATAGAATCCAGCATTTAATAGAATTCAGAATAGAATAGAATTCAGAATTGAATTGAATAAAATTAAGAATAGAATAAAATTCAGAAAAGAATTATATTCATAATACAATTTAATTCAGAATAGAATAGAATTCAGAATACAATTCAATTCAAAATAGAACAGAATTCAGAATAGTACAAAATTCAGAATAGAATAAAATTCAAAATAAAATGGAATTGAGAATAGTATAAAATTCAGAAGAATAGCATAAAATTCAAAACAGAACAAAATTCAGAATAGAATTGAATAAAATTGAGAATAGAATAAAATTCAGAAAAGAATTATATTCATAATACAATTTAATTCAAAATAGAACATAATTCAGAATAGAATAAAATTCATAATTGAATAAAATTCAGAAAAGTTTAGAATACAGAACAGAAGAGAATTCAGAAGACAAGAGAATAAAATTCAGAAAAGAATTGAATATATAATAGAATTTAATTTAGAATAGAATTTAATTTAGAATAGAATAGAATTCAGAATTGAATTAAATTCAAAATAGAATAGATTAGAATTCAGAATAAAATAGAATTAGAATAGAATTGAGAATAGTATAAAATTCAGAATAGAATTAAATTCAAAATAGAATAGAATTGAGAATTTTATAAAATTCTGAAAAGAACAGCATAAAATTCAAAACAGAATAAAATTAGGGAATAGAACAGAATCAAATTCAGAATAGAATCAAATTCAGAATAGAATAGAATAAATTCATAATAGTATTGAATTCAGAATAGAATAAATTTCAGAATAGAATAGAATAGAGAATAGAATAAAATTCAGAAAGGAATAAAATTCAGAATAGAATAAAATTCAGAAATGCTTACAATTCACAACAAAATAGATTTCAGAATAGAATAGAATTCAGCATTTAATAGAATTCAGAATAGAATAGAATTCAGAAAAGAATTATATTCATATTACAAGTTAATTCAGAATAGAACAGAATTCAGAATAGAATTAAATTCAAAATAGAACAGAGTTCAGAATAGTAGAAAATTGAGAATAGAATAGAATAAAATTCAGAATAGAATAAAATTCATAATTGAATAAAATTCAGAAAAGCTTATAATACAGAACAGAACAGAATTCAGAAGAGAAGAGAATAAAATTCAGAATAGAATCACATTCAGAATAGAATAGAGTAAATTCAGAATAGTATTGAATTCAGAATAGAATAAATTTCAGAATAGAATAGAATAGAGAATAGAATAAAATTCAGAAAGGAATAAAATTCAGAATAGAATAGAGTTAACAATAGAGTAGATTTCAGAATAGAATAAAATTCATAATAGAATAAAACTCAGAAACGCTGACAATTCAGAACAGAACAGATTTCAGAAAAGAATAGAATTCAGCATTTAATAGAATTCAGAATAGAATAGAATTCAGAATAGAATTCAATTCAAAATAGAACAGAATTCAGAATAGTACAAAATTCAGAACAGAATAGAATAAAATTCAGAATAGAATAAACTTCAAAATAAAATGGAATTGAGAATAGTATAAAATTCAGAAGAACAGCATAAAATTCAAAACAGAACAAAATTCAGAATAGAATAAAATTCAGAAAAGAATTATATTCATAATACAATTTAATTCAGAGTGGAATAGAATTCAATTCAAAATAGAACAGAATTCAGAATAGAATAAAATTCATGATTGAATAAAATTCAGAAAAGCTTAGAATACAGAACAGAAGAGAATTCAGAAGAGAAGAGAATAAAATTCAGAAAAGAATTGAATATAGAATAGAATTTAATTTAGAATAGAATAGAATTCAGAATTGAATTAAATTCAAAATAGAATAGCATAGAATTCAGAATAGAATGGAGTGAGAATAGAATTCAGAATAGTATAAAATTCAGAATAGAATTAAATTCAAAATAGAATAGAATTGAGAATAGTATAAATTCTGAATAGAATAGCATAAAATTAAAAACAGAATAAAATTAAAGAATAGAATAGAATAAAATTCAGAATAGAATTAAATTCAAAATAGAACAGAATTGAGAATAGTATAAAATTTTGAATAGAATAGCATAAAATTCAAAACAGAATAAAATTAGGGAATAGAATAGAATAAAATTCAGAATAGAGTCAAATTCAGAACAGAATAGAATGAATTCATGACAGTATTGAATTCAGAATAGAATAAATTTCAGAATAGAATAGAATAGAGAATGGAATAAAATTCAGAAAGGAATAAAATTCAGAATAGAATAGAGTTAACAATGGAGTAGATTTCAGAATAGAATAAAATTCAGAAACGCTTACAATTCAGAACAGAATAGATTTCAGAATAGAATAGAATCCAGCATTTAATAGAATTCAGAATAGAATAGAATTCAGAATAGAATTGAAAAAATTCAGAACAGAATAAAATTCAGAAAAGAATTATATTCATAATACAATTTAATTCAAAATAAAACAGAATTCAGAATAGTACAAAATTCAGAACAGAAGAGAATAAAATTCAGAAGAGAATAAAATTCAAAATAAAATGGAATTGAGAATAGTATAAAATTCAGAAGAATAGCATAAAATTCAAAACAGGACAAAATTCTGAATAAAATAGCATAAAATTCAAAACAGAATAAAATTAGGGAATAGAACAGAATCAAATTCAGAATAGAATCAAATTCAGAATAGAATAGAATAAATTCAGAATAGTATTGAATTCAGAATAGAATAAATTTCAGAATAGAATAGAATAGAGAATAGAATAAAATTCAGAAAGGAATAAAATTCAGAATAGAATAAAATTCAGAAACGCTTACAATTCAGAAAAGAATAGATTTCAGAATAGAATAGAATTCAGCATTTAATAGAATTCAGAATAGAATAGAATTCAGAATAGAATTGAAAAAATTCAGAATAGAATAAAATTCAGAAAAGAATTATATTCATAATACAATTTAATTCAGAATAGAATTAAATTCAAAATAGAACAGAATTCAGAATAGTACAAAATTGAGAATAGAATAGAATAAAATTCAGAATAGAATAAAATTCAGAATAGAATAAAATTCAAAATAAAATGGAATTGAGAATAGTATAAAATTCAGAAGAATAGCATAAAATTCAAAACAGAGCAAAATTCATAATAGAATAGAATAAAATTCATAATAGAATAAAATTCATAATTGAATAAAATTCAGAAAAGCTTAGAATACAGAACAGAACAGAATTCAGAATTGAAGAGAATAAAATTCAGATTAGAATAAAATTCAGAAAAGAATTGAATTCAGAATAGAATTTAATTTAGAATAGAATAGAATAAAATTCAGAATAGAATTAAATTCAAAATAGAATAGAATTGAGAATAGTATAAAATTCTGAATAGAATAGCATAAAATTCAAAACAGAATAAAATTAGGGAACAGAATCGAATAAAATTCAGAATAGAATCAAATTCAGAATTGAATAGAATAAATTCATAATGGTATTGAATTCAGAATAGAATAAATTTCAGAATAGAATAGAAAATAGAATAAAATTCAGAAAGGAATAAAATTCAGAACAGAATAAAATTCAGAAAAGAATTATATTCATAATACAATTTAATTCAGAATAGAATAGAATTCAGAATAGAATTAAATTCAAAATAGAACAGAATTCAGAATAGTACAAAATTCAGAATAGAATAGCATAAAATGAAAAAGAGAATAAAATTAGGGAATAGAATAGAATAAAATTCAGAATAAAATCAAATTCAGAATAGAATAGAATAAATTTAGAATAGTATTGAATTCAGAATAGAATAAATTTCAGAATAGAATAGAGAGTAGAATAAAATTCAGAATAGAATGAAATTCAGAATAGAATCAAATTCAGAACAGAATAGAATAAATTCATGATAGTATTGAATTCAGAATAGAATAAATTTCAGAATAGAATAGAATAGAGAATGGAATAAAATTCAGAATAGAATAGAGTTAACAATGGAGTAGATTTCAGAACAGAATAAAATTCATACTAGAATAAAATTCAGAAACGCTTACCATTCAGAACAGAATAGATTTCAGAATAGAATAGAATCCAGCATTTAATAGAATTCAGAATAGAATAGAATTCAGAATTGAATTGAATAAAATTAAGAATAGAATAAAATTCAGAAAAGAATTATATTCATAATACAATTTAATTCAGAATAGAATAGAATTCAGAATACAATTCAATTCAAAATAGAACAGAATTCAGAATAGTACAAAATTCAGAATAGAATAAAATTCACAATAAAATGGAATTGAGAATAGTATAAAATTCAGAAGAATAGCATAAAATTCAAAACAGAACAAAATTCAGAATAGAATTGAATAAAATTGAGAATAGAATAAAATTCAGAAAAGAATTATATTCATAATACAATTTAATTCAAAATAGAACATAATTCAGAATAGAATAAAATTCATAATTGAATAAAATTCAGAAAAGTTTAGAATACAGAACAGAAGAGAATTCAGAAGACAAGAGAATCAAATTCAGAAAAGAATTGAATATATAATAGAATTTAATTTAGAATAGAATTTAATTTAGAATAGAATAGAATTCAGAATTGAATTAAATTCAAAATAGAATAGATTAGAATTCAGAATAAAATAGAATTAGAATAGAATTGAGAATAGTATAAAATTCAGAATAGAATTAAATTCAAAATAGAATAGAATTGAGAATTTTATAAAATTCTGAATAGAACAGCATAAAATTCAAAACAGAATAAAATTAGGGAATAGAACAGAATCAAATTCAGAATAGAATCAAATTCAGAATAGAATAGAATAAATTCATAATAGTATTGAATTCAGAATAGAATAAATTTCAGAATAGAATAGAATAGAGAATAGAATAAAATTCAGAAAGGAATAAAATTCAGAATAGAATAAAATTCAGAAATGCTTACAATTCACAACAGAATAGATTTCAGAATAGAATAGAATTCAGCATTTAATAGAATTCAGAATAGAATAGAATTCAGAATTGAATTGAATAAAATTCAGAATAGAATAAAATTCAGAAAAGAATTATATTCATAATACAATTTAATTCAGAATAGAATAGAATTCAGAATAGAATAAATTTCAGAATAGAATAGAATAGAGAATGGAATAAAATTCAGAAAGGAATAAAATTCAGAATAGAATAGAGTTAACAATAGGGTAGATTTCAGAATAGAATAAAATTCAGAATAGAATAAAATTCAAAATAGAATAAAATTCAGAAACGCTTACAATTCAGAACAGAATAGAATTCAGCATTTAATAGAATTCAGAATAGAATAGAATTCAGAAAAGAATTATATTCATATTACAATTTAATTCAGAATAGAACAGAATTCAGAATAGAATTAAATTCAAAATAGAACAGAGTTCAGAATAGTACAAAATTGAGAATAGAATAGAATAAAATTCAGAATAGAATTAAATTCAAAATAGAATAGAATTGAGAATAGTATAAAATTCTGAATAGAATAGCATAAAATTCAAAACAGAATAAAATTAGGGAACAGAATCGAATAAAATTCAGAATAGAATCAAATTCAGAATTGAATAGAATAAATTCATAATGGTATTGAATTCAGAATAGAATAAATTTCAGAATAGAATAGAAAATAGAATAAAATTCAGAAAGGAATAAAATTCAGAACAGAATAAAATTCAGAAAAGAATTATATTCATAATACAATTTAATTCAGAATAGAATAGAATTCAGAATAGAATTAAATTCAAAATAGAACAGAATTCAGAATAGTACAAAATTCAGAATAGAATAGCATAAAATGAAAAAGAGAATAAAATTAGGGAATAGAATCGAATAAAATTCAGAATAAAATCAAATTCAGAATAGAATAGAATAAATTTAGAATAGTATTGAATTCAGAATAGAATAAATTTCAGAATAGAATAGAGAGTAGAATAAAATTCAGAATAGAATGAAATTCAGAATAGAATCAAATTCAGAACAGAATAGAATAAATTCATGATAGTATTGAATTCAGAATAGAATAAATTTCAGAATAGAATAGAATAGAGAATGGAATAAAATTCAGAATAGAATAGAGTTAACAATGGAGTAGATTTCAGAACAGAATAAAATTCATACTAGAATAAAATTCAGAAACGCTTACCATTCAGAACAGAATAGATTTCAGAATAGAATAGAATCCAGCATTTAATAGAATTAAGAATAGAATAGAATTCAGAATTGAATTGAATAAAATTAAGAATAGAATAAAATTCAGAAAAGAATTATATTCATAATACAATTTAATTCAGAATAGAATAGAATTCAGAATACAATTCAATTCAAAATAGAACAGAATTCAGAATAGTACAAAATTCAGAATAGAATAAAATTCAAAATAAAATGGAATTGAGAATAGTATAAAATTCAGAAGAATAGCATAAAATTCAAAACAGAACAAAATTCAGAATAGAATTGAATAAAATTGAGAATAGAATAAAATTCAGAAAAGAATTATATTCATAATACAATTTAATTCAAAATAGAACATAATTCAGAATAGAATAAAATTCATAATTGAATAAAATTCAGAAAAGCTTAGAATACAGAACAGAACAGAATTCAGAATTGAAGAGAATAAAATTCAGATTAGAATAAAAATCAGAAAAGAATTGAATTCAGAATAGAATTTAATTTAGAATAGAATAGAATAAAATTCAGAATAGAATTAAGTTCAAAATAGAATAGAATTGAGAATAGTATAAAATTCTGAATAGAATAGCATAAAATTCAAAACAGAATAAAATTAGGGAACAGAATCGAATAAAATTCAGAATCGAATCAAATTCAGAATTGAATAGAATAAATTCATAATGGTATTGAATTCAGAATAGAATAAATTTCAGAATAGAATAGAAAATAGAATAAAATTCAGAAAGGAATAAAATTCAGAACAGAATAAAATTCAGAAAAGAATTATATTCATAATACAATTTAATTCAGAATAGAATAGAATTCAGAATAGAATTAAATTCAAAATAGAACAGAATTCAGAATAGTACAAAATTCAGAATAGAATAGCATAAAATGAAAAAGAGAATAAAATTAGGGAATAGAATCGAATAAAATTCAGAATAAAATCAAATTCAGAATAGAATAGAATAAATTTAGAATAGTATTGAATTCAGAATAGAATAAATTTCAGAATAGAATAGAGAGTAGAATAAAATTCAGAATAGAATCAAATTCAGAATAGAATCAAATTCAGAACAGAATAGAATAAATTCATGATAGTATTGAATTCAGAATAGAATAAATTTCAGAATAGAATAGAATAGAGAATGGAATAAAATTCAGAATAGAATAAACAATGGAGTAGATTTCAGAACAGAATAAAATTCATACTAGAATAAAATTCAGAAATGCTTACCATTCAGAACAGAATAGATTTCAGAATAGAATAGAATCCAGCATTTAATAGAATTCAGAATAGAATAGAATTCAGAATTGAATTGAATAAAATTAAGAATAGAATAAAATTCAGAAAAGAATTATATTCATAATACAATTTAATTCAGAATAGAATAGAATTCAGAATACAATTCAATTCAAAATAGAACAGAATTCAGAATAGTACAAAATTCAGAATAGAATAAAATTCAAAATAAAATGGAATTGAGAATAGTATAAAATTCAGAAGAATAGCATAAAATTCAAAACAGAACAAAATTCAGAATAGAATTGAATAAAATTGAGAATAGAATAAAATTCAGAAAAGAATTATATTCATAATACAATTTAATTCAAAATAGAACATAATTCAGAATAGAATAAAATTCATAATTGAATAAAATTCAGAAAAGTTTAGAATACAGAACAGAAGAGAATTCAGAAGACAAGAGAATAAAATTCAGAAAAGAATTGAATATATAATAGAATTTAATTTAGAATAGAATTTAATTTAGAATAGAATAGAATTCAGAATTGAATTAAATTCAAAATAGAATAGATTAGAATTCAGAATAAAATAGAATTAGAATAGAATTGAGAATAGTATAAAATTCAGAATAGAATTAAATTCAAAATAGAATAGAATTGAGAATTTTATAAAATTCTGAATAGAACAGCATAAAATTCAAAACAGAATAAAATTAGGGAATAGAACAGAATCAAATTCAGAATAGAATCAAATTCAGAATAGAATAGAATAAATTCATAATAGTATTGAATGCAGAATAGAATAAATTTCAGAATAGAATAGAATAGAGAATAGAATAAAATTCAGAAAGGAATAAAATTCAGAATAGAATAAAATTCAGAAATGCTTACAATTCACAACAGAATAGATTTCAGAATAGAATAGAATTCAGCATTTAATAGAATTCAGAATAGAATAGAATTCAGAATTGAATTGAATAAAATTCAGAATAGAATAAAATTCAGAAAAGAATTATATTCATAATACAATTTAATTCAGAATAGAATAGAATTCAGAATAGAATAAATTTCAGAATAGAATAGAATAGAGAATGGAATAAAATTCAGAAAGGAATAAAATTCAGAATAGAATAGAGTTAACTATAGGGTAGATTTCAGAATAGAATAAAATTCAGAATAGAATAAAATTCAAAATAGAATAAAATTCAGAAACGCTTACAATTCAGAAGAGAATAGAATTCAGCATTTAATAGAATTCAGAATAGAATAGAATTCAGAAAAGAATTATATTCATATTACAATTTAATTCAGAATAGAACAGAATTCAGAATAGAATTAAATTCAAAATAGAACAGAGTTCAGAATAGTACAAAATTGAGAATAGAATAGAATAAAATTCAGAATAGAATAAAATTCAGAATAGAATTAAATTCAAAATAGAATAGAATTGAGAATAGTATAAAATTCTGAATAGAATAGCATAAAATTCAAAACAGAATAAAATTAGGGAACAGAATCGAATAAAATTCAGAATAGAATCAAATTCAGAATTGAATAGAATAAATTCATAATGGTATTGAATTCAGAATAGAATAAATTTCAGAATAGAATTGAAAATAGAATAAAATTCAGAAAGGAATAAAATTCAGAACAGAATAAAATTCAGAAAAGAATTATATTCATAATACAATTTAATTCAGAATAGAATAGAATTCAGAATAGAATTAAATTCAAAATAGAACAGAATTCAGAATAGTACAAAATTCAGAATAGAATAGCATAAAATGAAAAAGAGAATAAAATTAGGGAATAGAATAGAATAAAATTCAGAATAAAATCAAATTCAGAATAGAATAGAATAAATTTAGAATAGTATTGAATTCAGAATAGAATAAATTTCAGAATAGAATAGAGAGTAGAATAAAATTCAGAATAGAATGAAATTCAGAATAGAATGAAATTCAGAACAGAATAGAATAAATTCATGATAGTATTGAATTCAGAATAGAATAAATTTCAGAATAGAATAGAATAGAGAATGGAATCAAATTCAGAATAGAATAGAGTTAACAATGGAGTAGATTTCAGAACAGAATAAAATTCATACTAGAATAAAATTCAGAAAGGCTTACCATTCAGAACAGAATAGATTTCAGAATAGAATAGAATCCAGCATTTAATAGAATTCAGAATAGAATAGAATTCAGAATTGAATTGAATAAAATTAAGAATAGAATAAAATTCAGAAAAGAATTATATTCATAATACAATTTAATTCAGAATAGAATAGAATTCAGAATACAATTCAATTCAAAATAGAACAGAATTCAGAATAGTACAAAATTCAGAATAGAATAAAATTCAAAATAAAATGGAATTGAGAATAGTATAAAATTCAGAAGAATAGCATAAAATTCAAAACAGAACAAAATTCAGAATAGAATTGAATAAAATTGAGAATAGAATAAAATTCAGAAAAGAATTATATTCATAATACAATTTAATTCAAAATAGAACATAATTCAGAATAGAATAAAATTCATAATTGAATAAAATTCAGAAAAGTTTAGAATACAGAACAGAAGAGAATTCAGAAGACAAGAGAATAAAATTCAGAAAAGAATTGAATATATAATAGAATTTAATTTAGAATAGAATTTAATTTAGAATAGAATAGAATTCAGAATTGAATTAAATTCAAAATAGAATAGATTAGAATTCAGAATAAAATAGAATTAGAATAGAATTGAGAATAGTATAAAATTCAGAATAGAATTAAATTCAAAATAGAATAGAATTGAGAATTTTATAAAATTCTGAATAGAACAGCATAAAATTCAAAACAGAATAAAATTAGGGAATAGAACAGAATCAAATTCAGAATAGAATCAAATTCAGAATAGAATAGAATAAATTCATAATAGTATTGAATTCAGAATAGAATAAATTTCAGAATAGAATAGAATAGAGAATAGAATAAAATTCAGAAAGGAATAAAATTCAGAATAGAATAAAATTCAGAAATGCTTACAATTCACAACAGAATAGATTTCAGAATAGAATAGAATTCAGCATTTAATAGAATTCAGAATAGAATAGAATTCAGAATTGAATTGAATAAAATTCAGAATAGAATAAAATTCAGAAAAGAATTATATTCATAATACAATTTAATTCAGAATAGAATAGAATTCAGAATAGAATAAATTTCAGAATAGAATAGAATAGAGAATGGAATAAAATTCAGAAAGGAATAAAATTCAGAATAGAATAGAGTTAACAATAGGGTAGATTTCAGAATAGAATAAAATTCAGAATAGAATAAAATTCAAAATAGAATAAAATTCAGAAACGCTTACAATTCAGAACAGAATAGAATTCAGCATTTAATAGAATTCAGAATAGAATAGAATTCAGAAAAGAATTATATTCATATTACAATTTAATTCAGAATAGAACAGAATTCAGAATAGAATTAAATTCAAAATAGAACAGAGTTCAGAATAGTACAAAATTGAGAATAGAATAGAATAAAATTCAGAATAGAATTAAATTCAAAATAGAATAGAATTGAGAATAGTATAAAATTCTGAATAGAATAGCATAAAATTCAAAACAGAATAAAATTAGGGAACAGAATCGAATAAAATTCAGAATAGAATCAAATTCAGAATTGAATAGAATAAATTCATAATGGTATTGAATTCAGAATAGAATAAATTTCAGAATAGAATAGAAAATAGAATAAAATTCAGAAAGGAATAAAATTCAGAACAGAATAAAATTCAGAAAAGAATTATATTCATAATACAATTTAATTCAGAATAGAATAGAATTCAGAATAGAATTAAATTCAAAATAGAACAGAATTCAGAATAGTACAAAATTCAGAATAGAATAGCATAAAATGAAAAAGAGAATAAAATTAGGGAATAGAATCGAATAAAATTCAGAATAAAATCAAATTCAGAATAGAATAGAATAAATTTAGAATAGTATTGAATTCAGAATAGAATAAATTTCAGAATAGAATAGAGAGTAGAATAAAATTCAGAATAGAATCAAATTCAGAATAGAATCAAATTCAGAACAGAATAGAATAAATTCATGATAGTATTGAATTCAGAATAGAATAAATTTCAGAATAGAATAGAATAGAGAATGGAATAAAATTCAGAATAGAATAGAGTTAACAATGGAGTAGATTTCAGAACAGAATAAAATTCATACTAGAATAAAATTCAGAAACGCTTACCATTCAGAACAGAATAGATTTCAGAATAGAATAGAATCCAGCATTTAATAGAATTAAGAATAGAATAGAATTCAGAATTGAATTGAATAAAATTAAGAATAGAATAAAATTCAGAAAAGAATTATATTCATAATACAATTTAATTCAGAATAGAATAGAATTCAGAATACAATTCAATTCAAAATAGAACAGAATTCAGAATAGTACAAAATTCAGAATAGAATAAAATTCAAAATAAAATGGAATTGAGAATAGTATAAAATTCAGAAGAATAGCATAAAATTCAAAACAGAACAAAATTCAGAATAGAATTGAATAAAATTGAGAATAGAATAAAATTCAGAAAAGAATTATATTCATAATACAATTTAATTCAAAATAGAACATAATTCAGAATAGAATAAAATTCATAATTGAATAAAATTCAGAAAAGCTTAGAATACAGAACAGAACAGAATTCAGAATTGAAGAGAATAAAATTCAGATTAGAATAAAATTCAGAAAAGAATTGAATTCAGAATAGAATTTAATTTAGAATAGAATAGAATAAAATTCAGAATAGAATTAAGTTCAAAATAGAATAGAATTGAGAATAGTATAAAATTCTGAATAGAATAGCATAAAATTCAAAACAGAATAAAATTAGGGAACAGAATCGAATAAAATTCAGAATAGAATCAAATTCAGAATTGAATAGAATAAATTCATAATGGTATTGAATTCAGAATAGAATAAATTTCAGAATAGAATAGAAAATAGAATAAAATTCAGAAAGGAATAAAATTCAGAACAGAATAAAATTCAGAAAAGAATTATATTCATAATACAATTTAATTCAGAATAGAATAGAATTCAGAATAGAATTAAATTCAAAATAGAACAGAATTCAGAATAGTACAAAATTCAGAATAGAATAGCATAAAATGAAAAAGAGAATAAAATTAGGGAATAGAATCGAATAAAATTCAGAATAAAATCAAATTCAGAATAGAATAGAATAAATTTAGAATAGTATTGAATTCAGAATAGAATAAATTTCAGAATAGAATAGAGAGTAGAATAAAATTCAGAATAGAATCAAATTCAGAATAGAATCAAATTCAGAACAGAATAGAATAAATTCATGATAGTATTGAATTCAGAATAGAATAAATTTCAGAATAGAATAGAATAGAGAATGGAATAAAATTCAGAATAGAATAAACAATGGAGTAGATTTCAGAACAGAATAAAATTCATACTAGAATAAAATTCAGAAATGCTTACCATTCAGAACAGAATAGATTTCAGAATAGAATAGAATCCAGCATTTAATAGAATTCAGAATAGAATAGAATTCAGAATTGAATTGAATAAAATTAAGAATAGAATAAAATTCAGAAAAGAATTATATTCATAATACAATTTAATTCAGAATAGAATAGAATTCAGAATACAATTCAATTCAAAATAGAACAGAATTCAGAATAGTACAAAATTCAGAATAGAATAAAATTCAAAATAAAATGGAATTGAGAATAGTATAAAATTCAGAAGAATAGCATAAAATTCAAAACAGAACAAAATTCAGAATAGAATTGAATAAAATTGAGAATAGAATAAAATTCAGAAAAGAATTATATTCATAATACAATTTAATTCAAAATAGAACATAATTCAGAATAGAATAAAATTCATAATTGAATAAAATTCAGAAAAGTTTAGAATACAGAACAGAAGAGAATTCAGAAGACAAGAGAATAAAATTCAGAAAAGAATTGAATATATAATAGAATTTAATTTAGAATAGAATTTAATTTAGAATAGAATAGAATTCAGATTGAATTAAATTCAAAATAGAATAGATTAGAATTCAGAATAAAATAGAATTAGAATAGAATTGAGAATAGTATAAAATTCAGAATAGAATTAAATTCAAAATAGAATAGAATTGAGAATTTTATAAAATTCTGAATAGAACAGCATAAAATTCAAAACAGAATAAAATTAGGGAATAGAACAGAATCAAATTCAGAATAGAATCAAATTCAGAATAGAATAGAATAAATTCATAATAGTATTGAATGCAGAATAGAATAAATTTCAGAATAGAATAGAATAGAGAATAGAATAAAATTCAGAAAGGAATAAAATTCAGAATAGAATAAAATTCAGAAATGCTTACAATTCACAACAGAATAGATTTCAGAATAGAATAGAATTCAGCATTTAATAGAATTCAGAATAGAATAGAATTCAGAATTGAATTGAATAAAATTCAGAATAGAATAAAATTCAGAAAAGAATTATATTCATAATACAATTTAATTCAGAATAGAATAGAATTCAGAATAGAATAAATTTCAGAATAGAATAGAATAGAGAATGGAATAAAATTCAGAAAGGAATAAAATTCAGAATAGAATAGAGTTAACTATAGGGTAGATTTCAGAATAGAATAAAATTCAGAATAGAATAAAATTCAAAATAGAATAAAATTCAGAAACGCTTACAATTCAGAACAGAATAGAATTCAGCATTTAATAGAATTCAGAATAGAATAGAATTCAGAAAAGAATTATATTCATATTACAATTTAATTCAGAATAGAACAGAATTCAGAATAGAATTAAATTCAAAATAGAACAGAGTTCAGAATAGTACAAAATTGAGAATAGAATAGAATAAAATTCAGAATAGAATAAAATTCAGAATAGAATTAAATTCAAAATAGAATAGAATTGAGAATAGTATAAAATTCTGAATAGAATAGCATAAAATTCAAAACAGAATAAAATTAGGGAACAGAATCGAATAAAATTCAGAATAGAATCAAATTCAGAATTGAATAGAATAAATTCATAATGGTATTGAATTCAGAATAGAATAAATTTCAGAATAGAATTGAAAATAGAATAAAATTCAGAAAGGAATAAAATTCAGAACAGAATAAAATTCAGAAAAGAATTATATTCATAATACAATTTAATTCAGAATAGAATAGAATTCAGAATAGAATTAAATTCAAAATAGAACAGAATTCAGAATAGTACAAAATTCAGAATAGAATAGCATAAAATGAAAAAGAGAATAAAATTAGGGAATAGAATAGAATAAAATTCAGAATAAAATCAAATTCAGAATAGAATAGAATAAATTTAGAATAGTATTGAATTCAGAATAGAATAAATTTCAGAATAGAATAGAGAGTAGAATAAAATTCAGAATAGAATGAAATTCAGAATAGAATGAAATTCAGAACAGAATAGAATAAATTCATGATAGTATTGAATTCAGAATAGAATAAATTTCAGAATAGAATAGAATAGAGAATGGAATCAAATTCAGAATAGAATAGAGTTAACAATGGAGTAGATTTCAGAACAGAATAAAATTCATACTAGAATAAAATTCAGAAAGGCTTACCATTCAGAACAGAATAGATTTCAGAATAGAATAGAATCCAGCATTTAATAGAATTCAGAATAGAATAGAATTCAGAATTGAATTGAATAAAATTAAGAATAGAATAAAATTCAGAAAAGAATTATATTCATAATACAATTTAATTCAGAATAGAATAGAATTCAGAATACAATTCAATTCAAAATAGAACAGAATTCAGAATAGTACAAAATTCAGAATAGAATAAAATTCAAAATAAAATGGAATTGAGAATAGTATAAAATTCAGAAGAATAGCATAAAATTCAAAACAGAACAAAATTCAGAATAGAATTGAATAAAATTGAGAATAGAATAAAATTCAGAAAAGAATTATATTCATAATACAATTTAATTCAAAATAGAACATAATTCAGAATAGAATAAAGTTCATAATTGAATAAAATTCAGAAAAGTTTAGAATACAGAACAGAAGAGAATTCAGAAGACAAGAGAATAAAATTCAGAAAAGAATTGAATATATAATAGAATTTAATTTAGAATAGAATTTAATTTAGAATAGAATAGAATTCAGAATTGAATTAAATTCAAAATAGAATAGATTAGAATTCAGAATAAAATAGAATTAGAATAGAATTGAGAATAGTATAAAATTCAGAATAGAATTAAATTCAAAATAGAATAGAATTGAGAATTTTATAAAATTCTGAAAAGAACAGCATAAAATTCAAAACAGAATAAAATTAGGGAATAGAACAGAATCAAATTCAGAATAGAATCAAATTCAGAATAGAATAGAATAAATTCATAATAGTATTGAATTCAGAATAGAATAAATTTCAGAATAGAATAGAATAGAGAATAGAATAAAATTCAGAAAGGAATAAAATTCAGAATAGAATAAAATTCAGAAATGCTTACAATTCACAACAGAATAGATTTCAGAATAGAATAGAATTCAGCATTTAATAGAATTCAGAATAGAATAGAATTCAGAATTGAATTGAATAAAATTCAGAATAGAATAAAATTCAGAAAAGAATTATATTCATAATACAATTTAATTCAGAATAGAATAGAATTCAGAATAGAATAAATTTCAGAATAGAATAGAATAGAGAATGGAATAAAATTCAGAAAGGAATAAAATTCAGAATAGAATAGAGTTAACAAAAGGGTAGATTTCAGAATAGAATAAAATTCAGAATAGAATAAAATTCAAAATAGAATAAAATTCAGAAACGCTTACAATTCAGAACAGAATAGATTTCAGAAAAGAATAGAATTCAGCATTTAATAGAATTCAGAATAGAATAGAATTCAGAAAAGAATTATATTCATAATACAATTTAATTCATAATAGAACAGAATTCAGAATAGAATTAAATTCAGAATAGAATAGAATAAATTCAGAATAGTATTGAATTCAGAATAGAATAAATTTCAGAATAGAATAGAATAGAGAATAGAATAAAATTCAGAAAGGAATAAAATTCAGAATAGAATAAAATTCAGAAATGCTTACAATTCACAACAGAATAGATTTCAGAATAGAATAGAATTCAGCATTTAATAGAATTCAGAATAGAATAGAATTCAGAATTGAATTGAATAAAATTCAGAATAGAATAAAATTCAGAAAAGAATTATATTCATAATACAATTTAATTCAGAATAGAACAGAATTCAGAATAGAATAAATTTCAGAATAGAATAGAATAGAGAATGGAATAAAATTCAGAAAGGAATAAAATTCAGAATAGAATAGAGTTAACAAAAGGGTAGATTTCAGAATAGAATAAAATTCAGAATAGAATAAAATTCAAAATAGAATAAAATTCAGAAACGCTTACAATTCAGAACAGAATAGATTTCAGAAAAGAATAGAATTCAGCATTTAATAGAATTCAGAATAGAATAGAATTCAGAAAAGAATTATATTCATAATACAATTTAATTCATAATAGAACAGAATTCAGAATAGAATCAAATTCAGAATAGAATAGAATAAATTCAGAATAGTATTGAATTCAGAATAGAATAAATTTCAGAATAGAATAGAATAGAGAATAGAATAAAATTCAGAAAGGAATAAAATTCAGAATAGAATAAAATTCAGAAACGCTTACAATTCAGAAAAGAATAGATTTCAGAATAGAATAGAATTCAGCATTTAATAGAATTTAGAATAGAATAGAATTCAGAATAGAATTGAAAAAATTCAGAATAGAATAAAATTCAGAAAAGAATTATATTCATAATACAATTTAATTCAGAATAGAATTAAATTCAAAATAGAACAGAATTCAGAATAGTACAAAATTGAGAATACAATAGAATAAAATTCAGAATAGAATAAAATTCAGAATAGAATAAAATTCAAAATAAAATGGAATTGAGAATAGTATAAAATTCAGAAGAATAGCATAAAATTCAAAACAGAGCAAAATTCAGAATAGAATAGAATAAAATTCATAATAGAATAAAATTCATAATTGAATAAAATTCAGAAAAGCTTAGAATACAGAACAGAACAGAATTCAGAATTGAAGAGAATAAAATTCAGATTAGAATAAAATTCAGAAAAGAATTGAATTCAGAATAGAATTTAATTTAGAATAGAATAGAATAAAATTCAGAATAGAATTAAATTCAAAATAGAATAGAATTGAGAATAGTATAAAATTCTGAATAGAATAGCATAAAATTCAAAACAGAATAAAATTAGGGAACAGAATCGAATAAAATTCAGAATAGAATCAAATTCAGAATTGAATAGAATAAATTCATAATGGTATTGAATTCAGAATAGAATAAATTTCAGAATAGAATAGAAAATAGAATAAAATTCAGAAAGGAATAAAATTCAGAACAGAATAAAATTCAGAAAAGAATTATATTCATAATACAATTTAATTCAGAATAGAATAGAATTCAGAATAGAATTAAATTCAAAATAGAACAGAATTCAGAATAGTACAAAATTCAGAATAGAATAGCATAAAATGAAAAAGAGAATAAAATTAGGGAATAGAATCGAATAAAATTCAGAATAAAATCAAATTCAGAATAGAATAGAATAAATTTAGAATAGTATTGAATTCAGAATAGAATAAATTTCAGAATAGAATAGAGAGTAGAATAAAATTCAGAATAGAATGAAATTCAGAATAGAATCAAATTCAGAACAGAATAGAATAAATTCATGATAGTATTGAATTCAGAATAGAATAAATTTCAGAATAGAATAGAATAGAGAATGGAATAAAATTCAGTATAGAATAGAGTTAACAATGGAGTAGATTTCAGAACAGAATAAAATTCATACTAGAATAAAATTCAGAAACGCTTACCATTCAGAACAGAATAGATTTCAGAATAGAATAGAATCCAGCATTTAATAGAATTCAGAATAGAATAGAATTCAGAATTGAATTGAATAAAATTAAGAATAGAATAAAATTCAGAAAAGAATTATATTCATAATACAATTTAATTCAGAATAGAATAGAATTCAGAATACAATTCAATTCAAAATAGAACAGAATTCAGAATAGTACAAAATTCAGAATAGAATAAAATTCACAATAAAATGGAATTGAGAATAGTATAAAATTCAGAAGAATAGCATAAAGTTCAAAACAGAACAAAATTCAGAATAGAATTGAATAAAATTGAGAATAGAATAAAATTCAGAAAAGAATTATATTCATAATACAATTTAATTCAAAATAGAACATAATTCAGAATAGAATAAAATTCATAATTGAATAAAATTCAGAAAAGTTTAGAATACAGAACAGAAGAGAATTCAGAAGACAAGAGAATAAAATTCAGAAAAGAATTGAATATATAATAGAATTTAATTTAGAATAGAATTTAATTTAGAATAGAATAGAATTCAGAATTGAATTAAATTCAAAATAGAATAGATTAGAATTCAGAATAAAATAGAATTAGAATAGAATTGAGAATAGTATAAAATTCAGAATAGAATTAAATTCAAAATAGAATAGAATTGAGAATTTTATAAAATTCTGAATAGAACAGCATAAAATTCAAAACAGAATAAAATTAGGGAATAGAACAGAATCAAATTCAGAATAGAATCAAATTCAGAATAGAATAGAATAAATTCATAATAGTATTGAATTCAGAATAGAATAAATTTCAGAATAGAATAGAATAGAGAATAGAATAAAATTCAGAAAGGAATAAAATTCAGAATAGAATAAAATTCAGAAATGCTTACAATTCACAACAGAATAGATTTCAGAATAGAATAGAATTCAGCATTTAATAGAATTCAGAATAGAATAGAATTCAGAATTGAATTGAATAAAATTCAGAATAGAATAAAATTCAGAAAAGAATTATATTCATAATACAATTTAATTCAGAATAGAATAGAATTCAGAATAGAATAAATTTCAGAATAGAATAGAATAGAGAATGGAATAAAATTCAGAAAGGAATAAAATTCAGAATAGAATAGAGTTAACAATAGGGTAGATTTCAGAATAGAATAAAATTCAGAATAGAATAAAATTCAAAATAGAATAAAATTCAGAAACGCTTACAATTCAGAACAGAATAGAATTCAGCATTTAATAGAATTCAGAATAGAATAGAATTCAGAAAAGAATTATATTCATATTACAATTTAATTCAGAATAGAACAGAATTCAGAATAGAATTAAATTCAAAATAGAACAGAGTTCAGAATAGTACAAAATTGAGAATAGAATAGAATAAAATTCAGAATAGAATTAAATTCAAAATAGAATAGAATTGAGAATAGTATAAAATTCTGAATAGAATAGCATAAAATTCAAAACAGAATAAAATTAGGGAACAGAATCGAATAAAATTCAGAATAGAATCAAATTCAGAATTGAATAGAATAAATTCATAATGGTATTGAATTCAGAATAGAATAAATTTCAGAATAGAATAGAAAATAGAATAAAATTCAGAAAGGAATAAAATTCAGAACAGAATAAAATTCAGAAAAGAATTATATTCATAATACAATTTAATTCAGAATAGAATAGAATTCAGAATAGAATTAAATTCAAAATAGAACAGAATTCAGAATAGTACAAAATTCAGAATAGAATAGCATAAAATGAAAAAGAGAATAAAATTAGGGAATAGAATCGAATAAAATTCAGAATAAAATCAAATTCAGAATAGAATAGAATAAATTTAGAATAGTATTGAATTCAGAATAGAATAAATTTCAGAATAGAATAGAGAGTAGAATAAAATTCAGAATAGAATGAAATTCAGAATAGAATCAAATTCAGAACAGAATAGAATAAATTCATGATAGTATTGAATTCAGAATAGAATAAATTTCAGAATAGAATAGAATAGAGAATGGAATAAAATTCAGAATAGAATAGAGTTAACAATGGAGTAGATTTCAGAACAGAATAAAATTCATACTAGAATAAAATTCAGAAACGCTTACCATTCAGAACAGAATAGATTTCAGAATAGAATAGAATCCAGCATTTAATAGAATTAAGAATAGAATAGAATTCAGAATTGAATTGAATAAAATTAAGAATAGAATAAAATTCAGAAAAGAATTATATTCATAATACAATTTAATTCAGAATAGAATAGAATTCAGAATACAATTCAATTCAAAATAGAACAGAATTCAGAATAGTACAAAATTCAGAATAGAATAAAATTCAAAATAAAATGGAATTGAGAATAGTATAAAATTCAGAAGAATAGCATAAAATTCAAAACAGAACAAAATTCAGAATAGAATTGAATAAAATTGAGAATAGAATAAAATTCAGAAAAGAATTATATTCATAAAACAATTTAATTCAAAATAGAACATAATTCAGAATAGAATAAAATTCATAATTGAATAAAATTCAGAAAAGTTTAGAATACAGAACAGAAGAGAATTCAGAAGACAAGAGAATAAAATTCAGAAAAGAATTGAATATATAATAGAATTTAATTTAGAATAGAATTTAATTTAGAATAGAATAGAATTCAGAATTGAATTAAATTCAAAATAGAATAGATTAGAATTCAGAATAAAATAGAATTAGAATAGAATTGAGAATAGTATAAAATTCAGAATAGAATTAAATTCAAAATAGAATAGAATTGAGAATTTTATAAAATTCTGAAAAGAACAGCATAAAATTCAAAACAGAATAAAATTAGGGAATAGAACAGAATCAAATTCAGAATAGAATCAAATTCAGAATAGAATAGAATAAATTCATAATAGTATTGAATTCAGAATAGAATAAATTTCAGAATAGAATAGAATAGAGAATAGAATAAAATTCAGAAAGGAATAAAATTCAGAATAGAATAAAATTCAGAAATGCTTACAATTCACAACAGAATAGATTTCAGAATAGAATAGAATTCAGCATTTAATAGAATTCAGAATAGAATAGAATTCAGAATTGAATTGAATAAAATTCAGAATAGAATAAAATTCAGAAAAGAATTATATTCATAATACAATTTAATTCAGAATAGAATAGAATTCAGAATAGAATAAATTTCAGAATAGAATAGAATAGAGAATGGAATAAAATTCAGAAAGGAATAAAATTCAGAATAGAATAGAGTTAACAATAGGGTAGATTTCAGAATAGAATAAAATTCAGAATAGAATAAAATTCAAAATAGAATAAAATTCAGAAACGCTTACAATTCAGAACAGAATAGATTTCAGAAAAGAATAGAATTCAGCATTTAATAGAATTCAGAATAGAATAGAATTCAGAAAAGAATTATATTCATAATACAATTTAATTCATAATAGAACAGAATTCAGAATAGAATTAAATTCAAAATAGAACAGAATTCAGAATAGTACAAAATTGAGAATAGAATAGAATAAAATTCAGAATAGAATAAAATTCATAATTGAAAAAAATCAGAAAAGCTTATAATACAGAACAGAACAGAATTCAGAAGAAAAGAGAATAAAATTCAGAATAGAATCACATTCAGAATAGAATAGATTTCAGAATAGAAAAGAATTCAGCATTTAATAGAATTCAGAATAGAAGAGAATTCAGAATAGAATTGAATAAAATATAGAATAGAATAAAATTCAGAAAAGAATTATATTCATTATACAATTTAATTCAGAATAGAATAGAATTCAGAATGGTACAAAATTCAGAATAGAATAGCAGAAAATTAAAAACAGAATAAAATTAGGGAATAGAATAGAATAAAATTCAGAATAGAATTAAATTCAAAATAGAACAGAATTGAGAATAGTATAAAATTCTGAATAGAATAGCATAAAATTCAAAACAGAATAAAATTAGGGAATAGAATAGAATCAAATTCAGAATAAAATCAAATTCAGAACAGAATAGAATAAATTCATGATAGTATTGAATTCAGAATAGAATAAATTTCAGAATAGAATAGAGAATGGAATAAAATTCAGAAAGGAATAAAATTCAGAATAGAATAGAGTTAACAATAGGGTAGATTTCAGAATAGAATAAAATTCAGAATAGAATAAAATTCAAAATAGAATAAAATTCAGAAACGCTTACAATTCAGAACAGAATAGAATTCAGCATTTAATAGAATTCAGAATAGAATAGAATTCAGAAAAGAATTATATTCATATTACAATTTAATTCAGAATAGAACAGAATTCAGAATAGAATTAAATTCAAAATAGAACAGAGTTCAGAATAGTACAAAATTGAGAATAGAATAGAATAAAATTCAGAATAGAATAAAATTCATAATTGAATAAAATTCAGAAAAGCTTATAATACAGAACAGAACAGAATTCAGAAGAGAAGAGAATAAAATTCAGAATAGAATCACATTCAGAATAGAATAGAGTAAATTCAGAATAGTATTCAATTCAGAATAGAATAAATTTCAGAATAGAATAGAATAGAGAATAGAATAAAATTCAGAAAGGAATAAAATTCAGAATAGAATAGAGTTAACAATAGAGTAGATTTCAGAATAGAATAAAATTCATAATAGAATAAAACTCAGAAACGCTGACAATTCAGAACAGAACAGATTTCAGAAAAGAATAGAATTCAGCATTTAATAGAATTCAGAATAGAATAGAATTCAGAATAGAATTCAATTCAAAATAGAACAGAATTCAGAATAGTACAAAATTCAGAACAGAATAGAATAAAATTCAGAATAGAATAAACTTCAAAATAAAATGGAATTGAGAATAGTATAAAATTCAGAAGAACAGCATAAAATTCAAAACAGAACAAAATTCAGAATAGAATAAAATTCAGAAAAGAATTATATTCATAATACAATTTAATTCAGAGTGGAATAGAATTCAATTCAAAATAGAACAGAATTCAGAATAGAATAAAATTCATGATTGAATAAAATTCAGAAAAGCTTAGAATACAGAACAGAAGAAAATTCAGAAGAGAAGAGAATAAAATTCAGAAAAGAATTGAATATAGAATAGAATTTAATTTAGAATAGAATAGAATTCAGAATTGAATTAAATTCAAAATAGAATAGCATAGAATTCAGAATAGAATGGAGTGAGAATAGAATTCAGAATAGTATAAAATTCAGAATAGAATTAAATTCAAAATAGAATAGAATTGAGAATAGTATAAATTCTGAATAGAATAGCATAAAATTAAAAACAGAATAAAATTAAAGAATAGAATAGAATAAAATTCAGAATAGAATTAAATTCAAAATAGAACAGAATTGAGAATAGTATAAAATTTTGAATAGAATAGCATAAAATTCAAAACAGAATAAAATTAGGGAATAGAATAGAATAAAATTCAGAATAGAATCAAATTCAGAACAGAATAGAATGAATTCATGACAGTATTGAATTCAGAATAGAATAAATTTCAGAATAGAATAGAATAGAGAATGGAATAAAATTCAGAAAGGAATAAAATTCAGAATAGAATAGAGTTAACAATGGAGTAGATTTCAGAATAGAATAAAATTCAGAAACGCTTACAATTCAGAACAGAATAGATTTCAGAATAGAATAGAATCCAGCATTTAATAGAATTCAGAATAGAATAGAATTCAGAATAGAATTGAAAAAATTCAGAACAGAATAAAATTCAGAAAAGAATTATATTCATAATACAAT
Organism: Hydrophis major; assembly: GCA_033807585.1. Taxonomy (NCBI): domain Eukaryota; kingdom Metazoa; phylum Chordata; class Lepidosauria; order Squamata; family Elapidae; genus Hydrophis; species Hydrophis major. The sequence goes on along the minus strand of JAUCBL010000093.1, from coordinate 484,260 downwards.
TTAATTCAAAATAAAACAGAATTCAGAATAGTACAAAATTCAGAACAGAAGAGAATAAAATTCAGAAGAGAATAAAATTCAAAATAAAATGGAATTGAGAATAGTATAAAATTCAGAAGAATAGCATAAAATTCAAAACAGGACAAAATTCTGAATAAAATAGCATAAAATTCAAAACAGAATAAAATTAGGGAATAGAACAGAATCAAATTCAGAATAGAATCAAATTCAGAATAGAATAGAATAAATTCAGAATAGTATTGAATTCAGAATAGAATAAATTTCAGAATAGAATAGAATAGAGAATAGAATAAAATTCAGAAAGGAATAAAATTCAGAATAGAATAAAATTCAGAAACGCTTACAATTCAGAAAAGAATAGATTTCAGAATAGAATAGAATTCAGCATTTAATAGAATTCAGAATAGAATAGAATTCAGAATAGAATTGAAAAAATTCAGAATAGAATAAAATTCAGAAAAGAATTATATTCATAATACAATTTAATTCAGAATAGAATTAAATTCAAAATAGAACAGAATTCAGAATAGTACAAAATTGAGAATAGAATAGAATAAAATTCAGAATAGAATAAAATTCAGAATAGAATAAAATTCAAAATAAAATGGAATTGAGAATAGTATAAAATTCAGAAGAATAGCATAAAATTCAAAACAGAGCAAAATTCATAATAGAATAGAATAAAATTCATAATAGAATAAAATTCATAATTGAATAAAATTCAGAAAAGCTTAGAATACAGAACAGAACAGAATTCAGAATTGAAGAGAATAAAATTCAGATTAGAATAAAATTCAGAAAAGAATTGAATTCAGAATAGAATTTAATTTAGAATAGAATAGAATAAAATTCAGAATAGAATTAAATTCAAAATAGAATAGAATTGAGAATAGTATAAAATTCTGAATAGAATAGCATAAAATTCAAAACAGAATAAAATTAGGGAACAGAATCGAATAAAATTCAGAATAGAATCAAATTCAGAATTGAATAGAATAAATTCATAATGGTATTGAATTCAGAATAGAATAAATTTCAGAATAGAATAGAAAATAGAATAAAATTCAGAAAGGAATAAAATTCAGAACAGAATAAAATTCAGAAAAGAATTATATTCATAATACAATTTAATTCAGAATAGAATAGAATTCAGAATAGAATTAAATTCAAAATAGAACAGAATTCAGAATAGTACAAAATTCAGAATAGAATAGCATAAAATGAAAAAGAGAATAAAATTAGGGAATAGAATCGAATAAAATTCAGAATAAAATCAAATTCAGAATAGAATAGAATAAATTTAGAATAGTATTGAATTCAGAATAGAATAAATTTCAGAATAGAATAGAGAGTAGAATAAAATTCAGAATAGAATGAAATTCAGAATAGAATCAAATTCAGAACAGAATAGAATAAATTCATGATAGTATTGAATTCAGAATAGAATAAATTTCAGAATAGAATAGAATAGAGAATGGAATAAAATTCAGAATAGAATAGAGTTAACAATGGAGTAGATTTCAGAACAGAATAAAATTCATACTAGAATAAAATTCAGAAACGCTTACCATTCAGAACAGAATAGATTTCAGAATAGAATAGAATCCAGCATTTAATAGAATTCAGAATAGAATAGAATTCAGAATTGAATTGAATAAAATTAAGAATAGAATAAAATTCAGAAAAGAATTATATTCATAATACAATTTAATTCAGAATAGAATAGAATTCAGAATACAATTCAATTCAAAATAGAACAGAATTCAGAATAGTACAAAATTCAGAGTAGAATAGCATAAAATTCAAAACAGAACAAAATTCAGAATAGAATTGAATAAAATTGAGAATAGAATAAAATTCAGAAAAGAATTATATTCATAATACAATTTAATTCAAAATAGAACATAATTCAGAATAGAATAAAATTCATAATTGAATAAAATTCAGAAAAGTTTAGAATACAGAACAGAAGAGAATTCAGAAGACAAGAGAATAAAATTCAGAAAAGAATTGAATATATAATAGAATTTAATTTAGAATAGAATTTAATTTAGAATAGAATAGAATTCAGAATTGAATTAAATTCAAAATAGAATAGATTAGAATTCAGAATAAAATAGAATTAGAATAGAATTGAGAATAGTATAAAATTCAGAATAGAATTAAATTCAAAATAGAATAGAATTGAGAATTTTATAAAATTCTGAAAAGAACAGCATAAAATTCAAAACAGAATAAAATTAGGGAATAGAACAGAATCAAATTCAGAATAGAATCAAATTCAGAATAGAATAGAATAAATTCATAATAGTATTGAATTCAGAATAGAATAAATTTCAGAATAGAATAGAATAGAGAATAGAATAAAATTCAGAAAGGAATAAAATTCAGAATAGAATAAAATTCAGAAATGCTTACAATTCACAACAGAATAGATTTCAGAATAGAATAGAATTCAGCATTTAATAGAATTCAGAATAGAATAGAATTCAGAATTGAATTGAATAAAATTCAGAATAGAATAAAATTCAGAAAAGAATTATATTCATAATACAATTTAATTCAGAATAGAATAGAATTCAGAATAGAATAAATTTCAGAATAGAATAGAATAGAGAATGGAATAAAATTCAGAAAGGAATAAAATTCAGAATAGAATAGAGTTAACAATAGGGTAGATTTCAGAATAGAATAAAATTCAGAATAGAATAAAATTCAAAATAGAATAAAATTCAGAAACGCTTACAATTCAGAACAGAATAGATTTCAGAAAAGAATAGAATTCAGCATTTAATAGAATTCAGAATAGAATAGAATTCAGAAAAGAATTATATTCATAATACAATTTAATTCATAATAGAACAGAATTCAGAATAGAATTAAATTCAGAATAGAATAGAATAAATTCAGAATAGTATTGAATTCAGAATAGAATAAATTTCAGAATAGAATAGAATAGAGAATAGAATAAAATTCAGAAAGGAATAAAATTCAGAATAGAATAAAATTCAGAAATGCTTACAATTCACAACAGAATAGATTTCAGAATAGAATAGAATTCAGCATTTAATAGAATTCAGAATAGAATAGAATTCAGAATTGAATTGAATAAAATTCAGAATAGAATAAAATTCAGAAAAGAATTATATTCATAATACAATTTAATTCAGAATAGAATAGAATTCAGAATAGAATAAATTTCAGAATAGAATAGAATAGAGAATGGAATAAAATTCAGAAAGGAATAAAATTCAGAATAGAATAGAGTTAACAAAAGGGTAGATTTCAGAATAGAATAAAATTCAGAATAGAATAAAATTCAAAATAGAATAAAATTCAGAAACGCTTACAATTCAGAACAGAATAGATTTCAGAAAAGAATAGAATTCAGCATTTAATAGAATTCAGAATAGAATAGAATTCAGAAAAGAATTATATTCATAATACAATTTAATTCAAAATAGAACATAATTCAGAATAGAATAAAATTCATAATTGAATAAAATTCAGAAAAGTTTAGAATACAGAACAGAAGAGAATTCAGAATAGAATAGAATTCAGAATTGAATTGAATAAAATTAAGAATAGAATAAAATTCAGAAAAGAATTATATTCATAATACAATTTAATTCAGAATAGAATAGAATTCAGAATACAATTCAATTCAAAATAGAACAGAATTCAGAATAGTACAAAATTCAGAGTAGAATAGCATAAAATTCAAAACAGACCAAAATTCAGAATAGAATTGAATAAAATTGAGAATAGAATAAAATTCAGAAAAGAATTATATTCATAATACAATTTAATTCAAAATAGAACATAATTCAGAATAGAATAAAATTCATAATTGAATAAAATTCAGAAAAGTTTAGAATACAGAACAGAAGAGAATTCAGAAGACAAGAGAATAAAATTCAGAAAAGAATTGAATATATAATAGAATTTAATTTAGAATAGAATTTAATTTAGAATAGAATAGAATTCAGAATTGAATTAAATTCAAAATAGAATAGATTAGAATTCAGAATAAAATAGAATTAGAATAGAATTGAGAATAGTATAAAATTCAGAATAGAATTAAATTCAAAATAGAATAGAATTGAGAATTTTATAAAATTCTGAAAAGAACAGCATAAAATTCAAAACAGAATAAAATTAGGGAATAGAACAGAATCAAATTCAGAATAGAATCAAATTCAGAATAGAATAGAATAAATTCATAATAGTATTGAATTCAGAATAGAATAAATTTCAGAATAGAATAGAATAGAGAATAGAATAAAATTCAGAAAGGAATAAAATTCAGAATAGAATAAAATTCAGAAATGCTTACAATTCACAACAGAATAGATTTCAGAATAGAATAGAATTCAGCATTTAATAGAATTCAGAATAGAATAGAATTCAGAATTGAATTGAATAAAATTCAGAATAGAATAAAATTCAGAAAAGAATTATATTCATAATACAATTTAATTCAGAATAGAATAGAATTCAGAATAGAATAAATTTCAGAATAGAATAGAATAGAGAATGGAATAAAATTCAGAAAGGAATAAAATTCAGAATAGAATAGAGTTAACAATAGGGTAGATTTCAGAATAGAATAAAATTCAGAATAGAATAAAATTCAAAATAGAATAAAATTCAGAAACGCTTACAATTCAGAACAGAATAGATTTCAGAAAAGAATAGAATTCAGCATTTAATAGAATTCAGAATAGAATAGAATTCAGAAAAGAATTATATTCATAATACAATTTAATTCATAATAGAACAGAATTCAGAATAGAATTAAATTCAGAATAGAATAGAATAAATTCAGAATAGTATTGAATTCAGAATAGAATAAATTTCAGAATAGAATAGAATAGAGAATAGAATAAAATTCAGAAAGGAATAAAATTCAGAATAGAATAAAATTCAGAAATGCTTACAATTCACAACAGAATAGATTTCAGAATAGAATAGAATTCAGCATTTAATAGAATTCAGAATAGAATAGAATTCAGAATTGAATTGAATAAAATTCAGAATAGAATAAAATTCAGAAAAGAATTATATTCATAATACAATTTAATTCAGAATAGAATAGAATTCAGAATAGAATAAATTTCAGAATAGAATAGAATAGAGAATGGAATAAAATTCAGAAAGGAATAAAATTCAGAATAGAATAGAGTTAACAAAAGGGTAGATTTCAGAATAGAATAAAATTCAGAATAGAATAAAATTCAAAATAGAATAAAATTCAGAAACGCTTACAATTCAGAACAGAATAGATTTCAGAAAAGAATAGAATTCAGCATTTAATAGAATTCAGAATAGAATAGAATTCAGAAAAGAATTATATTCATAATACAATTTAATTCATAATAGAACAGAATTCAGAATAGAATCAAATTCAGAATAGAATAGAATAAATTCAGAATAGTATTGAATTCAGAATAGAATAAATTTCAGAATAGAATAGAATAGAGAATAGAATAAAATTCAGAAAGGAATAAAATTCAGAATAGAATAAAATTCAGAAACGCTTACAATTCAGAAAAGAATAGATTTCAGAATAGAATAGAATTCAGAATAGAATAGAATTCAGAATAAGAATTGAAAAAATTCAGAATAGAATAAAATTCAGAAAAGAATTATATTCATAATACAATTTAATTCAGAATAGAATTAAATTCAAAATAGTACAGAATTCAGAATAGTACAAAATTGAGAATAGAATAGAATAAAATTCAGAATAGAATAAAATTCAGAATAGAATAAAATTCAGAATAGAATAAAATTCAAAATAAAATGGAATTGAGAATAGTATAAAATTCAGAAGAATAGCATAAAATTCAAAACAGAGCAAAATTCAGAATAGAATAGAATAAAATTCATAATAGAATAAAATTCATAATTGAATAAAATTCAGAAAAGCTTAGAATACAGAACAGAACAGAATTCAGAATTGAAGAGAATAAAATTCAGATTAGAATAAAATTCAGAAAAGAATTGAATTCAGAATAGAATTTAATTTAGAATAGAATAGAATAAAATTCAGAATAGAATTAAGTTCAAAATAGAATAGAATTGAGAATAGTATAAAATTCTGAATAGAATAGCATAAAATTCAAAACAGAATAAAATTAGGGAACAGAATCGAATAAAATTCAGAATAGAATCAAATTCAGAATTGAATAGAATAAATTCATAATGGTATTGAATTCAGAATAGAAAAAATTTCAGAATAGAATAGAGAGTAGAATAAAATTCAGAATAGAATCAAATTCAGAATAGAATCAAATTCAGAACAGAATAGAATAAATTCATGATAGTATTGAATTCAGAATAGAATAAATTTCAGAATAGAATAGAAAATAGAATAAAATTCAGAAAGGAATAAAATTCAGAACAGAATAAAATTCAGAAAAGAATTATATTCATAATACAATTTAATTCAGAATAGAATAGAATTCAGAATAGAATTAAATTCAAAATAGAACAGAATTCAGAATAGTACAAAATTCAGAATAGAATAGCATAAAATGAAAAAGAGAATAAAATTAGGGAATAGAATCGAATAAAATTCAGAATAAAATCAAATTCAGAATAGAATAGAATAAATTTAGAATAGTATTGAATTCAGAATAGAATAAATTTCAGAATAGAATAGAGAGTAGAATAAAATTCAGAATAGAATCAAATTCAGAATAGAATCAAATTCAGAACAGAATAGAATAAATTCATGATAGTATTGAATTCAGAATAGAATAAATTTCAGAATAGAATAGAATAGAGAATGGAATAAAATTCAGAATAGAATAGAGTTAACAATGGAGTAGATTTCAGAACAGAATAAAATTCATACTAGAATAAAATTCAGAAATGCTTACCATTCAGAACAGAATAGATTTCAGAATAGAATAGAATCCAGCATTTAATAGAATTCAGAATAGAATAGAATTCAGAATTGAATTGAATAAAATTAAGAATAGAATAAAATTCAGAAAAGAATTATATTCATAATACAATTTAATTCAGAATAGAATAGAATTCAGAATACAATTCAATTCAAAATAGAAAAGAATTCAGAATAGTACAAAATTCAGAATAGAATAAAATTCAAAATAAAATGGAATTGAGAATAGTATAAAATTCAGAAGAATAGCATAAAATTCAAAACAGAACAAAATTCAGAATAGAATTGAATAAAATTGAGAATAGAATAGAATTCAGAAAAGAATTATATTCATAATACAATTTAATTCATAATAGAACAGAATTCAGAATAGAATCAAATTCAGAATAGAATAGAATAAATTCAGAATAGTATTGAATTCAGAATAGAATAAATTTCAGAATAGAATAGAATAGAGAATAGAATAAAATTCAGAAAGGAATAAAATTCAGAATAGAATAAAATTCAGAAACGCTTACAATTCAGAAAAGAATAGATTTCAGAATAGAATAGAATTCAGAATAGAATAGAATTCAGAATAAGAATTGAAAAAATTCAGAATAGAATAAAATTCAGAAAAGAATTATATTCATAATACAATTTAATTCAGAATAGAATTAAATTCAAAATAGTACAGAATTCAGAATAGTACAAAATTGAGAATAGAATAGAATAAAATTCAGAATAGAATAAAATTCAGAATAGAATAAAATTCAAAATAAAATGGAATTGAGAATAGTATAAAATTCAGAAGAATAGCATAAAATTCAAAACAGAGCAAAATTCAGAATAGAATAGAATAAAATTCATAATAGAATAAAATTCATAATTGAATAAAATTCAGAAAAGCTTAGAATACAGAACAGAACAGAATTCAGAATTGAAGAGAATAAAATTCAGATTAGAATAAAATTCAGAAAAGAATTGAATTCAGAATAGAATTTAATTTAGAATAGAATAGAATAAAATTCAGAATAGAATTAAGTTCAAAATAGAATAGAATTGAGAATAGTATAAAATTCTGAATAGAATAGCATAAAATTCAAAACAGAATAAAATTAGGGAACAGAATCGAATAAAATTCAGAATAGAATCAAATTCAGAATTGAATAGAATAAATTCATAATGGTATTGAATTCAGAATAGAATAAATTTCAGAATAGAATAGAGAGTAGAATAAAATTCAGAATAGAATCAAATTCAGAATAGAATCAAATTCAGAACAGAATAGAATAAATTCATGATAGTATTGAATTCAGAATAGAATAAATTTCAGAATAGAATAGAAAATAGAATAAAATTCAGAAAGGAATAAAATTCAGAACAGAATAAAATTCAGAAAAGAATTATATTCATAATACAATTTAATTCAGAATAGAATAGAATTCAGAATAGAATTAAATTCAAAATAGAACAGAATTCAGAATAGTACAAAATTCAGAATAGAATAGCATAAAATGAAAAAGAGAATAAAATTAGGGAATAGAATCGAATAAAATTCAGAATAAAATCAAATTCAGAATAGAATAGAATAAATTTAGAATAGTATTGAATTCAGAATAGAATAAATTTCAGAATAGAATAGAGAGTAGAATAAAATTCAGAATAGAATCAAATTCAGAATAGAATCAAATTCAGAACAGAATAGAATAAATTCATGATAGTATTGAATTCAGAATAGAATAAATTTCAGAATAGAATAGAATAGAGAATGGAATAAAATTCAGAATAGAATAGAGTTAACAATGGAGTAGATTTCAGAACAGAATAAAATTCATACTAGAATAAAATTCAGAAATGCTTACCATTCAGAACAGAATAGATTTCAGAATAGAATAGAATCCAGCATTTAATAGAATTCAGAATAGAATAGAATTCAGAATTGAATTGAATAAAATTAAGAATAGAATAAAATTCAGAAAAGAATTATATTCATAATACAATTTAATTCAGAATAGAATAGAATTCAGAATACAATTCAATTCAAAATAGAAAAGAATTCAGAATAGTACAAAATTCAGAATAGAATAAAATTCAAAATAAAATGGAATTGAGAATAGTATAAAATTCAGAAGAATAGCATAAAATTCAAAACAGAACAAAATTCAGAATAGAATTGAATAAAATTGAGAATAGAATAAAATTCAGAAAAGAATTATATTCATAATACAATTTAATTCAAAATAGAACATAATTCAGAATAGAATAAAATTCATAATTGAATAAAATTCAGAAAAGTTTAGAATACAGAACAGAAGAGAATTCAGAAGACAAGAGAATAAAATTCAGAAAAGAATTGAATATATAATAGAATTTAATTTAGAATAGAATTTAATTTAGAATAGAATAGAATTCAGAATTGAATTAAATTCAAAATAGAATAGATTAGAATTCAGAATAAAATAGAATTAGAATAGAATTGAGAATAGTATAAAATTCAGAATAGAATTAAATTCAAAATAGAATAGAATTGAGAATTTTATAAAATTCTGAATAGAACAGCATAAAATTCAAAACAGAATAAAATTAGGGAATAGAACAGAATCAAATTCAGAATAGAATCAAATTCAGAATAGAATAGAATAAATTCATAATAGTATTGAATGCAGAATAGAATAAATTTCAGAATAGAATAGAATAGAGAATAGAATAAAATTCAGAAAGGAATAAAATTCAGAATAGAATAAAATTCAGAAATGCTTACAATTCACAACAGAATAGATTTCAGAATAGAATAGAATTCAGCATTTAATAGAATTCAGAATAGAATAGAATTCAGAATTGAATTGAATAAAATTCAGAATAGAATAAAATTCAGAAAAGAATTATATTCATAATACAATTTAATTCAGAATAGAATAGAATTCAGAATAGAATAAATTTCAGAATAGAATAGAATAGAGAATGGAATAAAATTCAGAAAGGAATAAAATTCAGAATAGAATAGAGTTAACTATAGGGTAGATTTCAGAATAGAATAAAATTCAGAATAGAATAAAATTCAAAATAGAATAAAATTCAGAAACGCTTACAATTCAGAACAGAATAGAATTCAGCATTTAATAGAATTCAGAATAGAATAGAATTCAGAAAAGAATTATATTCATATTACAATTTAATTCAGAATAGAACAGAATTCAGAATAGAATTAAATTCAAAATAGAACAGAGTTCAGAATAGTACAAAATTGAGAATAGAATAGAATAAAATTCAGAATAGAATAAAATTCAGAATAGAATTAAATTCAAAATAGAATAGAATTGAGAATAGTATAAAATTCTGAATAGAATAGCATAAAATTCAAAACAGAATAAAATTAGGGAACAGAATCGAATAAAATTCAGAATAGAATCAAATTCAGAATTGAATAGAATAAATTCATAATGGTATTGAATTCAGAATAGAATAAATTTCAGAATAGAATAGAAAATAGAATAAAATTCAGAAAGGAATAAAATTCAGAACAAAATAAAATTCAGAAAAGAATTATATTCATAATACAATTTAATTCAGAATAGAATAGAATTCAGAATAGAATTAAATTCAAAATAGAACAGAATTCAGAATAGTACAAAATTCAGAATAGAATAGCATAAAATGAAAAAGAGAATAAAATTAGGGAATAGAATCGAATAAAATTCAGAATAAAATCAAATTCAGAATAGAATAGAATAAATTTAGAATAGTATTGAATTCAGAATAGAATAAATTTCAGAATAGAATAGAGAGTAGAATAAAATTCAGAATAGAATGAAATTCAGAATAGAATCAAATTCAGAACAGAATAGAATAAATTCATGATAGTATTGAATTCAGAATAGAATAAATTTCAGAATAGAATAGAATAGAGAATGGAATAAAATTCAGAATAGAATAGAGTTAACAATGGAGTAGATTTCAGAACAGAATAAAATTCATACTAGAATAAAATTCAGAAACGCTTACCATTCAGAACAGAATAGATTTCAGAATAGAATAGAATCCAGCATTTAATAGAATTCAGAATAGAATAGAATTCAGAATTGAATTGAATAAAATTAAGAATAGAATAAAATTCAGAAAAGAATTATATTCATAATACAATTTAATTCAGAATAGAATAGAATTCAGAATACAATTCAATTCAAAATAGAACAGAATTCAGAATAGTACAAAATTCAGAATAGAATAAAATTCAAAATAAAATGGAATTGAGAATAGTATAAAATTCAGAAGAATAGCATAAAATTCAAAACAGAACAAAATTCAGAATAGAATTGAATAAAATTGAGAATAGAATAAAATTCAGAAAAGAATTATATTCATAATACAATTTAATTCAAAATAGAACATAATTCAGAATAGAATAAAGTTCATAATTGAATAAAATTCAGAAAAGTTTAGAATACAGAACAGAAGAGAATTCAGAAGACAAGAGAATAAAATTTAGAAAAGAATTGAATATATAATAGAATTTAATTTAGAATAGAATTTAATTTAGAATAGAATAGAATTCAGAATTGAATTAAATTCAAAATAGAATAGATTAGAATTCAGAATAAAATAGAATTAGAATAGAATTGAGAATAGTATAAAATTCAGAATAGAATTAAATTCAAAATAGAATAGAATTGAGAATTTTATAAAATTCTGAAAAGAACAGCATAAAATTCAAAACAGAATAAAATTAGGGAATAGAACAGAATCAAATTCAGAATAGAATCAAATTCAGAATAGAATAGAATAAATTCAGAATAGTATTGAATTCAGAATAGAATAAATTTCAGAATAGAATAGAATAGAGAATAGAATAAAATTCAGAAAGGAATAAAATTCAGAATAGAATAAAATTCAGAAATGCTTACAATTCACAACAGAATAGATTTCAGAATAGAATAGAATTCAGCATTTAATAGAATTCAGAATAGAATAGAATTCAGAATTGAATTGAATAAAATTCAGAATAGAATAAAATTCAGAAAAGAATTATATTCATAATACAATTTAATTCAGAATAGAATAGAATTCAGAATAGAATAAATTTCAGAATAGAATAGAATAGAGAATGGAATAAAATTCAGAAAGGAATAAAATTCAGAATAGAATAGAGTTAACAAAAGGGTAGATTTCAGAATAGAATAAAATTCAGAATAGAATAAAATTCAAAATAGAATAAAATTCAGAAACGCTTACAATTCAGAACAGAATAGATTTCAGAAAAGAATAGAATTCAGCATTTAATAGAATTCAGAATAGAATAGAATTCAGAAAAGAATTATATTCATAATACAATTTAATTCATAATAGAACAGAATTCAGAATAGAATTAAATTCAGAATAGAATAGAATAAATTCAGAATAGTATTGAATTCAGAATAGAATAAATTTCAGAATAGAATAGAATAGAGAATAGAATAAAATTCAGAAAGGAGTAAAATTCAGAATAGAATAAAATTCAGAAATGCTTACAATTCACAACAGAATAGATTTCAGAATAGAATAGAATTCAGCATTTAATAGAATTCAGAATAGAATAGAATTCAGAATTGAATTGAATAAAATTCAGAATAGAATAAAATTCAGAAAAGAATTATATTCATAATACAATTTAATTCAGAATAGAATAGAATTCAGAATAGAATAAATTTCAGAATAGAATAGAATAGAGAATGGAATAAAATTCAGAAAGGAATAAAATTCAGAATAGAATAGAGTTAACAAAAGGGTAGATTTCAGAATAGAATAAAATTCAGAATAGAATAAAATTCAAAATAGAATAAAATTCAGAAACGCTTACAATTCAGAACAGAATAGATTTCAGAAAAGAATAGAATTCAGCATTTAATAGAATTCAGAATAGAATAGAATTCAGAAAAGAATTATATTCATAATACAATTTAATTCATAATAGAACAGAATTCAGAATAGAATCAAATTCAGAATAGAATAGAATAAATTCAGAATAGTATTGAATTCAGAATAGAATAAATTTCAGAATAGAATAGAATAGAGAATAGAATAAAATTCAGAAAGGAATAAAATTCAGAATAGAATAAAATTCAGAAACGCTTACAATTCAGAAAAGAATAGATTTCAGAATAGAATAGAATTCAGCATTTAATAGAATTTAGAATAGAATAGAATTCAGAATAGAATTGAAAAAATTCAGAATAGAATAAAATTCAGAAAAGAATTATATTCATAATACAATTTAATTCAGAATAGAATTAAATTCAAAATAGAACAGAATTCAGAATAGTACAAAATTGAGAATACAATAGAATAAAATTCAGAATAGAATAAAATTCAGAATAGAATAAAATTCAAAATAAAATGGAATTGAGAATAGTATAAAATTCAGAAGAATAGCATAAAATTCAAAACAGAGCAAAATTCAGAATAGAATAGAATAAAATATATAATAGAATAAAATTCATAATTGAATAAAATTCAGAAAAGCTTAGAATACAGAACAGAACAGAATTCAGAATTGAAGAGAATAAAATTCAGATTAGAATAAAATTCAGAAAAGAATTGAATTCAGAATAGAATTTAATTTAGAATAGAATAGAATAAAATTCAGAATAGAATTAAATTCAAAATAGAATAGAATTGAGAATAGTATAAAATTCTGAATAGAATAGCATAAAATTCAAAACAGAATAAAATTAGGGAACAGAATCGAATAAAATTCAGAATAGAATCAAATTCAGAATTGAATAGAATAAATTCATAATGGTATTGAATTCAGAATAGAATAAATTTCAGAATAGAATAGAAAATAGAATAAAATTCAGAAAGGAATAAAATTCAGAACAGAATAAAATTCAGAAAAGAATTATATTCATAATACAATTTAATTCAGAATAGAATAGAATTCAGAATAGAATTAAATTCAAAATAGAACAGAATTCAGAATAGTACAAAATTCAGAATAGAATAGCATAAAATGAAAAAGAGAATAAAATTAGGGAATAGAATCGAATAAAATTCAGAATAAAATCAAATTCAGAATAGAATAGAATAAATTTAGAATAGTATTGAATTCAGAATAGAATAAATTTCAGAATAGAATAGAGAGTAGAATAAAATTCAGAATAGAATGAAATTCAGAATAGAATCAAATTCAGAACAGAATAGAATAAATTCATGATAGTATTGAATTCAGAATAGAATAAATTTCAGAATAGAATAGAATAGAGAATGGAATAAAATTCAGAATAGAATAGAGTTAACAATGGAGTAGATTTCAGAACAGAATAAAATTCATACTAGAATAAAATTCAGAAACGCTTACCATTCAGAACAGAATAGATTTCAGAATAGAATAGAATCCAGCATTTAATAGAATTCAGAATAGAATAGAATTCAGAATTGAATTGAATAAAATTAAGAATAGAATAAAATTCAGAAAAGAATTATATTCATAATACAATTTAATTCAGAATAGAATAGAATTCAGAATACAATTCAATTCAAAATAGAACAGAATTCAGAATAGTACAAAATTCAGAATAGAATAAAATTCACAATAAAATGGAATTGAGAATAGTATAAAATTCAGAAGAATAGCATAAAATTCAAAACAGAACAAAATTCAGAATAGAATTGAATAAAATTGAGAATAGAATAAAATTCAGAAAAGAATTATATTCATAATACAATTTAATTCAAAATAGAACATAATTCAGAATAGAATAAAATTCATAATTGAATAAAATTCAGAAAAGTTTAGAATACAGAACAGAAGAGAATTCAGAAGACAAGAGAATAAAATTCAGAAAAGAATTGAATATATAATAGAATTTAATTTAGAATAGAATTTAATTTAGAATAGAATAGAATTCAGAATTGAATTAAATTCAAAATAGAATAGATTAGAATTCAGAATAAAATAGAATTAGAATAGAATTGAGAATAGTATAAAATTCAGAATAGAATTAAATTCAAAATAGAATAGAATTGAGAATTTTATAAAATTCTGAATAGAACAGCATAAAATTCAAAACAGAATAAAATTAGGGAATAGAACAGAATCAAATTCAGAATAGAATCAAATTCAGAATAGAATAGAATAAATTCATAATAGTATTGAATTCAGAATAGAATAAATTTCAGAATAGAATAGAATAGAGAATAGAATAAAATTCAGAAAGGAATAAAATTCAGAATAGAATAAAATTCAGAAATGCTTACAATTCACAACAGAATAGATTTCAGAATAGAATAGAATTCAGCATTTAATAGAATTCAGAATAGAATAGAATTCAGAATTGAATTGAATAAAATTCAGAATAGAATAAAATTCAGAAAAGAATTATATTCATAATACAATTTAATTCAGAATAGAATAGAATTCAGAATAGAATAAATTTCAGAATAGAATAGAATAGAGAATGGAATAAAATTCAGAAAGGAATAAAATTCAGAATAGAATAGAGTTAACAATAGGGTAGATTTCAGAATAGAATAAAATTCAGAATAGAATAAAATTCAAAATAGAATAAAATTCAGAAACGCTTACAATTCAGAACAGAATAGAATTCAGCATTTAATAGAATTCAGAATAGAATAGAATTCAGAAAAGAATTATATTCATATTACAATTTAATTCAGAATAGAACAGAATTCAGAATAGAATTAAATTCAAAATAGAACAGAGTTCAGAATAGTACAAAATTGAGAATAGAATAGAATAAAATTCAGAATAGAATTAAATTCAAAATAGAATAGAATTGAGAATAGTATAAAATTCTGAATAGAATAGCATAAAATTCAAAACAGAATAAAATTAGGGAACAGAATCGAATAAAATTCAGAATAGAATCAAATTCAGAATTGAATAGAATAAATTCATAATGGTATTGAATTCAGAATAGAATAAATTTCAGAATAGAATAGAAAATAGAATAAAATTCAGAAAGGAATAAAATTCAGAACAGAATAAAATTCAGAAAAGAATTATATTCATAATACAATTTAATTCAGAATAGAATAGAATTCAGAATAGAATTAAATTCAAAATAGAACAGAATTCAGAATAGTACAAAATTCAGAATAGAATAGCATAAAATGAAAAAGAGAATAAAATTAGGGAATAGAATCGAATAAAATTCAGAATAAAATCAAATTCAGAATAGAATAGAATAAATTTAGAATAGTATTGAATTCAGAATAGAATAAATTTCAGAATAGAATAGAGAGTAGAATAAAATTCAGAATAGAATGAAATTCAGAATAGAATCAAATTCAGAACAGAATAGAATAAATTCATGATAGTATTGAATTCAGAATAGAATAAATTTCAGAATAGAATAGAATAGAGAATGGAATAAAATTCAGAATAGAATAGAGTTAACAATGGAGTAGATTTCAGAACAGAATAAAATTCATACTAGAATAAAATTCAGAAACGCTTACCATTCAGAACAGAATAGATTTCAGAATAGAATAGAATCCAGCATTTAATAGAATTCAGAATAGAATAGAATTCAGAATTGAATTGAATAAAATTAAGAATAGAATAAAATTCAGAAAAGAATTATATTCATAATACAATTTAATTCAGAATAGAATAGAATTCAGAATACAATTCAATTCAAAATAGAACAGAATTCAGAATAGTACAAAATTCAGAATAGAATAAAATTCAAAATAAAATGGAATTGAGAATAGTATAAAATTCAGAAGAATAGCATAAAATTCAAAACAGAACAAAATTCAGAAT
The DNA here is from genome assembly GCA_033807585.1 of Hydrophis major. Classification (NCBI taxonomy): domain Eukaryota; kingdom Metazoa; phylum Chordata; class Lepidosauria; order Squamata; family Elapidae; genus Hydrophis; species Hydrophis major. The sequence continues at coordinate 467,581 of JAUCBL010000093.1, read as the reverse complement.
AGAATTGAATAAAATTGAGAATAGAATAAAATTCAGAAAAGAATTATATTCATAATACAATTTAATTCAAAATAGAACATAATTCAGAATAGAATAAAATTCATAATTGAATAAAATTCAGAAAAGTTTAGAATACAGAACAGAAGAGAATTCAGAAGACAAGAGAATAAAATTCAGAAAAGAATTGAATATATAATAGAATTTAATTTAGAATAGAATTTAATTTAGAATAGAATAGAATTCAGAATTGAATTAAATTCAAAATAGAATAGATTAGAATTCAGAATAAAATAGAATTAGAATAGAATTGAGAATAGTATAAAATTCAGAATAGAATTAAATTCAAAATAGAATAGAATTGAGAATTTTATAAAATTCTGAATAGAACAGCATAAAATTCAAAACAGAATAAAATTAGGGAATAGAACAGAATCAAATTCAGAATAGAATCAAATTCAGAATAGAATAGAATAAATTCATAATAGTATTGAATTCAGAATAGAATAAATTTCAGAATAGAATAGAATAGAGAATAGAATAAAATTCAGAAAGGAATAAAATTCAGAATAGAATAAAATTCAGAAATGCTTACAATTCACAACAGAATAGATTTCAGAATAGAATAGAATTCAGCATTTAATAGAATTCAGAATAGAATAGAATTCAGAATTGAATTGAATAAAATTCAGAATAGAATAAAATTCAGAAAAGAATTATATTCATAATACAATTTAATTCAGAATAGAATAGAATTCAGAATAGAATAAATTTCAGAATAGAATAGAATAGAGAATGGAATAAAATTCAGAAAGGAATAAAATTCAGAATAGAATAGAGTTAACAATAGGGTAGATTTCAGAATAGAATAAAATTCAGAATAGAATAAAATTCAAAATAGAATAAAATTCAGAAACGCTTACAATTCAGAACAGAATAGAATTCAGCATTTAATAGAATTCAGAATAGAATAGAATTCAGAAAAGAATTATATTCATATTACAATTTAATTCAGAATAGAACAGAATTCAGAATAGAATTAAATTCAAAATAGAACAGAGTTCAGAATAGTACAAAATTGAGAATAGAATAGAATAAAATTCAGAATAGAATAAAATTCAGAATAGAATTAAATTCAAAATAGAATAGAATTGAGAATAGTATAAAATTCTGAATAGAATAGCATAAAATTCAAAACAGAATAAAATTAGGGAACAGAATCGAATAAAATTCAGAATAGAATCAAATTCAGAATTGAATAGAATAAATTCATAATGGTATTGAATTCAGAATAGAATAAATTTCAGAATAGAATAGAAAATAGAATAAAATTCAGAAAGGAATAAAATTCAGAACAGAATAAAATTCAGAAAAGAATTATATTCATAATACAATTTAATTCAGAATAGAATAGAATTCAGAATAGAATTAAATTCAAAATAGAACAGAATTCAGAATAGTACAAAATTCAGAATAGAATAGCATAAAATGAAAAAGAGAATAAAATTAGGGAATAGAATCGAATAAAATTCAGAATAAAATCAAATTCAGAATAGAATAGAATAAATTTAGAATAGTATTGAATTCAGAATAGAATAAATTTCAGAATAGAATAGAGAGTAGAATAAAATTCAGAATAGAATGAAATTCAGAATAGAATCAAATTCAGAACAGAATAGAATAAATTCATGATAGTATTGAATTCAGAATAGAATAAATTTCAGAATAGAATAGAATAGAGAATGGAATAAAATTCAGAATAGAATAGAGTTAACAATGGAGTAGATTTCAGAACAGAATAAAATTCATACTAGAATAAAATTCAGAAACGCTTACCATTCAGAACAGAATAGATTTCAGAATAGAATAGAATCCAGCATTTAATAGAATTCAGAATAGAATAGAATTCAGAATTGAATTGAATAAAATTAAGAATAGAATAAAATTCAGAAAAGAATTATATTCATAATACAATTTAATTCAGAATAGAATAGAATTCAGAATACAATTCAATTCAAAATAGAACAGAATTCAGAATAGTACAAAATTCAGAATAGAATAAAATTCAAAATAAAATGGAATTGAGAATAGTATAAAATTCAGAAGAATAGCATAAAATTCAAAACAGAACAAAATTCAGAATAGAATTGAATAAAATTGAGAATAGAATAAAATTCAGAAAAGAATTATATTCATAATACAATTTAATTCAAAATAGAACATAATTCAGAATAGAATAAAATTCATAATTGAATAAAATTCAGAAAAGTTTAGAATACAGAACAGAAGAGAATTCAGAAGACAAGAGAATAAAATTCAGAAAAGAATTGAATATATAATAGAATTTAATTTAGAATAGAATTTAATTTAGAATAGAATAGAATTCAGAATTGAATTAAATTCAAAATAGAATAGATTAGAATTCAGAATAAAATAGAATTAGAATAGAATTGAGAATAGTATAAAATTCAGAATAGAATTAAATTCAAAATAGAATAGAATTGAGAATTTTATAAAATTCTGAAAAGAACAGCATAAAATTCAAAACAGAATAAAATTAGGGAATAGAACAGAATCAAATTCAGAATAGAATCAAATTCAGAATAGAATAGAATAAATTCATAATAGTATTGAATTCAGAATAGAATAAATTTCAGAATAGAATAGAATAGAGAATAGAATAAAATTCAGAAAGGAATAAAATTCAGAATAGAATAAAATTCAGAAATGCTTACAATTCACAACAGAATAGATTTCAGAATAGAATAGAATTCAGCATTTAATAGAATTCAGAATAGAATAGAATTCAGAATTGAATTGAATAAAATTCAGAATAGAATAAAATTCAGAAAAGAATTATATTCATAATACAATTTAATTCAGAATAGAATAGAATTCAGAATAGAATAAATTTCAGAATAGAATAGAATAGAGAATGGAATAAAATTCAGAAAGGAATAAAATTCAGAATAGAATAGAGTTAACAATAGGGTAGATTTCAGAATAGAATAAAATTCAGAATAGAATAAAATTCAAAATAGAATAAAATTCAGAAACGCTTACAATTCAGAACAGAATAGATTTCAGAAAAGAATAGAATTCAGCATTTAATAGAATTCAAAATAGAATAGAATTCAGAAAAGAATTATATTCATAATACAATTTAATTCATAATAGAACAGAATTCAGAATAGAATTAAATTCAGAATAGAATAGAATAAATTCAGAATAGTATTGAATTCAGAATAGAATAAATTTCAGAATAGAATAGAATAGAGAATAGAATAAAATTCAGAAAGGAATAAAATTCAGAATAGAATAAAATTCAGAAATGCTTACAATTCACAACAGAATAGATTTCAGAATAGAATAGAATTCAGCATTTAATAGAATTCAGAATAGAATAGAATTCAGAATTGAATTGAATAAAATTCAGAATAGAATAAAATTCAGAAAAGAATTATATTCATAATACAATTTAATTCAGAATAGAATAGAATTCAGAATAGAATAAATTTCAGAATAGAATAGAATAGAGAATGGAATAAAATTCAGAAAGGAATAAAATTCAGAATAGAATAGAGTTAACAATAGGGTAGATTTCAGAATAGAATAAAATTCAGAATAGAATAAAATTCAAAATAGAATAAAATTCAGAAACGCTTACAATTCAGAACAGAATAGAATTCAGCATTTAATAGAATTCAGAATAGAATAGAATTCAGAAAAGAATTATATTCATAATACAATTTAATTCATAATAGAACAGAATTCAGAATAGAATTAAATTCAGAATAGAATAGAATAAATTCAGAATAGTATTGAATTCAGAATAGAATAAATTTCAGAATAGAATAAAATTCAGAATAGAATAAAATTCAAAATAGAATAAAATTCAGAAACGCTTACAATTCAGAACAGAATAGATTTCAGAAAAGAATAGAATTCAGCATTTAATAGAATTCAGAATAGAATAGAATTCAGAAAAGAATTATATTCATAATACAATTTAATTCATAATAGAACAGAATTCAGAATAGAATTAAATTCAGAATAGAATAGAATAAATTCAGAATAGTATTGAATTCAGAATAGAATAAATTTCAGAATAGAATAAAATTCAGAATAGAATAAAATTCAAAATAGAATAAAATTCAGAAACGCTTACAATTCAGAACAGAATAGATTTCAGAAAAGAATAGAATTCAGCATTTAATAGAATTCAAAATAGAATAGAATTCAGAAAAGAATTATATTCATAATACAATTTAATTCATAATAGAACAGAATTCAGAATAGAATTAAATTCAGAATAGAATAGAATAAATTCAGAATAGTATTGAATTCAGAATAGAATAAATTTCAGAATAGAATAGAATAGAGAATAGAATAAAATTCAGAAAGGAATAAAATTCAGAATAGAATAAAATTCAGAAATGCTTACAATTCACAACAGAATAGATTTCAGAATAGAATAGAATTCAGCATTTAATAGAATTCAGAATAGAATAGAATTCAGAATTGAATTGAATAAAATTCAGAATAGAATAAAATTCAGAAAAGAATTATATTCATAATACAATTTAATTCAGAATAGAATAGAATTCAGAATAGAATAAATTTCAGAATAGAATAGAATAGAGAATGGAATAAAATTCAGAAAGGAATAAAATTCAGAATAGAATAGAGTTAACAATAGGGTAGATTTCAGAATAGAATAAAATTCAGAATAGAATAAAATTCAAAATAGAATAAAATTCAGAAACGCTTACAATTCAGAACAGAATAGATTTCAGAAAAGAATAGAATTCAGCATTTAATAGAATTCAGAATAGAATAGAATTCAGAAAAGAATTATATTCATAATACAATTTAATTCATAATAGAACAGAATTCAGAATAGAATTAAATTCAGAATAGAATAGAATAAATTCAGAATAGTATTGAATTCAGAATAGAATAAATTTCAGAATAGAATAGAATAGAGAATAGAATAAAATTCAGAAAGGAATAAAATTCAGAATAGAATAAAATTCAGAAATGCTTACAATTCACAACAGAATAGATTTCAGAATAGAATAGAATTCAGCATTTAATAGAATTCAGAATAGAATAGAATTCAGAATTGAATTGAATAAAATTCAGAATAGAATAAAATTCAGAAAAGAATTATATTCATAATACAATTTAATTCAGAATAGAATAAAATTCAGAAAAGAATTATATTCATAATACAATTTAATTCAGAGTGGAATAGAATTCAATTCAAAATAGAACAGAATTCAGAATAGAATAAAATTCATGATTGAATAAAATTCAGAAAAGCTTAGAATACAGAACAGAAGAGATTTCAGAAGAGAAGAGAATAAAATTCAGAAAAGAATTGAATATAGAATAGAATTTAATTTAGAATAGAATAGAATTCAGAATTGAATTAAATTCAAAATAGAATAGCATAGAATTCAGAATAGAATGGAGTGAGAATAGAATTCAGAATAGTATAAAATTCAGAATAGAATTAAATTCAAAATAGAATAGAATTGAGAATAGTATAAATTCTGAATAGAATAGCATAAAATTAAAAACAGAATAAAATTAAAGAATAGAATAGAATAAAATTCATAATAGAATTAAATTCAAAATAGAACAGAATTGAGAATAGTATAAAATTTTGAATAGAATAGCATAAAATTCAAAACAGAATAAAATTAGGGAATAGAATAGAATAAAATTCAGAATAGAATCAAATTCAGAACAGAATAGAATGAATTCATGACAGTATTGAATTCAGAATAGAATAAATTTCAGAATAGAATAGAATAGAGAATGGAATAAAATTCAGAAAGGAATAAAATTCAGAATAGAATAGAGTTAACAATGGAGTAGATTTCAGAATAGAATAAAATTCAGAAACGCTTACAATTCAGAACAGAATAGATTTCAGAATAGAATAGAATCCAGCATTTAATAGAATTCAGAATAGAATAGAATTCAAAATAGAATTGAAAAAATTCAGAACAGAATAAAATTCAGAAAAGAATTATATTCATAATACAATTTAATTCAAAATAAAACAGAATTCAGAATAGTACAAAATTCAGAACAGAAGAGAATAAAATTCAGAAGAGAATAAAATTCAAAATAAAATGGAATTGAGAATAGTATAAAATTCAGAAGAATAGCATAAAATTCAAAACAGAACAAAATTCTGAATAAAATAGCATAAAATTCAAAACAGAATAAAATTAGGGAATAGAACAGAATCAAATTCAGAATAGAATCAAATTCAGAATAGAATAGAATAAATTCAGAATAGTATTGAATTCAGAATAGAATAAATTTCAGAATAGAATAGAATAGAGAATAGAATAAAATTCAGAAAGGAATAAAATTCAGAATAGAATAAAATTCAGAAACGCTTACAATTCAGAAAAGAATAGATTTCAGAATAGAATAGAATTCAGCATTTAATAGAATTCAGAATAGAATAGAATTCAGAATAGAATTGAAAAAATTCAGAATAGAATAAAATTCAGAAAAGAATTATATTCATAATACAATTTAATTCAGAATAGAATTAAATTCAAAATAGAACAGAATTCAGAATAGTACAAAATTGAGAATAGAATAGAATAAAATTCAGAATAGAATAAAATTCAGAATAGAATAAAATTCAAAATAAAATGGAATTGAGAATAGTATAAAATTCAGAAGAATAGCATAAAATTCAAAACAGAGCAAAATTCATAATAGAATAGAATAAAATTCATAATAGAATAAAATTCATAATTGAATAAAATTCAGAAAAGCTTAGAATACAGAACAGAACAGAATTCAGAATTGAAGAGAATAAAATTCAGATTAGAATAAAATTCAGAAAAGAATTGAATTCAGAATAGAATTTAATTTAGAATAGAATAGAATAAAATTCAGAATAGAATTAAATTCAAAATAGAATAGAATTGAGAATAGTATAAAATTCTGAATAGAATAGCATAAAATTCAAAACAGAATAAAATTAGGGAACAGAATCGAATAAAATTCAGAATAGAATCAAATTCAGAATTGAATAGAATAAATTCATAATGGTATTGAATTCAGAATAGAATAAATTTCAGAATAGAATAGAAAATAGAATAAAATTCAGAAAGGAATAAAATTCAGAACAGAATAAAATTCAGAAAAGAATTATATTCATAATACAATTTAATTCAGAATAGAATAGAATTCAGAATAGAATTAAATTCAAAATAGAACAGAATTCAGAATAGTACAAAATTCAGAATAGAATAGCATAAAATGAAAAAGAGAATAAAATTAGGGAATAGAATCGAATAAAATTCAGAATAAAATCAAATTCAGAATAGAATAGAATAAATTTAGAATAGTATTGAATTCAGAATAGAATAAATTTCAGAATAGAATAGAGAGTAGAATAAAATTCAGAATAGAATGAAATTCAGAATAGAATCAAATTCAGAACAGAATAGAATAAATTCATGATAGTATTGAATTCAGAATAGAATAAATTTCAGAATAGAATAGAATAGAGAATGGAATAAAATTCAGAATAGAATAGAGTTAACAATGGAGTAGATTTCAGAACAGAATAAAATTCATACTAGAATAAAATTCAGAAACGCTTACCATTCAGAACAGAATAGATTTCAGAATAGAATAGAATCCAGCATTTAATAGAATTAAGAATAGAATAGAATTCAGAATTGAATTGAATAAAATTAAGAATAGAATAAAATTCAGAAAAGAATTATATTCATAATACAATTTAATTCAGAATAGAATAGAATTCAGAATACAATTCAATTCAAAATAGAACAGAATTCAGAATAGTACAAAATTCAGAATAGAATAAAATTCACAATAAAATGGAATTGAGAATAGTATAAAATTCAGAAGAATAGCATAAAATTCAAAACAGAACAAAATTCAGAATAGAATTGAATAAAATTGAGAATAGAATAAAATTCAGAAAAGAATTATATTCATAATACAATTTAATTCAAAATAGAACATAATTCAGAATAGAATAAAATTCATAATTGAATAAAATTCAGAAAAGTTTAGAATACAGAACAGAAGAGAATTCAGAAGACAAGAGAATAAAATTCAGAAAAGAATTGAATATATAATAGAATTTAATTTAGAATAGAATTTAATTTAGAATAGAATAGAATTCAGAATTGAATTAAATTCAAAATAGAATAGATTAGAATTCAGAATAAAATAGAATTAGAATAGAATTGAGAATAGTATAAAATTCAGAATAGAATTAAATTCAAAATAGAATAGAATTGAGAATTTTATAAAATTCTGAAAAGAACAGCATAAAATTCAAAACAGAATAAAATTAGGGAATAGAACAGAATCAAATTCAGAATAGAATCAAATTCAGAATAGAATAGAATAAATTCATAATAGTATTGAATTCAGAATAGAATAAATTTCAGAATAGAATAGAATAGAGAATAGAATAAAATTCAGAAAGGAATAAAATTCAGAATAGAATAAAATTCAGAAATGCTTACAATTCACAACAGAATAGATTTCAGAATAGAATAGAATTCAGCATTTAATAGAATTCAGAATAGAATAGAATTCAGAATTGAATTGAATAAAATTCAGAATAGAATAAAATTCAGAAAAGAATTATATTCATAATACAATTTAATTCAGAATAGAATAGAATTCAGAATAGAATAAATTTCAGAATAGAATAGAATAGAGAATGGAATAAAATTCAGAAAGGAATAAAATTCAGAATAGAATAGAGTTAACAATAGGGTAGATTTCAGAATAGAATAAAATTCAGAATAGAATAAAATTCAAAATAGAATAAAATTCAGAAACGCTTACAATTCAGAACAGAATAGATTTCAGAAAAGAATAGAATTCAGCATTTAATAGAATTCAGAATAGAATAGAATTCAGAAAAGAATTATATTCATAATACAATTTAATTCATAATAGAACAGAATTCAGAATAGAATTAAATTCAGAATAGAATAGAATAAATTCAGAATAGTATTGAATTCAGAATAGAATAAATTTCAGAATAGAATAGAATAGAGAATAGAATAAAATTCAGAAAGGAATAAAATTCAGAATAGAATAAAATTCAGAAATGCTTACAATTCACAACAGAATAGATTTCAGAATAGAATAGAATTCAGCATTTAATAGAATTCAGAATAGAATAGAATTCAGAATTGAATTGAATAAAATTCAGAATAGAATAAAATTCAGAAAAGAATTATATTCATAATACAATTTAATTCAGAATAGAATAAAATTCAGAAAAGAATTATATTCATAATACAATTTAATTCAGAGTGGAATAGAATTCAATTCAAAATAGAACAGAATTCAGAATAGAATAAAATTCATGATTGAATAAAATTCAGAAAAGCTTAGAATACAGAACAGAAGAGATTTCAGAAGAGAAGAGAATAAAATTCAGAAAAGAATTGAATATAGAATAGAATTTAATTTAGAATAGAATAGAATTCAGAATTGAATTAAATTCAAAATAGAATAGCATAGAATTCAGAATAGAATGGAGTGAGAATAGAATTCAGAATAGTATAAAATTCAGAATAGAATTAAATTCAAAATAGAATAGAATTGAGAATAGTATAAATTCTGAATAGAATAGCATAAAATTAAAAACAGAATAAAATTAAAGAATAGAATAGAATAAAATTCATAATAGAATTAAATTCAAAATAGAACAGAATTGAGAATAGTATAAAATTTTGAATAGAATAGCATAAAATTCAAAACAGAATAAAATTAGGGAATAGAATAGAATAAAATTCAGAATAGAATCAAATTCAGAACAGAATAGAATGAATTCATGACAGTATTGAATTCAGAATAGAATAAATTTCAGAATAGAATAGAATAGAGAATGGAATAAAATTCAGAAAGGAATAAAATTCAGAATAGAATAGAGTTAACAATGGAGTAGATTTCAGAATAGAATAAAATTCAGAAACGCTTACAATTCAGAACAGAATAGATTTCAGAATAGAATAGAATCCAGCATTTAATAGAATTCAGAATAGAATAGAATTCAAAATAGAATTGAAAAAATTCAGAACAGAATAAAATTCAGAAAAGAATTATATTCATAATACAATTTAATTCAAAATAAAACAGAATTCAGAATAGTACAAAATTCAGAACAGAAGAGAATAAAATTCAGAAGAGAATAAAATTCAAAATAAAATGGAATTGAGAATAGTATAAAATTCAGAAGAATAGCATAAAATTCAAAACAGAACAAAATTCTGAATAAAATAGCATAAAATTCAAAACAGAATAAAATTAGGGAATAGAACAGAATCAAATTCAGAATAGAATCAAATTCAGAATAGAATAGAATAAATTCAGAATAGTATTGAATTCAGAATAGAATAAATTTCAGAATAGAATAGAATAGAGAATAGAATAAAATTCAGAAAGGAATAAAATTCAGAATAGAATAAAATTCAGAAACGCTTACAATTCAGAAAAGAATAGATTTCAGAATAGAATAGAATTCAGCATTTAATAGAATTCAGAATAGAATAGAATTCAGAATAGAATTGAAAAAATTCAGAATAGAATAAAATTCAGAAAAGAATTATATTCATAATACAATTTAATTCAGAATAGAATTAAATTCAAAATAGAACAGAATTCAGAATAGTACAAAATTGAGAATAGAATAGAATAAAATTCAGAATAGAATAAAATTCAGAATAGAATAAAATTCAAAATAAAATGGAATTGAGAATAGTATAAAATTCAGAAGAATAGCATAAAATTCAAAACAGAGCAAAATTCATAATAGAATAGAATAAAATTCATAATAGAATAAAATTCATAATTGAATAAAATTCAGAAAAGCTTAGAATACAGAACAGAACAGAATTCAGAATTGAAGAGAATAAAATTCAGATTAGAATAAAATTCAGAAAAGAATTGAATTCAGAATAGAATTTAATTTAGAATAGAATAGAATAAAATTCAGAATAGAATTAAATTCAAAATAGAATAGAATTGAGAATAGTATAAAATTCTGAATAGAATAGCATAAAATTCAAAACAGAATAAAATTAGGGAACAGAATCGAATAAAATTCAGAATAGAATCAAATTCAGAATTGAATAGAATAAATTCATAATGGTATTGAATTCAGAATAGAATAAATTTCAGAATAGAATAGAAAATAGAATAAAATTCAGAAAGGAATAAAATTCAGAACAGAATAAAATTCAGAAAAGAATTATATTCATAATACAATTTAATTCAGAATAGAATAGAATTCAGAATAGAATTAAATTCAAAATAGAACAGAATTCAGAATAGTACAAAATTCAGAATAGAATAGCATAAAATGAAAAAGAGAATAAAATTAGGGAATAGAATCGAATAAAATTCAGAATAAAATCAAATTCAGAATAGAATAGAATAAATTTAGAATAGTATTGAATTCAGAATAGAATAAATTTCAGAATAGAATAGAGAGTAGAATAAAATTCAGAATAGAATGAAATTCAGAATAGAATCAAATTCAGAACAGAATAGAATAAATTCATGATAGTATTGAATTCAGAATAGAATAAATTTCAGAATAGAATAGAATAGAGAATGGAATAAAATTCAGAATAGAATAGAGTTAACAATGGAGTAGATTTCAGAACAGAATAAAATTCATACTAGAATAAAATTCAGAAACGCTTACCATTCAGAACAGAATAGATTTCAGAATAGAATAGAATCCAGCATTTAATAGAATTAAGAATAGAATAGAATTCAGAATTGAATTGAATAAAATTAAGAATAGAATAAAATTCAGAAAAGAATTATATTCATAATACAATTTAATTCAGAATAGAATAGAATTCAGAATACAATTCAATTCAAAATAGAACAGAATTCAGAATAGTACAAAATTCAGAATAGAATAAAATTCACAATAAAATGGAATTGAGAATAGTATAAAATTCAGAAGAATAGCATAAAATTCAAAACAGAACAAAATTCAGAATAGAATTGAATAAAATTGAGAATAGAATAAAATTCAGAAAAGAATTATATTCATAATACAATTTAATTCAAAATAGAACATAATTCAGAATAGAATAAAATTCATAATTGAATAAAATTCAGAAAAGTTTAGAATACAGAACAGAAGAGAATTCAGAAGACAAGAGAATAAAATTCAGAAAAGAATTGAATATATAATAGAATTTAATTTAGAATAGAATTTAATTTAGAATAGAATAGAATTCAGAATTGAATTAAATTCAAAATAGAATAGATTAGAATTCAGAATAAAATAGAATTAGAATAGAATTGAGAATAGTATAAAATTCAGAATAGAATTAAATTCAAAATAGAATAGAATTGAGAATTTTATAAAATTCTGAAAAGAACAGCATAAAATTCAAAACAGAATAAAATTAGGGAATAGAACAGAATCAAATTCAGAATAGAATCAAATTCAGAATAGAATAGAATAAATTCATAATAGTATTGAATTCAGAATAGAATAAATTTCAGAATAGAATAGAATAGAGAATAGAATAAAATTCAGAAAGGAATAAAATTCAGAATAGAATAAAATTCAGAAATGCTTACAATTCACAACAGAATAGATTTCAGAATAGAATAGAATTCAGCATTTAATAGAATTCAGAATAGAATAGAATTCAGAATTGAATTGAATAAAATTCAGAATAGAATAAAATTCAGAAAAGAATTATATTCATAATACAATTTAATTCAGAATAGAATAGAATTCAGAATAGAATAAATTTCAGAATAGAATAGAATAGAGAATGGAATAAAATTCAGAAAGGAATAAAATTCAGAATAGAATAGAGTTAACAATAGGGTAGATTTCAGAATAGAATAAAATTCAGAATAGAATAAAATTCAAAATAGAATAAAATTCAGAAACGCTTACAATTCAGAACAGAATAGATTTCAGAAAAGAATAGAATTCAGCATTTAATAGAATTCAGAATAGAATAGAATTCAGAAAAGAATTATATTCATAATACAATTTAATTCATAATAGAACAGAATTCAGAATAGAATTAAATTCCGAATAGAATAGAATAAATTCAGAATAGTATTGAATTCAGAATAGAATAAATTTCAGAATAGAATAGAATAGAGAATAGAATAAAATTCAGAAAGGAATAAAATTCAGAATAGAATAAAATTCAGAAATGCTTACAATTCACAACAGAATAGATTTCAGAATAGAATAGAATTCAGCATTTAATAGAATTCAGAATAGAATAGAATTCAGAATTGAATTGAATAAAATTCAGAATAGAATAAAATTCAGAAAAGAATTATATTCATAATACAATTTAATTCAGAATAGAATAGAATTCAGAATAGAATAAATTTCAGAATAGAATAGAATAGAGAATGGAATAAAATTCAGAAAGGAATAAAATTCAGAATAGAATAGAGTTAACAATAGGGTAGATTTCAGAATAGAATAAAATTCAGAATAGAATAAAATTCAAAATAGAATAAAATTCAGAAACGCTTACAATTCAGAACAGAATAGATTTCAGAAAAGAATAGAATTCAGCATTTAATAGAATTCAGAATAGAATAGAATTCAGAAAAGAATTATATTCATAATACAATTTAATTCATAATAGAACAGAATTCAGAATAGAATTAAATTCCGAATAGAATAGAATAAATTCAGAATAGTATTGAATTCAGAATAGAATAAATTTCAGAATAGAATAGAATAGAGAATAGAATAAAATTCAGAAAGGAATAAAATTCAGAATAGAATAAAATTCAGAAATGCTTACAATTCACAACAGAATAGATTTCAGAATAGAATAGAATTCAGCATTTAATAGAATTCAGAATAGAATAGAATTCAGAATTGAATTGAATAAAATTCAGAATAGAATAAAATTCAGAAAAGAATTATATTCATAATACAATTTAATTCAGAATAGAATAGAATTCAGAATAGAATAAATTTCAGAATAGAATAAAATAGAGAATGGAATAAAATTCAGAAAGGAATAAAATTCAGAATAGAATAGAGTTAACAAAAGGGTAGATTTCAGAATAGAATAAAATTCAGAATAGAATAAAATTCAAAATAGAATAAAATTCAGAAACGCTTACAATTCAGAACAGAATAGATTTCAGAAAAGAATAGAATTCAGCATTTAATAGAATTCAGAATAGAATAGAATTCAGAAAAGAATTATATTCATAATACAATTTAATTCATAATAGAACAGAATTCAGAATAGAATCAAATTCAGAATAGAATAGAATAAATTCAGAATAGTATTGAATTCAGAATAGAATAAATTTCAGAATAGAATAGAATAGAGAATAGAATAAAATTCAGAAAGGAATAAAATTCAGAATAGAATAAAATTCAGAAACGCTTACAATTCAGAAAAGAATAGATTTCAGAATAGAATAGAATTCAGCATTTAATAGAATTCAGAATAGAATAGAATTCAGAATAGAATTGAAAAAATTCAGAATAGAATAAAATTCAGAAAAGAATTATATTCATAATACAATTTAATTCAGAATAGAATTAAATTCAAAATAGAACAGAATTCAGAATAGTACAAAATTGAGAATAGAATAGAATAAAATTCAGAATAGAATAAAATTCAGAATAGAATAAAATTCAAAATAAAATGGAATTGAGAATAGTATAAAATTCAGAAGAATAGCATAAAATTCAAAACAGAGCAAAATTCAGAATAGAATAGAATAAAATTCATAATAGAATAAAATTCATAATTGAATAAAATTCAGAAAAGCTTAGAATACAGAACAGAACAGAATTCAGAATTGAAGAGAATAAAATTCAGATTAGAATAAAATTCAGAAAAGAATTGAATTCAGAATAGAATTTAATTTAGAATAGAATAGAATAAAATTCAGAATAGAATTAAGTTCAAAATAGAATAGAATTGAGAATAGTATAAAATTCTGAATAGAATAGCATAAAATTCAAAACAGAATAAAATTAGGGAACAGAATCGAATAAAATTCAGAATAGAATCAAATTCAGAATTGAATAGAATAAATTCATAATGGTATTGAATTCAGAATAGAATAAATTTCAGAATAGAATAGAAAATAGAATAAAATTCAGAAAGGAATAAAATTCAGAACAGAATAAAATTCAGAAAAGAATTATATTCATAATACAATTTAATTCAGAATAGAATAGAATTCAGAATAGAATTAAATTCAAAATAGAACAGAATTCAGAATAGTACAAAATTCAGAATAGAATAGCATAAAATGAAAAAGAGAATAAAATTAGGGAATAGAATAGAATAAAATTCAGAATAAAATCAAATTCAGAATAGAATAGAATAAATTTAGAATAGTATTGAATTCAGAATAGAATAAATTTCAGAATAGAATAGAGAGTAGAATAAAATTCAGAATAGAATGAAATTCAGAATAGAATCAAATTCAGAACAGAATAGAATAAATTCATGATAGTATTGAATTCAGAATAGAATAAATTTCAGAATAGAATAGAATAGAGAATGGAATAAAATTCAGAATAGAATAGAGTTAACAATGGAGTAGATTTCAGAACAGAATAAAATTCATACTAGAATAAAATTCAGAAACGCTTACCATTCAGAACAGAATAGATTTCAGAATAGAATAGAATTCAGCATTTAATAGAATTCAGAATAGAATAGAATTCAGAAAAGAATTATATTCATATTACAATTTAATTCAGAATAGAACAGAATTCAGAATAGAATTAAATTCAAAATAGAACAGAGTTCAGAATAGTACAAAATTGAGAATAGAATAGAATAAAATTCAGAATAGAATAAAATTCAGAATAGAATTAAATTCAAAATAGAATAGAATTGAGAATAGTATAAAATTCTGAATAGAATAGCATAAAATTCAAAACAGAATAAAATTAGGGAACAGAATCGAATAAAATTCAGAATAGAATCAAATTCAGAATTGAATAGAATAAATTCATAATGGTATTGAATTCAGAATAGAATAAATTTCAGAATAGAATAGAAAATAGAATAAAATTCAGAAAGGAATAAAATTCAGAACAGAATAAAATTCAGAAAAGAATTATATTCATAATACAATTTAATTCAGAATAGAATAGAATTCAGAATAGAATTAAATTCAAAATAGAACAGAATTCAGAATAGTACAAAATTCAGAATAGAATAGCATAAAATGAAAAAGAGAATAAAATTAGGGAATAGAATCGAATAAAATTCAGAATAAAATCAAATTCAGAATAGAATAGAATAAATTTAGAATAGTATTGAATTCAGAATAGAACAAATTTCAGAATAGAATAGAGAGTAGAATAAAATTCAGAATAGAATGAAATTCAGAATAGAATCAAATTCAGAACAGAATAGAATAAATTCATGATAATATTGAATTCAGAATAGAATAAATTTCAGAATAGAATAGAATAGAGAATGGAATAAAATTCAGAATAGAATAGAGTTAACAATGGAGTAGATTTCAGAACAGAATAAAATTCATACTAGAATAAAATTCAGAAACGCTTACCATTCCGAACAGAATAGATTTCAGAATAGAATAGAATCCAGCATTTAATAGAATTCAGAATAGAATAGAATTCAGAATTGAATTGAATAAAATTAAGAATAGAATAAAATTCAGAAAAGAATTATATTCATAATACAATTTAATTCAGAATAGAATAGAATTCAGAATACAATTCAATTCAAAATAGAACAGAATTCAGAATAGTACAAAATTCAGAATAGAATAAAATTCAAAATAAAATGGAATTGAGAATAGTATAAAATTCAGAAGAATAGCATAAAATTCAAAACAGAACAAAATTCAGAATAGAATTGAATAAAATTGAGAATAGAATAAAATTCAGAAAAGAATTATATTCATAATACAATTTAATTCAAAATAGAACATAATTCAGAATAGAATAAAATTCATAATTGAATAAAATTCAGAAAAGTTTAGAATACAGAACAGAAGAGAATTCAGAAGACAAGAGAATAAAATTCAGAAAAGAATTGAATATATAATAGAATTTAATTTAGAATAGAATTTAATTTAGAATAGAATAGAATTCAGAATTGAATTAAATTCAAAATAGAATAGATTAGAATTCAGAATAAAATAGAATTAGAATAGAATTGAGAATAGTATAAAATTCAGAATAGAATTAAATTCAAAATAGAATAGAATTGAGAATTTTATAAAATTCTGAATAGAACAGCATAAAATTCAAAACAGAATAAAATTAGGGAATAGAACAGAATCAAATTCAGAATAGAATCAAATTCAGAATAGAATAGAATAAATTCATAATAGTATTGAATTCAGAATAGAATAAATTTCAGAATAGAATAGAATAGAGAATAGAATAAAATTCAGAAAGGAATAAAATTAAGAATAGAATAAAATTCAGAAATGCTTACAATTCACAACAGAATAGATTTCAGAATAGAATAGAATTCAGCATTTAATAGAATTCAGAATAGAATAGAATTCAGAATTGAATTGAATAAAATTCAGAAAAGAATTATATTCATAATACAATTTAATTCAGAATAGAATAGAATTCAGAATAGAATAAATTTCAGAATAGAATAGAATAGAGAATGGAATAAAATTCAGAAAGGAATAAAATTCAGAATAGAATAGAGTTAACAATAGGGTAGATTTCAGAATAGAATAAAATTCAGAATAGAATAAAATTCAAAATAGAATAAAATTCAGAAACGCTTACAATTCAGAACAGAATAGATTTCAGAAAAGAATAGAATTCAGCATTTAATAGAATTCAGAATAGAATAGAATTCAGAAAAGAATTATATTCATAATACAATTTAATTCATAATAGAACAGAATTCAGAATAGAATTAAATTCAGAATAGAATAGAATAAATTCAGAATAGTATTGAATTCAGAATAGAATAAATTTCAGAATAGAATAGAATAGAGAATAGAATAAAATTCAGAAAGGAATAAAATTCAGAATAGAATAAAATTCAGAAATGCTTACAATTCACAACAGAATAGATTTCAGAATAGAATAGAATTCAGCATTTAATAGAATTCAGAATAGAATAGAATTCAGAATTGAATTGAATAAAATTCAGAATAGAATAAAATTCAGAAAAGAATTATATTCATAATACAATTTAATTCAGAATAGAATAGAATTCAGAATAGAATAAATTTCAGAATAGAATAGAATAGAGAATGGAATAAAATTCAGAAAGGAATAAAATTCAGAATAGAATAGAGTTAACAAAAGGGTAGATTTCAGAATAGAATAAAATTCAGAATAGAATAAAATTCAAAATAGAATAAAATTCAGAAACGCTTACAATTCAGAACAGAATAGATTTCAGAAAAGAATAGAATTCAGCATTTAATAGAATTCAGAATAGAATAGAATTCAGAAAAGAATTATATTCATAATACAATTTAATTCATAATAGAACAGAATTCAGAATAGAATCAAATTCAGAATAGAATAGAATAAATTCAGAATAGTATTGAATTCAGAATAGAATAAATTTCAGAATAGAATAGAATAGAGAATAGAATAAAATTCAGAAAGGAATAAAATTCAGAATAGAATAAAATTCAGAAACGCTTACAATTCAGAAAAGAATAGATTTCAGAATAGAATAGAATTCAGCATTTAATAGAATTCAGAATAGAATAGAATTCAGAATAGAATTGAAAAAATTCAGAATAGAATAAAATTCAGAAAAGAATTATATTCATAATACAATTTAATTCAGAATAGAATTAAATTCAAAATAGAACAGAATTCAGAATAGTACAAAATTGAGAATAGAATAGAATAAAATTCAGAATAGAATAAAATTCAGAATAGAATAAAATTCAAAATAAAATGGAATTGAGAATAGTATAAAATTCAGAAGAATAGCATAAAATTCAAAACAGAGCAAAATTCAGAATAGAATAGAATAAAATTCATAATAGAATAAAATTCATAATTGAATAAAATTCAGAAAAGCTTAGAATACAGAACAGAACAGAATTCAGAATTGAAGAGAATAAAATTCAGATTAGAATAAAATTCAGAAAAGAATTGAATTCAGAATAGAATTTAATTTAGAATAGAATAGAATAAAATTCAGAATAGAATTAAATTCAAAATAGAATAGAATTGAGAATAGTATAAAATTCTGAATAGAATAGCATAAAATTCAAAACAGAATAAAATTAGGGAACAGAATCGAATAAAATTCAGAATAGAATCAAATTCAGAATTGAATAGAATAAATTCATAATGGTATTGAATTCAGAATAGAATAAATTTCAGAATAGAATAGAAAATAGAATAAAATTCAGAAAGGAATAAAATTCAGAACAGAATAAAATTCAGAAAAGAATTATATTCATAATACAATTTAATTCAGAATAGAATAGAATTCAGAATAGAATTAAATTCAAAATAGAACAGAATTCAGAATAGTACAAAATTCAGAATAGAATAGCATAAAATGAAAAAGAGAATAAAATTAGGGAATAGAATCGAATAAAATTCAGAATAAAATCAAATTCAGAATAGAATAGAATAAATTTAGAATAGTATTGAATTCAGAATAGAATAAATTTCAGAATAGAATAGAGAGTAGAATAAAATTCAGAATAGAATGAAATTCAGAATAGAATCAAATTCAGAACAGAATAGAATAAATTCATGATAGTATTGAATTCAGAATAGAATAAATTTCAGAATAGAATAGAATAGAGAATGGAATAAAATTCAGAATAGAATAGAGTTAACAATGGAGTAGATTTCAGAACAGAATAAAATTCATACTAGAATAAAATTCAGAAACGCTTACCATTCAGAACAGAATAGATTTCAGAATAGAATAGAATCCAGCATTTAATAGAATTCAGAATAGAATAGAATTCAGAATTGAATTGAATAAAATTAAGAATAGAATAAAATTCAGAAAAGAATTATATTCATAATACAATTTAATTCAGAATAGAATAGAATTCAGAATACAATTCAATTCAAAATAGAACAGAATTCAGAATAGTACAAAATTCAGAATAGAATAAAATTCAAAATAAAATGGAATTGAGAATAGTATAAAATTCAGAAGAATAGCATAAAATTCAAAACAGAACAAAATTCAGAATAGAATTGAATAAAATTGAGAATAGAATAAAATTCAGAAAAGAATTATATTCATAATACAATTTAATTCAAAATAGAACATAATTCAGAATAGAATAAAATTCATAATTGAATAAAATTCAGAAAAGTTTAGAATACAGAACAGAAGAGAATTCAGAAGACAAGAGAATAAAATTCAGAAAAGAATTGAATATATAATAGAATTTAATTTAGAATAGAATTTAATTTAGAATAGAATAGAATTCAGAATTGAATTAAATTCAAAATAGAATAGATTAGAATTCAGAATAAAATAGAATTAGAATAGAATTGAGAATAGTATAAAATTCAGAATAGAATTAAATTCAAAATAGAATAGAATTGAGAATTTTATAAAATTCTGAATAGAACAGCATAAAATTCAAAACAGAATAAAATTAGGGAATAGAACAGAATCAAATTCAGAATAGAATCAAATTCAGAATAGAATAGAATAAATTCATAATAGTATTGAATTCAGAATAGAATAAATTTCAGAATAGAATAGAATAGAGAATAGAATAAAATTCAGAAAGGAATAAAATTCAGAATAGAATAAAATTCAGAAATGCTTACAATTCACAACAGAATAGATTTCAGAATAGAATAGAATTCAGCATTTAATAGAATTCAGAATAGAATAGAATTCAGAATTGAATTGAATAAAATTCAGAATAGAATAAAATTCAGAAAAGAATTATATTCATAATACAATTTAATTCAGAATAGAATAGAATTCAGAATAGAATAAATTTCAGAATAGAATAGAATAGAGAATGGAATAAAATTCAGAAAGGAATAAAATTCAGAATAGAATAGAGTTAACAATAGGGTAGATTTCAGAATAGAATAAAATTCAGAATAGAATAAAATTCAAAATAGAATAAAATTCAGAAACGCTTACAATTCAGAACAGAATAGATTTCAGAAAAGAATAGAATTCAGCATTTAATAGAATTCAGAATAGAATAGAATTCAGAAAAGATTTATATTCATAATACAATTTAATTCATAATAGAACAGAATTCAGAATAGAATTAAATTCAGAATAGAATAGAATAAATTCATAATAGTATTGAATTCAGAATAGAATAAATTTCAGAATAGAATAGAATAGAGAATAGAATAAAATTCAGAAAGGAATAAAATTAAGAATAGAATAAAATTCAGAAATGCTTACAATTCACAACAGAATAGATTTCAGAATAGAATAGAATTCAGCATTTAATAGAATTCAGAATAGAATAGAATTCAGAATTGAATTGAATAAAATTCAGAATAGAATAAAATTCAGAAAAGAATTATATTCATAATACAATTTAATTCAGAATAGAATAGAATTCAGAATAGAATAAATTTCAGAATAGAATAGAATAGAGAATGGAATAAAATTCAGAAAGGAATAAAATTCAGAATAGAATAGAGTTAACAATAGGGTAGATTTCAGAATAGAATAAAATTCAGAATAGAATAAAATTCAAAATAGAATAAAATTCAGAAACGCTTACAATTCAGAACAGAATAGATTTCAGAAAAGAATAGAATTCAGCATTTAATAGAATTCAGAATAGAATAGAATTCAGAAAAGAATTATATTCATAATACAATTTAATTCATAATAGAACAGAATTCAGAATAGAATTAAATTCAGAATAGAATAGAATAAATTCAGAATAGTATTGAATTCAGAATAGAATAAATTTCAGAATAGAATAGAATAGAGAATAGAATAAAATTCAGAAAGGAATAAAATTCAGAATAGAATAAAATTCAGAAATGCTTACAATTCACAACAGAATACATTTCAGAATAGAATAGAATTCAGCATTTAATAGAATTCAGAATAGAATAGAATTCAGAATTGAATTGAATAAAATTCAGAATAGAATAAAATTCAGAAAAGAATTATATTCATAATACAATTTAATTCAGAATAGAATAGAATTCAGAATAGAATAAATTTCAGAATAGAATAGAATAGAGAATGGAATAAAATTCAGAAAGGAATAAAATTCAGAATAGAATAGAGTTAACAAAAGGGTAGATTTCAGAATAGAATAAAATTCAGAATAGAATAAAATTCAAAATAGAATAAAATTCAGAAACGCTTACAATTCAGAACAGAATAGATTTCAGAAAAGAATAGAATTCAGCATTTAATAGAATTCAGAATAGAATAGAATTCAGAAAAGAATTATATTCATAATACAATTTAATTCATAATAGAACAGAATTCAGAATAGAATTAAATTCAGAATAGAATAAATTTCAGAATAGAATAGAATAGAGAATAGAATAAAATTCAGAAAGGAATAAAATTAAGAATAGAATAAAATTCAGAAATGCTTACAATTCACAACAGAATAGATTTCAGAATAGAATAGAATTCAGCATTTAATAGAATTCAGAATAGAATAGAATTCAGAATTGAATTGAATAAAAATTCAGAAAAGAATTATATTCATAATACAATTTAATTCAGAATAGAATAGAATTCAGAACAGAATAAATTTCAGAATAGAATAGAATAGAGAATGGAATAAAATTCAGAAAGGAATAAAATTCAGAATAGAATAGAGTTAACAATAGGGTAGATTTCAGAATAGAATAAAATTCAGAATAGAATAAAATTCAAAATAGAATAAAATTCAGAAACGCTTACAATTCAGAACAGAATAGATTTCAGAAAAGAATAGAATTCAGCATTTAATAGAATTCAGAATAGAATAGAATTCAGAAAAGAATTATATTCATAATACAATTTAATTCATAATAGAACAGAATTCAGAATAGAATTAAATTCAGAATAGAATAGAATAAATTCAGAATAGTATTGAATTCAGAATAGAATAAATTTCAGAATAGAATAGAATAGAGAATAGAATAAAATTCAGAAAGGAATAAAATTCAGAATAGAATAAAATTCAGAAATGCTTACAATTCACAACAGAATAGATTTCAGAATAGAATAGAATTCAGCATTTAATAGAATTCAGAATAGAATAGAATTCAGAATTGAATTGAATAAAATTCAGAATAGAATAAAATTCAGAAAAGAATTATATCATAATACAATTTAATTCAGAATAGAATAGAATTCAGAATAGAATAAATTTCAGAATAGAATAGAATAGAGAATGGAATAAAATTCAGAAAGGAATAAAATTCAGAATAGAATAGAGTTAACAAAAGGGTAGATTTTTCAGAATAGAATAAAATTCAGAATAGAATAAAATTCAAAAGAATAGAAATTCAGAAACGCTTACAATTCAGAACAGAATAGATTTCAGAAAAGAATAGAATTCAGCATTTAATAGAATTCAGAATAGAATAGATTCAGAAAAGAGATTATAATTCATTAATTAATAATCATAATTCATAATAGAATCAGAATTCAGAATAGAAATTCAGAATAGAAGAATAAATTCAGAATAGTATTGAATTCAGAATAGAATAATTTCAGAATAGAATAGAATAGAGAATAGAATAAAATTCAGAAAGGAATAAAATTCAGAATAGAATAAAATTCAGAAACGCTTACAATTCAGAAAAGAATAGATTTCAGAATAGAATAGAATTCAGCATTTAATAGAATTCAGAATAGAATAGAATTCAGAATAGAATTGAAAAAATTCAGAATAGAATAAAATTCAGAAAAGAATTATATTCATAATACAATTTAATTCAGAATAGAATTAAATTCAAAATAGAACAGAATTCAGAATAGTACAAAATTGAGAATAGAATAGAATAAAATTCAGAATAGAATAAAATTCAGAATAGAATAAAATTCAAAATAAAATGGAATTGAGAATAGTATAAAATTCAGAAGAATAGCATAAAATTCAAAACAGAGCAAAATTCAGAATAGAATAGAATAAAATTCATAATAGAATAAAATTCATAATTGAATAAAATTCAGAAAAGCTTAGAATACAGAACAGAACAGAATTCAGAATTGAAGAGAATAAAATTCAGATTAGAATAAAATTCAGAAAAGAATTGAATTCAGAATAGAATTTAATTTAGAATAGAATAGAATAAAATTCAGAATAGAATTAAATTCAAAATAGAATAGAATTGAGAATAGTATAAAATTCTGAATAGAATAGCATAAAATTCAAAACAGAATAAAATTAGGGAACAGAATCGAATAAAATTCAGAATAGAATCAAATTCAGAATTGAATAGAATAAATTCATAATGGTATTGAATTCAGAATAGAATAAATTTCAGAATAGAATAGAAAATAGAATAAAATTCAGAAAGGAATAAAATTCAGAACAGAATAAAATTCAGAAAAGAATTATATTCATAATACAATTTAATTCAGAATAGAATAGAATTCAGAATAGAATTAAATTCAAAATAGAACAGAATTCAGAATAGTACAAAATTCAGAATAGAATAGCATAAAATGAAAAAGAGAATAAAATTAGGGAATAGAATCGAATAAAATTCAGAATAAAATCAAATTCAGAATAGAATAGAATAAATTTAGAATAGTATTGAATTCAGAATAGAATAAATTTCAGAATAGAATAGAGAGTAGAATAAAATTCAGAATAGAATGAAATTCAGAATAGAATCAAATTCAGAACAGAATAGAATAAATTCATGATAGTATTGAATTCAGAATAGAATAAATTTCAGAATAGAATAGAATAGAGAATGGAATAAAATTCAGAATAGAATAGAGTTAACAATGGAGTAGATTTCAGAACAGAATAAAATTCATACTAGAATAAAATTCAGAAACGCTTACCATTCAGAACAGAATAGATTTCAGAATAGAATAGAATCCAGCATTTAATAGAATTCAGAATAGAATAGAATTCAGAATTGAATTGAATAAAATTAAGAATAGAATAAAATTCAGAAAAGAATTATATTCATAATACAATTTAATTCAGAATAGAATAGAATTCAGAATACAATTCAATTCAAAATAGAACAGAATTCAGAATAGTACAAAATTCAGAATAGAATAAAATTCAAAATAAAATGGAATTGAGAATAGTATAAAATTCAGAAGAATAGCATAAAATTCAAAACAGAACAAAATTCAGAATAGAATTGAATAAAATTGAGAATAGAATAAAATTCAGAAAAGAATTATATTCATAATACAATTTAATTCAAAATAGAACATAATTCAGAATAGAATAAAATTCATAATTGAATAAAATTCAGAAAAGTTTAGAATACAGAACAGAAGAGAATTCAGAAGACAAGAGAATAAAATTCAGAAAAGAATTGAATATATAATAGAATTTAATTTAGAATAGAATTTAATTTAGAATAGAATAGAATTCAGAATTGAATTAAATTCAAAATAGAATAGATTAGAATTCAGAATAAAATAGAATTAGAATAGAATTGAGAATAGTATAAAATTCAGAATAGAATTAAATTCAAAATAGAATAGAATTGAGAATTTTATAAAATTCTGAATAGAACAGCATAAAATTCAAAACAGAATAAAATTAGGGAATAGAACAGAATCAAATTCAGAATAGAATCAAATTCAGAATAGAATAGAATAAATTCATAATAGTATTGAATTCAGAATAGAATAAATTTCAGAATAGAATAGAATAGAGAATAGAATAAAATTCAGAAAGGAATAAAATTCAGAATAGAATAAAATTCAGAAATGCTTACAATTCACAACAGAATAGATTTCAGAATAGAATAGAATTCAGCATTTAATAGAATTCAGAATAGAATAGAATTCAGAATTGAATTGAATAAAATTCAGAATAGAATAAAATTCAGAAAAGAATTATATTCATAATACAATTTAATTCAGAATAGAATAGAATTCAGAATAGAATAAATTTCAGAATAGAATAGAATAGAGAATGGAATAAAATTCAGAAAGGAATAAAATTCAGAATAGAATAGAGTTAACAATAGGGTAGATTTCAGAATAGAATAAAATTCAGAATAGAATAAAATTCAAAATAGAATAAAATTCAGAAACGCTTACAATTCAGAACAGAATAGATTTCAGAAAAGAATAGAATTCAGCATTTAATAGAATTCAGAATAGAATAGAATTCAGAAAAGATTTATATTCATAATACAATTTAATTCATAATAGAACAGAATTCAGAATAGAATTAAATTCAGAATAGAATAGAATAAATTCATAATAGTATTGAATTCAGAATAGAATAAATTTCAGAATAGAATAGAATAGAGAATAGAATAAAATTCAGAAAGGAATAAAATTAAGAATAGAATAAAATTCAGAAATGCTTACAATTCACAACAGAATAGATTTCAGAATAGAATAGAATTCAGCATTTAATAGAATTCAGAATAGAATAGAATTCAGAATTGAATTGAATAAAATTCAGAATAGAATAAAATTCAGAAAAGAATTATATTCATAATACAATTTAATTCAGAATAGAATAGAATTCAGAATAGAATAAATTTCAGAATAGAATAGAATAGAGAATGGAATAAAATTCAGAAAGGAATAAAATTCAGAATAGAATAGAGTTAACAATAGGGTAGATTTCAGAATAGAATAAAATTCAGAATAGAATAAAATTCAAAATAGAATAAAATTCAGAAACGCTTACAATTCAGAACAGAATAGATTTCAGAAAAGAATAGAATTCAGCATTTAATAGAATTCAGAATAGAATAGAATTCAGAAAAGAATTATATTCATAATACAATTTAATTCATAATAGAACAGAATTCAGAATAGAATTAAATTCAGAATAGAATAGAATAAATTCAGAATAGTATTGAATTCAGAATAGAATAAATTTCAGAATAGAATAGAATAGAGAATAGAATAAAATTCAGAAAGGAATAAAATTCAGAATAGAATAAAATTCAGAAATGCTTACAATTCACAACAGAATACATTTCAGAATAGAATAGAATTCAGCATTTAATAGAATTCAGAATAGAATAGAATTCAGAATTGAATTGAATAAAATTCAGAATAGAATAAAATTCAGAAAAGAATTATATTCATAATACAATTTAATTCAGAATAGAATAGAATTCAGAATAGAATAAATTTCAGAATAGAATAGAATAGAGAATGGAATAAAATTCAGAAAGGAATAAAATTCAGAATAGAATAGAGTTAACAAAAGGGTAGATTTCAGAATAGAATAAAATTCAGAATAGAATAAAATTCAAAATAGAATAAAATTCAGAAACGCTTACAATTCAGAACAGAATAGATTTCAGAAAAGAATAGAATTCAGCATTTAATAGAATTCAGAATAGAATAGAATTCAGAAAAGAATTATATTCATAATACAATTTAATTCATAATAGAACAGAATTCAGAATAGAATCAAATTCAGAATAGAATAGAATAAATTCAGAATAGTATTGAATTCAGAATAGAATAAATTTGAGAATAGAATAGAATAGAGAATAGAATAAAATTCAGAAAGGAATAAAATTCAGAATAGAATAAAATTCAGAAACGCTTACAATTCAGAAAAGAATAGATTTCAGAATAGAATAGAATTCAGCATTTAATAGAATTCAGAATAGAATAGAATTCAGAATAGAATTGAAAAAATTCAGAATAGAATAAAATTCAGAAAAGAATTATATTCATAATACAATTTAATTCAGAATAGAATTAAATTCAAAATAGAACAGAATTCAGAATAGTACAAAATTGAGAATAGAATAGAATAAAATTCAGAATAGAATAAAATTCAGAATAGAATAAAATTCAAAATAAAATGGAATTGAGAATAGTATAAAATTCAGAAGAATAGCATAAAATTCAAAACAGAGCAAAATTCATAATAGAATAGAATAAAATTCATAATAGAATAAAATTCATAATTGAATAAAATTCAGAAAAGCTTAGAATACAGAACAGAACAGAATTCAGAATTGAAGAGAATAAAATTCAGATTAGAATAAAATTCAGAAAAGAATTGAATTCAGAATAGAATTTAATTTAGAATAGAATAGAATAAAATTCAGAATAGAATTAAATTCAAAATAGAATAGAATTGAGAATAGTATAAAATTCTGAATAGAATAGCATAAAATTCAAAACAGAATAAAATTAGGGAACAGAATCGAATAAAATTCAGAATAGAATCAAATTCAGAATTGAATAGAATAAATTCATAATGGTATTGAATTCAGAATAGAATAAATTTCAGAATAGAATAGAAAATAGAATAAAATTCAGAAAGGAATAAAATTCAGAACAGAATAAAATTCAGAAAAGAATTATATTCATAATACAATTTAATTCAGAATAGAATAGAATTCAGAATAGAATTAAATTCAAAATAGAACAGAATTCAGAATAGTACAAAATTCAGAATAGAATAGCATAAAATGAAAAAGAGAATAAAATTAGGGAATAGAATAGAATAAAATTCAGAATAAAATCAAATTCAGAATAGAATAGAATAAATTTAGAATAGTATTGAATTCAGAATAGAATAAATTTCAGAATAGAATAGAGAGTAGAATAAAATTCAGAATAGAATGAAATTCAGAATAGAATCAAATTCAGAACAGAATAGAATAAATTCATGATAGTATTGAATTCAGAATAGAATAAATTTCAGAATAGAATAGAATAGAGAATGGAATAAAATTCAGAATAGAATAGAGTTAACAATGGAGTAGATTTCAGAACAGAATAAAATTCATACTAGAATAAAATTCAGAAACGCTTACCATTCAGAACAGAATAGATTTCAGAATAGAATAGAATCCAGCATTTAATAGAATTCAGAATAGAATAGAATTCAGAATTGAATTGAATAAAATTAAGAATAGAATAAAATTCAGAAAAGAATTATATTCATAATACAATTCAATTCAAAATAGAACAGAATTCAGAATAGTACAAAATTCAGAATAGAATAAAATTCAAAATAAAATGGAATTGAGAATAGTATAAAATTCAGAAGAATAGCATAAAATTCAAAACAGAACAAAATTCAGAATAGAATTGAATAAAATTGAGAATAGAATAAAATTCAGAAAAGAATTATATTCATAATACAATTTAATTCAAAATAGAACATAATTCAGAATAGAATAAAATTCATAATTGAATAAAATTCAGAAAAGTTTAGAATACAGAACAGAAGAGAATTCAGAAGACAAGAGAATAAAATTCAGAAAAGAATTGAATATATAATAGAATTTAATTTAGAATAGAATTTAATTTAGAATAGAATAGAATTCAGAATTGAATTAAATTCAAAATAGAATAGATTAGAATTCAGAATAAAATAGAATTAGAATAGAATTGAGAATAGTATAAAATTCAGAATAGAATTAAATTCAAAATAGAATAGAATTGAGAATTTTATAAAATTCTGAAAAGAACAGCATAAAATTCAAAACAGAATAAAATTAGGGAATAGAACAGAATCAAATTCAGAATAGAATCAAATTCAGAATAGAATAGAATAAATTCATAATAGCATTGAATTCAGAATAGAATAAATTTCAGAATAGAATAGAATAGAGAATAGAATAAAATTCAGAAAGGAATAAAATTCAGAATAGAATAAAATTCAGAAATGCTTACAATTCACAACAGAATAGATTTCAGAATAGAATAGAATTCAGCATTTAATAGAATTCAGAATAGAATAGAATTCAGAATTGAATTGAATAAAATTCAGAATAGAATAAAATTCAGAAAAGAATTATATTCATAATACAATTTAATTCAGAATAGAATAGAATTCAGAATAGAATAAATTTCAGAATAGAATAGAATAGAGAATGGAATAAAATTCAGAAAGGAATAAAATTCAGAATAGAATAGAGTTAACAAAAGGGTAGATTTCAGAATAGAATAAAATTCAGAATAGAATAAAATTCAAAATAGAATAAAATTCAGAAACGCTTACAATTCAGAACAGAATAGATTTCAGAAAAGAATAGAATTCAGCATTTAATAGAATTCAGAATAGAATAGAATTCAGAAAAGAATTATATTCATAATACAATTTAATTCATAATAGAACAGAATTCAGAATAGAATTAAATTCAGAATAGAATAGAATAAATTCAGAATAGTATTGAATTCAGAATAGAATAAATTTCAGAATAGAATAGAATAGAGAATAGAATAAAATTCAGAAAGGAATAAAATTCAGAATAGAATAAAATTCAGAAATGCTTACAATTCACAACAGAATAGATTTCAGAATAGAATAGAATTCAGCATTTAATAGAATTCAGAATAGAATAGAATTCAGAATTGAATTGAATAAAATTCAGAATAGAATAAAATTCAGAAAAGAATTATATTCATAATACAATTTAATTCAGAATAGAATAGAATTCAGAATAGAATAAATTTCAGAATAGAATAAAATAGAGAATGGAATAAAATTCAGAAAGGAATAAAATTCAGAATAGAATAGAGTTAACAAAAGGGTAGATTTCAGAATAGAATAAAATTCAGAATAGAATAAAATTCAAAATAGAATAAAATTCAGAAACGCTTACAATTCAGAACAGAATAGATTTCAGAAAAGAATAGAATTCAGCATTTAATAGAATTCAGAATAGAATAGAATTCAGAAAAGAATTATATTCATAATACAATTTAATTCATAATAGAACAGAATTCAGAATAGAATCAAATTCAGAATAGAATAGAATAAATTCAGAATAGTATTGAATTCAGAATAGAATAAATTTCAGAATAGAATAGAATAGAGAATAGAATAAAATTCAGAAAGGAATAAAATTCAGAATAGAATAAAATTCAGAAACGCTTACAATTCAGAAAAGAATAGATTTCAGAATAGAATAGAATTCAGCATTTAATAGAATTCAGAATAGAATAGAATTCAGAATAGAATTGAAAAAATTCAGAATAGAATAAAATTCAGAAAAGAATTATATTCATAATACAATTTAATTCAGAATAGAATTAAATTCAAAATAGAACAGAATTCAGAATAGTACAAAATTGAGAATAGAATAGAATAAAATTCAGAATAGAATAAAATTCAGAATAGAATAAAATTCAAAATAAAATGGAATTGAGAATAGTATAAAATTCAGAAGAATAGCATAAAATTCAAAACAGAGCAAAATTCAGAATAGAATAGAATAAAATTCATAATAGAATAAAATTCATAATTGAATAAAATTCAGAAAAGCTTAGAATACAGAACAGAACAGAATTCAGAATTGAAGAGAATAAAATTCAGATTAGAATAAAATTCAGAAAAGAATTGAATTCAGAATAGAATTTAATTTAGAATAGAATAGAATAAAATTCAGAATAGAATTAAGTTCAAAATAGAATAGAATTGAGAATAGTATAAAATTCTGAATAGAATAGCATAAAATTCAAAACAGAATAAAATTAGGGAACAGAATCGAATAAAATTCAGAATAGAATCAAATTCAGAATTGAATAGAATAAATTCATAATGGTATTGAATTCAGAATAGAATAAATTTCAGAATAGAATAGAAAATAGAATAAAATTCAGAAAGGAATAAAATTCAGAACAGAATAAAATTCAGAAAAGAATTATATTCATAATACAATTTAATTCAGAATAGAATAGAATTCAGAATAGAATTAAATTCAAAATAGAACAGAATTCAGAATAGTACAAAATTCAGAATAGAATAGCATAAAATGAAAAAGAGAATAAAATTAGGGAATAGAATAGAATAAAATTCAGAATAAAATCAAATTCAGAATAGAATAGAATAAATTTAGAATAGTATTGAATTCAGAATAGAATAAATTTCAGAATAGAATAGAGAGTAGAATAAAATTCAGAATAGAATGAAATTCAGAATAGAATCAAATTCAGAACAGAATAGAATAAATTCATGATAGTATTGAATTCAGAATAGAATAAATTTCAGAATAGAATAGAATAGAGAATGGAATAAAATTCAGAATAGAATAGAGTTAACAATGGAGTAGATTTCAGAACAGAATAAAATTCATACTAGAATAAAATTCAGAAACGCTTACCATTCAGAACAGAATAGATTTCAGAATAGAATAGAATCCAGCATTTAATAGAATTCAGAATAGAATAGAATTCAGAATTGAATTGAATAAAATTAAGAATAGAATAAAATTCAGAAAAGAATTATATTCATAATACAATTCAATTCAAAATAGAACAGAATTCAGAATAGTACAAAATTCAGAATAGAGTAAAATTCAAAATAAAATGGAATTGAGAATAGTATAAAATTCAGAAGAATAGCATAAAATTCAAAACAGAACAAAATTCAGAATAGAATTGAATAAAATTGAGAATAGAATAAAATTCAGAAAAGAATTATATTCATAATACAATTTAATTCAAAATAGAACATAATTCAGAATAGAATAAAATTCATAATTGAATAAAATTCAGAAAAGTTTAGAATACAGAACAGAAGAGAATTCAGAAGACAAGAGAATAAAATTCAGAAAAGAATTGAATATATAATAGAATTTAATTTAGAATAGAATTTAATTTAGAATAGAATAGAATTCAGAATTGAATTAAATTCAAAATAGAATAGATTAGAATTCAGAATAAAATAGAATTAGAATAGAATTGAGAATAGTATAAAATTCAGAATAGAATTAAATTCAAAATAGAATAGAATTGAGAATTTTATAAAATTCTGAAAAGAACAGCATAAAATTCAAAACAGAATAAAATTAGGGAATAGAACAGAATCAAATTCAGAATAGAATCAAATTCAGAATAGAATAGAATAAATTCATAATAGCATTGAATTCAGAATAGAATAAATTTCAGAATAGAATAGAATAGAGAATAGAATAAAATTCAGAAAGGAATAAAATTCAGAATAGAATAAAATTCAGAAATGCTTACAATTCACAACAGAATAGATTTCAGAATAGAATAGAATTCAGCATTTAATAGAATTCAGAATAGAATAGAATTCAGAATTGAATTGAATAAAATTCAGAATAGAATAAAATTCAGAAAAGAATTATATTCATAATACAATTTAATTCAGAATAGAATAGAATTCAGAATAGAATAAATTTCAGAATAGAATAGAATAGAGAATGGAATAAAATTCAGAAAGGAATAAAATTCAGAATAGAATAGAGTTAACAAAAGGGTAGATTTCAGAATAGAATAAAATTCAGAATAGAATAAAATTCAAAATAGAATAAAATTCAGAAACGCTTACAATTCAGAACAGAATAGATTTCAGAAAAGAATAGAATTCAGCATTTAATAGAATTCAGAATAGAATAGAATTCAGAAAAGAATTATATTCATAATACAATTTAATTCATAATAGAACAGAATTCAGAATAGAATTAAATTCAGAATAGAATAGAATAAATTCAGAATAGTATTGAATTCAGAATAGAATAAATTTCAGAATAGAATAGAATAGAGAATAGAATAAAATTCAGAAAGGAATAAAATTCAGAATAGAATAAAATTCAGAAATGCTTACAATTCACAACAGAATAGATTTCAGAATAGAATAGAATTCAGCATTTAATAGAATTCAGAATAGAATAGAATTCAGAATTGAATTGAATAAAATTCAGAATAGAATAAAATTCAGAAAAGAATTATATTCATAATACAATTTAATTCAGAATAGAATAGAATTCAGAATAGAATAAATTTCAGAATAGAATAAAATAGAGAATGGAATAAAATTCAGAAAGGAATAAAATTCAGAATAGAATAGAGTTAACAAAAGGGTAGATTTCAGAATAGAATAAAATTCAGAATAGAATAAAATTCAAAATAGAATAAAATTCAGAAACGCTTACAATTCAGAACAGAATAGATTTCAGAAAAGAATAGAATTCAGCATTTAATAGAATTCAGAATAGAATAGAATTCAGAAAAGAATTATATTCATAATACAATTTAATTCATAATAGAACAGAATTCAGAATAGAATCAAATTCAGAATAGAATAGAATAAATTCAGAATAGTATTGAATTCAGAATAGAATAAATTTCAGAATAGAATAGAATAGAGAATAGAATAAAATTCAGAAAGGAATAAAATTCAGAATAGAATAAAATTCAGAAACGCTTACAATTCAGAAAAGAATAGATTTCAGAATAGAATAGAATTCAGCATTTAATAGAATTCAGAATAGAATAGAATTCAGAATAGAATTGAAAAAATTCAGAATAGAATAAAATTCAGAAAAGAATTATATTCATAATACAATTTAATTCAGAATAGAATTAAATTCAAAATAGAACAGAATTCAGAATAGTACAAAATTGAGAATAGAATAGAATAAAATTCAGAATAGAATAAAATTCAGAATAGAATAAAATTCAAAATAAAATGGAATTGAGAATAGTATAAAATTCAGAAGAATAGCATAAAATTCAAAACAGAGCAAAATTCAGAATAGAATAGAATAAAATTCATAATAGAATAAAATTCATAATTGAATAAAATTCAGAAAAGCTTAGAATACAGAACAGAACAGAATTCAGAATTGAAGAGAATAAAATTCAGATTAGAATAAAATTCAGAAAAGAATTGAATTCAGAATAGAATTTAATTTAGAATAGAATAGAATAAAATTCAGAATAGAATTAAGTTCAAAATAGAATAGAATTGAGAATAGTATAAAATTCTGAATAGAATAGCATAAAATTCAAAACAGAATAAAATTAGGGAACAGAATCGAATAAAATTCAGAATAGAATCAAATTCAGAATTGAATAGAATAAATTCATAATGGTATTGAATTCAGAATAGAATAAATTTCAGAATAGAATAGAAAATAGAATAAAATTCAGAAAGGAATAAAATTCAGAACAGAATAAAATTCAGAAAAGAATTATATTCATAATACAATTTAATTCAGAATAGAATAGAATTCAGAATAGAATTAAATTCAAAATAGAACAGAATTCAGAATAGTACAAAATTCAGAATAGAATAGCATAAAATGAAAAAGAGAATAAAATTAGGGAATAGAATCGAATAAAATTCAGAATAAAATCAAATTCAGAATAGAATAGAATAAATTTAGAATAGTATTGAATTCAGAATAGAATAAATTTCAGAATAGAATAGAGAGTAGAATAAAATTCAGAATAGAATGAAATTCAGAATAGAATCAAATTCAGAACAGAATAGAATAAATTCATGATAGTATTGAATTCAGAATAGAATAAATTTCAGAATAGAATAGAATAGAGAATGGAATAAAATTCAGAATAGAATAGAGTTAACAATGGAGTAGATTTCAGAACAGAATAAAATTCATACTAGAATAAAATTCAGAAACGCTTACCATTCAGAACAGAATAGATTTCAGAATAGAATAGAATCCAGCATTTAATAGAATTCAGAATAGAATAGAATTCAGAATTGAATTGAATAAAATTAAGAATAGAATAAAATTCAGAAAAGAATTATATTCATAATACAATTTAATTCAGAATAGAATAGAATTCAGAATACAATTCAATTCAAAATAGAACAGAATTCAGAATAGTACAAAATTCAGAATAGAATAAAATTCAAAATAAAATGGAATTGAGAATAGTATAAAATTCAGAAGAATAGCATAAAATTCAAAACAGAACAAAATTCAGAATAGAATTGAATAAAATTGAGAATAGAATAAAGTTCAGAAAAGAATTAGATTCATAATACAATTTAATTCAAAATAGAACATAATTCAGAATAGAATAAAATTCATAATTGAATAAAATTCAGAAAAGTTTAGAATACAGAACAGAAGAGAATTCAGAAGACAAGAGAATAAAATTCAGAAAAGAATTGAATAAATAATAGAATTTAATTTAGAATAGAATTTAATTTAGAATAGAATAGAATTCAGAATTGAATTAAATTCAAAATAGAATAGATTAGAATTCAGAATAAAATAGAATTAGAATAGAATTGAGAATAGTATAAAATTCAGAATGGAATTAAATTCAAAATAGAATAGAATTGAGAATTTTATAAAATTCTGAATAGAACAGCATAAAATTCAAAACAGAATAAAATTAGGGAATAGAACAGAATCAAATTCAGAATAGAATCAAATTCAGAATAGAATAGAATAAATTCATAATAGTATTGAATTCAGAATAGAATAAATTTCAGAATAGAATAGAATAGAGAATAGAATAAAATTCAGAAAGGAATAAAATTCAGAATAGAATAAAATTCAGAAATGCTTACAATTCACAACAGAATAGATTTCAGAATAGAATAGAATTCAGCATTTAATAGAATTCAGAATAGAATAGAATTCAGAATTGAATTGAATAAAATTCAGAATAGAATAAAATTCAGAAAAGAATTATATTCATAATACAATTTAATTCAGAATAGAATAGAATTCAGAATAGAATAAATTTCAGAATAGAATAGAATAGAGAATGGAATAAAATTCAGAAAGGAATAAAATTCAGAATAGAATAGAGTTAACAATAGGGTAGATTTCAGAATAGAATAAAATTCAGAATAGAATAAAATTCAAAATAGAATAAAATTCAGAAACGCTTACAATTCAGAACAGAATAGAATTCAGCATTTAATAGAATTCAGAATAGAATAGAATTCAGAAAAGAATTATATTCATATTACAATTTAATTCAGAATAGAACAGAATTCAGAATAGAATTAAATTCAAAATAGAACAGAGTTCAGAATAGTACAAAATTGAGAATAGAATAGAATAAAATTCAGAATAGAATAAAATTCAGAATAGAATTAAATTCAAAATAGAATAGAATTGAGAATAGTATAAAATTCTGAATAGAATAGCATAAAATTCAAAACAGAATAAAATTAGGGAACAGAATCGAATAAAATTCAGAATAGAATCAAATTCAGAATTGAATAGAATAAATTCATAATGGTATTGAATTCAGAATAGAATAAATTTCAGAATAGAATAGAAAATAGAATAAAATTCAGAAAGGAATAAAATTCAGAACAGAATAAAATTCAGAAAAGAATTATATTCATAATACAATTTAATTCAGAATAGAATAGAATTCAGAATAGAATTAAATTCAAAATAGAACAGAATTCAGAATAGTACAAAATTCAGAATAGAATAGCATAAAATGAAAAAGAGAATAAAATTAGGGAATAGAATCGAATAAAATTCAGAATAAAATCAAATTCAGAATAGAATAGAATAAATTTAGAATAGTATTGAATTCAGAATAGAATAAATTTCAGAATAGAATAGAGAGTAGAATAAAATTCAGAATAGAATGAAATTCAGAATAGAATCAAATTCAGAACAGAATAGAATAAATTCATGATAGTATTGAATTCAGAATAGAATAAATTTCAGAATAGAATAGAATAGAGAATGGAATAAAATTCAGAATAGAATAGAGTTAACAATGGAGTAGATTTCAGAACAGAATAAAATTCATACTAGAATAAAATTCAGAAACGCTTACCATTCAGAACAGAATAGATTTCAGAATAGAATAGAATCCAGCATTTAATAGAATTAAGAATAGAATAGAATTCAGAATAGAATTAAATTCAAAATAGAACAGAATTCAGAATAGTACAAAATTGAGAATAGAATAGAATAAAATTCAGAATAGAATAAAATTCAGAATAGAATAAAATTCAAAATAAAATGGAATTGAGAATAGTATAAAATTCAGAAGAATAGCATAAAATTCAAAACAGAGCAAAATTCAGAATAGAATAGAATAAAATTCATAATAGAATAAAATTCATAATTGAATAAAATTCAGAAAAGCTTAGAATACAGAACAGAATTCAGAATTGAAGAGAATAAAATTCAGATTAGAATAAAATTCAGAAAAGAATTGAATTCAGAATAGAATTTAATTTAGAATAGAATAGAATAAAATTCAGAATAGAATTAAATTCAAAATAGAATAGAATTGAGAATAGTATAAAATTCTGAATAGAATAGCATAAAATTCAAAACAGAATAAAATTAGGGAACAGAATCGAATAAAATTCAGAATAGAATCAAATTCAGAATTGAATAGAATAAATTCATAATGGTATTGAATTCAGAATAAAATAAATTTCAGAATAGAATAGAAAATAGAATAAAATTCAGAAAGGAATAAAATTCAGAACAGAATAAAATTCAGAAAAGAATTATATTCATAATACAATTTAATTCAGAATAGAATAGAATTCAGAATAGAATTAAATTCAAAATAGAACAGAATTCAGAATAGTACAAAATTCAGAATAGAATAGCATAAAATGAAAAAGAGAATAAAATTAGGGAATAGAATCGAATAAAATTCAGAATAAAATCAAATTCAGAATAGAATAGAATAAATTTAGAATAGTATTGAATTCAGAATAGAATAAATTTCAGAATAGAATAGAGAGTAGAATAAAATTCAGAACAGAATCAAATTCAGAATAGAATCAAATTCAGAACAGAATAGAATAAATTCATGATAGTATTGAATTCAGAATAGAATAAATTTCAGAATAGAATAGAATAGAGAATGGAATAAAATTCAGAATAGAATAGAGTTAACAATGGAGTAGATTTCAGAACAGAATAAAATTCATACTAGAATAAAATTCAGAAACGCTTACCATTCAGAACAGAATAGATTTCAGAATAGAATAGAATCCAGCATTTAATAGAATTCAGAATAGAATAGAATTCAGAATTGAATTGAATAAAATTAAGAATAGAATAAAATTCAGAAAAGAATTATATTCATAATACAATTTAATTCAGAATAGAATAGAATTCAGAATACAATTCAATTCAAAATAGAACAGAATTCAGAATAGTACAAAATTCAGAATAGAATAAAATTCAAAATAAAATGGAATTGAGAATAGTATAAAATTCAGAAGAATAGCATAAAATTCAAAACAGAACAAAATTCAGAATAGAATTGAATAAAATTGAGAATAGAATAAAATTCAGAAAAGAATTATATTCATAATACAATTTAATTCAAAATAGAACATAATTCAGAATAGAATAAAATTCATAATTGAATAAAATTCAGAAAAGTTTAGAATACAGAACAGAAGAGAATTCAGAAGACAAGAGAATAAAATTCAGAAAAGAATTGAATATATAATAGAATTTAATTTAGAATAGAATTTAATTTAGAATAGAATAGAATTCAGAATTGAATTAAATTCAAAATAGAATAGATTAGAATTCAGAATAAAATAGAATTAGAATAGAATTGAGAATAGTATAAAATTCAGAATAGAATTAAATTCAAAATAGAATAGAATTGAGAATTTTATAAAATTCTGAAAAGAACAGCATAAAATTCAAAACAGAATAAAATTAGGGAATAGAACAGAATCAAATTCAGAATAGAATCAAATTCAGAATAGAATAGAATAAATTCATAATAGTATTGAATTCAGAATAGAATAAATTTCAGAATAGAATAGAATAGAGAATAGAATAAAATTCAGAAAGGAATAAAATTAAGAATAGAATAAAATTCAGAAATGCTTACAATTCACAACAGAATAGATTTCAGAATAGAATAGAATTCAGCATTTAATAGAATTCAGAATAGAATAGAATTCAGAATTGAATTGAATAAAATTCAGAAAAGAATTATATTCATAATACAATTTAATTCAGAATAGAATAGAATTCAGAATAGAATAAATTTCAGAATAGAATAGAATAGAGAATGGAATAAAATTCAGAAAGGAATAAAATTCAGAATAGAATAGAGTTAACAATAGGGTAGATTTCAGAATAGAATAAAATTCAGAATAGAATAAAATTCAAAATAGAATAAAATTCAGAAACGCTTACAATTCAGAACAGAATAGATTTCAGAAAAGAATAGAATTCAGCATTTAATAGAATTCAGAATAGAATAGAATTCAGAAAAGAATTATATTCATAATACAATTTAATTCATAATAGAACAGAATTCAGAATAGAATTAAATTCAGAATAGAATAGAATAAATTCAGAATAGTATTGAATTCAGAATAGAATAAATTTCAGAATAGAATAGAATAGAGAATAGAATAAAATTCAGAAAGGAATAAAATTCAGAATAGAATAAAATTCAGAAATGCTTACCATTCACAACAGAATAGATTTCAGAATAGAATAGAATTCAGCATTTAATAGAATTCAGAATAGAATAGAATTCAGAATTGAATTGAATAAAATTCAGAATAGAATAAAATTCAGAAAAGAATTATATTCATAATACAATTTAATTCAGAATAGAATAGAATTCAGAATAGAATAAATTTCAGAATAGAATAGAATAGAGAATGGAATAAAATTCAGAAAGGAATAAAATTCAGAATAGAATAGAGTTAACAAAAGGGTAGATTTCAGAATAGAATAAAATTCAGAATAGAATAAAATTCAAAATAGAATAAAATTCAGAAACGCTTACAATTCAGAACAGAATAGATTTCAGAAAAGAATAGAATTCAGCATTTAATAGAATTCAGAATAGAATAGAATTCAGAAAAGAATTATATTCATAATACAATTTAATTCATAATAGAACAGAATTCAGAATAGAATCAAATTCAGAATAGAATAGAATAAATTCAGAATAGTATTGAATTCAGAAT
This sequence comes from Hydrophis major, assembly GCA_033807585.1. NCBI lineage: Eukaryota > Metazoa > Chordata > Lepidosauria > Squamata > Elapidae > Hydrophis > Hydrophis major. The sequence goes on along the minus strand of JAUCBL010000093.1, from coordinate 426,754 downwards.
AGAATAAATTTCAGAATAGAATAGAATAGAGAATAGAATAAAATTCAGAAAGGAATAAAATTCAGAATAGAATAAAATTCAGAAACGCTTACAATTCAGAAAAGAATAGATTTCAGAATAGAATAGAATTCAGCATTTAATAGAATTCAGAATAGAATAGAATTCAGAATAGAATTGAAAAAATTCAGAATAGAATAAAATTCAGAAAAGAATTATATTCATAATACAATTTAATTCAGAATAGAATTAAATTCAAAATAGAACAGAATTCAGAATAGTACAAAATTGAGAATAGAATAGAATAAAATTCAGAATAGAATAAAATTCAGAATAGAATAAAATTCAAAATAAAATGGAATTGAGAATAGTATAAAATTCAGAAGAATAGCATAAAATTCAAAACAGAGCAAAATTCAGAATAGAATAGAATAAAATTCATAATAGAATAAAATTCATAATTGAATAAAATTCAGAAAAGCTTAGAATACAGAACAGAACAGAATTCAGAATTGAAGAGAATAAAATTCAGATTAGAATAAAATTCAGAAAAGAATTGAATTCAGAATAGAATTTAATTTAGAATAGAATAGAATAAAATTCAGAATAGAATTAAATTCAAAATAGAATAGAATTGAGAATAGTATAAAATTCTGAATAGAATAGCATAAAATTCAAAACAGAATAAAATTAGGGAACAGAATCGAATAAAATTCAGAATAGAATCAAATTCAGAATTGAATAGAATAAATTCATAATGGTATTGAATTCAGAATAGAATAAATTTCAGAATAGAATAGAAAATAGAATAAAATTCAGAAAGGAATAAAATTCAGAACAGAATAAAATTCAGAAAAGAATTATATTCATAATACAATTTAATTCAGAATAGAATAGAATTCAGAATAGAATTAAATTCAAAATAGAACAGAATTCAGAATAGTACAAAATTCAGAATAGAATAGCATAAAATGAAAAAGAGAATAAAATTAGGGAATAGAATCGAATAAAATTCAGAATAAAATCAAATTCAGAATAGAATAGAATAAATTTAGAATAGTATTGAATTCAGAATAGAATAAATTTCAGAATAGAATAGAATAGAGAATAGAATAAAATTCAGAAAGGAATGAAATTCAGAATAGAATCAAATTCAGAACAGAATAGAATAAATTCATGATAGTATTGAATTCAGAATAGAATAAATTTCAGAATAGAATAGAATAGAGAATGGAATAAAATTCAGAAAGGAATAAAATTCAGAATAGAATAGAGTTAACAATAGGGTAGATTTCAGAATAGAATAAAATTCAGAATAGAATAAAATTCAAAATAGAATAAAATTCAGAAACGCTTACAATTCAGAACAGAATAGATTTCAGAAAAGAATAGAATTCAGCATTTAATAGAATTCAGAATAGAATAGAATTCAGAAAAGAATTATATTCATAATACAATTTAATTCATAATAGAACAGAATTCAGAATAGAATTAAATTCAAAATAGAACAGAATTCAGAATAGTACAAAATTGAGAATAGAATAGAATAAAATTCAGAATAGAATAAAATTCATAATTGAATAAAATTCAGAAAAGCTTATAATACAGAACAGAAAAGAATTCAGAAGAGAAGAGAATAAAATTCAGAATAGAATCACATTCAGAATAGAATAGATTTCAGAATAGAAAAGAATTCAGCATTTAATAGAATTCAGAATAGAAGAGAATTCAGAATAGAATTGAATAAAATATAGAATAGAATAAAATTCAGAAAAGAATTATATTCATTATACAATTTAATTCAGAATAGAATAGAATTCAGAATAGAATTCAATTCAAAATAGAACAGAATTCAGAATAGTACAAAATTCAGAACAGAATAGAATAAAATTCAGAATAGAATAAACTTCAAAATAAAATGGAATTGAGAATAGTATAAAATTCAGAAGAACAGCATAAAATTCAAAACAGAACAAAATTCAGAATAGAATAGTATAAAATTCAGAATAGAATAAAATTCAGAAAAGAATTATATTCATAATACAATTTAATTCAGAATAGAATAGAATTCAGAATACAATTCAATTCAAAATAGAACAGAATTCAGAATAGTACAAAATTCAGAATAGAATAAAATTCAAAATAAAATGGAATTGAGAATAGTATAAAATTCAGAAGAATAGCATAAAATTCAAAACAGAACAAAATTCAGAATAGAATAGAATAAAATTGAGAATAGAATAAAATTCAGAAAAGAATCATATTCATAATACAATTTAATTGAAAATAGAAGAGAATTCAGAATAGAATTAATTCAAAACAGAACAAAATTCAGAATAGAATAGAATAAAATTCAGAATAGAATAAAATTAAGAAAAGCATTATATTCATAATACAATTTAATTCAGAATAGAATAGAATTCAGAATAGAATTAATTCAAAATAGAACAGAATTCAGAATAGTACAAAATTCAGAATAGAATAGCATAAAATTCAAAACAGAATAAAATTAGGGAATAGAATCGAATAAAATTCAGAATAAAATCAAATTCACAATAGAATAGAATAAATTTAGAATAGTATTGAATTCAGAATAGAATAAATTTCAGAATAGAATAGACAGTAGAATAAAATTCAGAATAGAATGAAATTCAGAATAGAATCAAATTCAGAACAGAATAGAATAAATTCATGATAGTATTGAATTCAGAATAGAATAAATTTCAGAATAGAATAGAATAGAGAATGGAATAAAATTCAGAATAGAATAGAGTTAACAATGGAGTAGATTTCAGAACAGAATAAAATTCATACTAGAATAAAATTCAGAAACGCTTACCATTCAGAACAGAATAGATTTCAGAATAGAATAGAATCCAGCATTTAATAGAATTCAGAATAGAATAGAATTGAATAAAATTAAGAATAGAATAAAATTCAGAAAAGAATTATATTCATAATACAATTTAATTCAAAATAGAACAGAATTCAGAATAGTACAAAATTCAGAATAGAATAAAATTCAGAAAAGAATTATATTCATAATACAATTTAATTCAGAATAGAATAGAATTCAGAATACAATTCAATTCAAAATAGAACAGAATTCAGAATAGTACAAAATTCAGAATAGAATAAAATTCAAAATAAAATGGAATTGAGAATTGTATAAAATTCAGAAGAATAGCATAAAATTCAAAACAGAACAAAATTCAGAATAGAATTGAATAAAATTGAGAATAGAATAAAATTCAGAAAAGAATTATATTCATAATACAATTTAATTCAAAATAGAACATAATTCAGAATAGAATAAAATTCATAATTGAATAAAATTCAGAAAAGTTTAGAATACAGAACAGAAGAGAATTCAGAAGACAAGAGAATAAAATTCAGAAAAGAATTGAATATATAATAGAATTTAATTTAGAATAGAATTTAATTTAGAATAGAATAGAATTCAGAATTGAATTAAATTCAAAATAGAATAGAATTGAGAATTTTATAAAATTCTGAATAGAACAGCATAAAATTAAAAACAGAATAAAATTAGGGAATAGAATAGAATAAAATTCAGAATAGAATTAAATTCAAAATAGAACAGTATTGAGAATAGTATAAAATTCTGAATAGAACAGAATTCAGAATAGTACAAAATTCAGAATAGAATAGAATAAAACTCAGAATAGAATAAAATTCAAAATAAAATGGAATTGAGAATAGTATAAAATTCAGAAGAATAGCATAAAATTCAAAACAGAACAAAATTCAGAATAGAATAGAATAAAATTGAGATTAGAATAAAATTCAGAAAAGAATTATATTCATAATACAATTTAATTCAAAATAGAACAATATTCAGAATAGTACAAAATTCAGAATAGAATAGAATAAATTCAGAATAGTATTGAATTCAGAGTAGAATAAATTTCAGAAAAGAATAGAGAATAGAAAAAAATTCAGAAAGGAATAAAATTCATAATAGAACAAAATTCAGAAATGCTTACAATTCACAACAGAAAAGATTTCAGAATAGAATAGAATTCAGCATTTAATAGAATTCAGAATAGAATAGAATTCAGAATAGAATTGAATAAAATTCAGAATAGAATAAAATTCAGAAAAGAATTAGATTCAAAATACAATTTAATATTAGAACAGCATAGAATTCAGAATAGAATTAAATTCAAAATAAAATGGAATTGAGAATAGTATAAAACTCAGAAGAATAGCATAAAATTCAAAACAGAACAAAATTCAGAATAGAATTGAATAAAATTGAGAATAGAATAAAATTCAGAAAAGAATTATATTCATAATACAATTTAATTCAGAGTGGAATAGAATTCAATTCAAAATAGAACAGAATTCAGAATAGAATAAAATTCATGATTGAATAAAATTCAGAAAAGCTTAGAATACAGAACAGAAGAGAATTCAGAAGAGAAGAGAATAAAATTCAGAAAAGAATTGAATATAGAATAGAATTTAATTTAGAATAGAATAGAATTCAGAATTGAATTAAATTCAAAATAGAATAGCATAGAATTCAGAATAGAATGGAGTGAGAATAGAATTCAGAATAGTATAAAATTCAGAATAGAATTAAATTCAAAATAGAATAGAATTGAGAATAGTATAAATTCTGAATAGAATAGCATAAAATTAAAAACAGAATAAAATTAAAGAATAGAATAGAATAAAATTCAGAATAGAATTAAATTCAAAATAGAACAGAATTGAGAATAGTATAAAATTTTGAATAGAATAGCATAAAATTCAAAACAGAATAAAATTAGGGAATTGAATAGAATAAAATTCAGAATAGAATCAAATTCAGAACAGAATAGAATGAATTCATGACAGTATTGAATTCAGAATAGAATAAATTTCAGAATAGAATAGAATAGAGAATGGAATAAAATTCAGAAAGGAATAAAATTCAGAATAGAATAGAGTTAACAATGGAGTAGATTTCAGAATAGAATAAAATTCAGAAACGCTTACAATTCAGAACAGAATAGATTTCAGAATAGAATAGAATCCAGCATTTAATAGAATTCAGAATAGAATAGAATTCAAAATAGAATTGAAAAAATTCAGAACAGAATAAAATTCAGAAAAGAATTATATTCATAATACAATTTAATTCAAAATAAAACAGAATTCAGAATAGTACAAAATTCAGAACAGAAGAGAATAAAATTCAGAAGAGAATAAAATTCAAAATAAAATGGAATTGAGAATAGTATAAAATTCAGAAGAATAGCATAAAATTCAAAACAGAACAAAATTCTGAATAAAATAGCATAAAATTCAAAACAGAATAAAATTAGGGAATAGAACAGAATCAAATTCAGAATAGAATCAAATTCAGAATAGAATAGAATAAATTCAGAATAGTATTGAATTCAGAATAGAATAAATTTCAGAATAGAATAGAATAGAGAATAGAATAAAATTCAGAAAGGAATAAAATTCAGAATAGAATAAAATTCAGAAACGCTTACAATTCAGAAAAGAATAGATTTCAGAATAGAATAGAATTCAGCATTTAATAGAATTCAGAATAGAATAGAATTCAGAATAGAATTGAAAAAATTCAGAATAGAATAAAATTCAGAAAAGAATTATATTCATAATACAATTTAATTCAGAATAGAATTAAATTCAAAATAGAACAGAATTCAGAATAGTACAAAATTGAGAATAGAATAGAATAAAATTCAGAATAGAATAAAATTCAGAATAGAATAAAATTCAAAATAAAATGGAATTGAGAATAGTATAAAATTCAGAAGAATAGCATAAAATTCAAAACAGAGCAAAATTCATAATAGAATAGAATAAAATTCATAATAGAATAAAATTCATAATTGAATAAAATTCAGAAAAGCTTAGAATACAGAACAGAACAGAATTCAGAATTGAAGAGAATAAAATTCAGATTAGAATAAAATTCAGAAAAGAATTGAATTCAGAATAGAATTTAATTTAGAATAGAATAGAATAAAATTCAGAATAGAATTAAATTCAAAATAGAACAGAATTGAGAATAGTATAAAATTCTGAATAGAATAGCATAAAATTCAAAACAGAATAAAATTAGGGAATAGAATCGAATAAAATTCAGAATAGAATTAAATTCAAAATAGAACAGAATTCAGAATAGTACAAAATTCAGAATAGAATAGCATAAAATGAAAAAGAGAATAAAATTAGGGAATAGAATAGAATAAAATTCAGAATAAAATCAAATTCAGAATAGAATAGAATAAATTTAGAATAGTATTGAATTCAGAATAGAATAAATTTCAGAATAGAATAGAGAGTAGAATAAAATTCAGAATAGAATGAAATTCAGAATAGAATCAAATTCAGAACAGAATAGAATAAATTCATGATAGTATTGAATTCAGAATAGAATAAATTTCAGAATAGAATAGAATAGAGAATGGAATAAAATTCAGAATAGAATAGAGTTAACAATGGAGTAGATTTCAGAACAGAATAAAATTCATACTAGAATAAAATTCAGAAACGCTTACCATTCAGAACAGAATAGATTTCAGAATAGAATAGAATCCAGCATTTAATAGAATTCAGAATAGAATAGAATTCAGAATTGAATTGAATAAAATTAAGAATAGAATAAAATTCAGAAAAGAATTATATTCATAATACAATTTAATTCAGAATAGAATAGAATTCAGAATACAATTCAATTCAAAATAGAACAGAATTCAGAATAGTACAAAATTCAGAATAGAATAAAATTCAAAATAAAATGGAATTGAGAATAGTATAAAATTCAGAAGAATAGCATAAAATTCAAAACAGAACAAAATTCAGAATAGAATTGAATAAAATTGAGAATAGAATAAAATTCAGAAAAGAATTATATTCATAATACAATTTAATTCAAAATAGAACATAATTCAGAATAGAATAAAATTCATAATTGAATAAAATTCAGAAAAGTTTAGAATACAGAACAGAAGAGAATTCAGAAGACAAGAGAATAAAATTCAGAAAAGAATTGAATATATAATAGAATTTAATTTAGAATAGAATTTAATTTAGAATAGAATAGAATTCAGAATTGAATTAAATTCAAAATAGAATAGATTAGAATTCAGAATAAAATAGAATTAGAATAGAATTGAGAATAGTATAAAATTCAGAATGGAATTAAATTCAAAATAGAATAGAATTGAGAATTTTATAAAATTCTGAAAAGAACAGCATAAAATTCAAAACAGAATAAAATTAGGGAATAGAACAGAATCAAATTCAGAATAGAATCAAATTCAGAATAGAATAGAATAAATTCATAATAGTATTGAATTCAGAATAGAATAAATTTCAGAATAGAATAGAAAATAGAATAAAATTCAGAAAGGAATAAAATTCAGAACAGAATAAAATTCAGAAATGCTTACAATTCACAACAGAATAGATTTCAGAATAGAATAGAATTCAGCATTTAATAGAATTCAGAATAGAATAGAATTCAGAATTGAATTGAATAAAATTCAGAATAGAATAAAATTCAGAAAAGAATTATATTCATAATACAATTTAATTCAGAATAGAATAGAATTCAGAATAGAATAAATTTCAGAATAGAATAGAATAGAGAATGGAATAAAATTCAGAAAGGAATAAAATTCAGAATAGAATAGAGTTAACAATAGGGTAGATTTCAGAATAGAATAAAATTCAGAATAGAATAAAATTCAAAATAGAATAAAATTCAGAAACGCTTACAATTCAGAACAGAATAGAATTCAGCATTTAATAGAATTCAGAATAGAATAGAATTCAGAAAAGAATTATATTCATATTACAATTTAATTCAGAATAGAACAGAATTCAGAATAGAATTAAATTCAAAATAGAACAGAGTTCAGAATAGTACAAAATTGAGAATAGAATAGAATAAAATTCAGAATAGAATAAAATTCAGAATAGAATTAATTTCAAAATAGAATAGAATTGAGAATAGTATAAAATTCTGAATAGAATAGCATAAAATTCAAAACAGAATAAAATTAGGGAACAGAATCGAATAAAATTCAGAATAGAATCAAATTCAGAATTGAATAGAATAAATTCATAATGGTATTGAATTCAGAATAGAATAAATTTCAGAATAGAATAGAAAATAGAATAAAATTCAGAAAGGAATAAAATTCAGAACAGAATAAAATTCAGAAAAGAATTATATTCATAATACAATTTAATTCAGAATAGAATAGAATTCAGAATAGAATTAAATTCAAAATAGAACAGAATTCAGAATAGTACAAAATTCAGAATAGAATAGCATAAAATGAAAAAGAGAATAAAATTAGGGAATAGAATCGAATAAAATTCAGAATAAAATCAAATTCAGAATAGAATAGAATAAATTTAGAATAGTATTGAATTCAGAATAGAATAAATTTCAGAATAGAATAGAGAGTAGAATAAAATTCAGAATAGAATGAAATTCAGAATAGAATCAAATTCAGAACAGAATAGAATAAATTCATGATAGTATTGAATTCAGAATAGAATAAATTTCAGAATAGAATAGAATAGAGAATGGAATAAAATTCAGAATAGAATAGAGTTAACAATGGAGTAGATTTCAGAACAGAATAAAATTCATACTAGAATAAAATTCAGAAACGCTTACCATTCAGAACAGAATAGATTTCAGAATAGAATAGAATCCAGCATTTAATAGAATTCAGAATAGAATAGAATTCAGAATTGAATTGAATAAAATTAAGAATAGAATAAAATTCAGAAAAGAATTATATTCATAATACAATTTAATTCAGAATAGAATAGAATTCAGAATACAATTCAATTCAAAATAGAACAGAATTCAGAATAGTACAAAATTCAGAATAGAATAAAATTCAAAATAAAATGGAATTGAGAATAGTATAAAATTCAGAAGAATAGCATAAAATTCAAAACAGAACAAAATTCAGAATAGAATTGAATAAAATTGAGAATAGAATAAAATTCAGAAAAGAATTATATTCATAATACAATTTAATTCAAAATAGAACATAATTCAGAATAGAATAAAATTCATAATTGAATAAAATTCAGAAAAGTTTAGAATACAGAACAGAAGAGAATTCAGAACACAAGAGAATAAAATTCAGAAAAGAATTGAATATATAATAGAATTTAATTTAGAATAGAATTTAATTTAGAATAGAATAGAATTCAGAATTGAATTAAATTCAAAATAGAATAGATTAGAATTCAGAATAAAATAGAATTATAATAGAATTGAGAATAGTATAAAATTCAGAATAGAATTAAATTCAAAATAGAATAGAATTGAGAATTTTATAAAATTCTGAATAGAACAGCATAAAATTCAAAACAGAATAAAATTAGGGAATAGAACAGAATCAAATTCAGAATAGAATCAAATTCAGAATAGAATAGAATAAATTCATAATAGTATTGAATTCAGAATAGAATAAATTTCAGAATAGAATAGAATAGAGAATAGAATAAAATTCAGAAAGGAATAAAATTCAGAATAGAATAAAATTCAGAAATGCTTACAATTCACAACAGAATAGATTTCAGAATAGAATAGAATTCAGCATTTAATAGAATTCAGAATAGAATAGAATTCAGAATTGAATTGAATAAAATTCAGAATAGAATAAAATTCAGAAAAGAATTATATTCATAATACAATTTAATTCAGAATAGAATAGAATTCAGAATAGAATAAATTTCAGAATAGAATAAATTTCAGAATAGAATAGAATAGAGAATGGAATAAAATTCAGAAAGGAATAAAATTCAGAATAGAATAGAGTTAACAATAGGGTAGATTTCAGAATAGAATAAAATTCAGAATAGAATAAAATTCAAAATAGAATAAAATTCAGAAACGCTTACAATTCAGAACAGAATAGATTTCAGAAAAGAATAGAATTCAGCATTTAATAGAATTCAGAATAGAATAGAATTCAGAAAAGATTTATATTCATAATACAATTTAATTCATAATAGAACAGAATTCAGAATAGAATTAAATTCAGAATAGAATAGAATAAATTCAGAATAGTATTGAATTCAGAATAGAATAAATTTCAGAATAGAATAGAATAGAGAATAGAATAAAATTCAGAAAGGAATAAAATTCAGAATAGAATAAAATTCAGAAATGCTTACAATTCACAACAGAATACATTTCAGAATAGAATAGAATTCAGCATTTAATAGAATTCAGAATAGAATAGAATTCAGAATTGAATTGAATAAAATTCAGAATAGAATAAAATTCAGAAAAGAATTATATTCATAATACAATTTAATTCAGAATAGAATAGAATTCAGAATAGAATAAATTTCAGAATAGAATAGAATAGAGAATGGAATAAAATTCAGAAAGGAATAAAATTCAGAATAGAATAGAGTTAACAAAAGGGTAGATTTCAGAATAGAATAAAATTCAGAATAGAATAAAATTCAAAATAGAATAAAATTCAGAAACGCTTACAATTCAGAACAGAATAGATTTCAGAAAAGAATAGAATTCAGCATTTAATAGAATTCAGAATAGAATAGAATTCAGAAAAGAATTATATTCATAATACAATTTAATTCATAATAGAACAGAATTCAGAATAGAATCAAATTCAGAATAGAATAGAATAAATTCAGAATAGTATTGAATTCAGAATAGAATAAATTTCAGAATAGAATAGAATAGAGAATAGAATAAAATTCAGAAAGGAATAAAATTCAGAATAGAATAAAATTCAGAAACGCTTACAATTCAGAAAAGAATAGATTTCAGAATAGAATAGAATTCAGCATTTAATAGAATTCAGAATAGAATAGAATTCAGAATAGAATTGAAAAAATTCAGAATAGAATAAAATTCAGAAAAGAATTATATTCATAATACAATTTAATTCAGAATAGAATTAAATTCAAAATAGAACAGAATTCAGAATAGTACAAAATTGAGAATAGAATAGAATAAAATTCAGAATAGAATAAAATTCAGAATAGAATAAAATTCAAAATAAAATGGAATTGAGAATAGTATAAAATTCAGAAGAATAGCATAAAATTCAAAACAGAGCAAAATTCAGAATAGAATAGAATAAAATTCATAATAGAATAAAATTCATAATTGAATAAAATTCAGAAAAGCTTAGAATACAGAACAGAACAGAATTCAGAATTGAAGAGAATAAAATTCAGATTAGAATAAAATTCAGAAAAGAATTGAATTCAGAATAGAATTTAATTTAGAATAGAATAGAATAAAATTCAGAATAGAATTAAATTCAAAATAGAATAGAATTGAGAATAGTATAAAATTCTGAATAGAATAGCATAAAATTCAAAACAGAATAAAATTAGGGAACAGAATCGAATAAAATTCAGAATAGAATCAAATTCAGAATTGAATAGAATAAATTCATAATGGTATTGAATTCAGAATAGAATAAATTTCAGAATAGAATAGAAAATAGAATAAAATTCAGAAAGGAATAAAATTCAGAACAGAATAAAATTCAGAAAAGAATTATATTCATAATACAATTTAATTCAGAATAGAATAGAATTCAGAATAGAATTAAATTCAAAATAGAACAGAATTCAGAATAGTACAAAATTCAGAATAGAATAGCATAAAATGAAAAAGAGAATAAAATTAGGGAATAGAATCGAATAAAATTCAGAATAAAATCAAATTCAGAATAGAATAGAATAAATTTAGAATAGTATTGAATTCAGAATAGAATAAATTTCAGAATAGAATAGAATAGAGAATAGAATAAAATTCAGAAAGGAATGAAATTCAGAATAGAATCAAATATAGAACAGAATAGAATAAATTCATGATAGTATTGAATTCAGAATAGAATAAATTTCAGAATAGAATAGAATAGAGAATGGAATAAAATTCAGAATAGAATAGAGTTAACAATGGAGTAGATTTCAGAACAGAATAAAATTCATACTAGAATAAAATTCAGAAACGCTTACCATTCAGAACAGAATAGATTTCAGAATAGAATAGAATCCAGCATTTAATAGAATTCAGAATAGAATAGAATTGAATAAAATTAAGAATAGAATAAAATTCAGAAAAGAATTATATTCATAATACAATTTAATTCAAAATAGAACAGAATTCAGAATAGTACAAAATTCAGAATAGAATAAAATTCAGAAAAGAATTATATTCATAATACAATTTAATTCAGAATAGAATAGAATTCAGAATACAATTCAATTCAAAATAGAACAGAATTCAGAATAGTACAAAATTCAGAATAGAATAAAATTCAAAATAAAATGGAATTGAGAATAGTATAAAATTCAGAAGAATAGCATAAAATTCAAAACAGAACAAAATTCAGAATAGAATTGAATAAAATTGAGAATAGAATAAAATTCAGAAAAGAATTATATTCATAATACAATTTAATTCAAAATAGAACATAATTCAGAATAGAATAAAATTCATAATTGAATAAAATTCAGAAAAGTTTAGAATACAGAACAGAAGAGAATTCAGAAGACAAGAGAATAAAATTCAGAAAAGAATTGAATATATAATAGAATTTAATTTAGAATAGAATTTAATTTAGAATAGAATAGAATTCAGAATTGAATTAAATTCAAAATAGAATAGAATTGAGAATTTTATAAAATTCTGAATAGAACAGCATAAAATTAAAAACAGAATAAAATTAGGGAATAGAATAGAATAAAATTCAGAATAGAATTAAATTCAAAATAGAACAGTATTGAGAATAGTATAAAATTCTGAATAGAACAGAATTCAGAATAGTACAAAATTCAGAATAGAATAGAATAAAACTCAGAATAGAATAAAATTCAAAATAAAATGGAATTGAGAATAGTATAAAATTCAGAAGAATAGCATAAAATTCAAAACAGAACAAAATTCAGAATAGAATAGAATAAAATTGAGATTAGAATAAAATTCAGAAAAGAATTATATTCATAATACAATTTAATTCAAAATAGAACAATATTCAGAATAGTACAAAATTCAGAATAGAATAGAATAAATTCAGAATAGTATTGAATTCAGAGTAGAATAAATTTCAGAAAAGAATAGAGAATAGAAAAAAATTCAGAAAGGAATAAAATTCATAATAGAACAAAATTCAGAAATGCTTACAATTCACAACAGAAAAGATTTCAGAATAGAATAGAATTCAGCATTTAATAGAATTCAGAATAGAATAGAATTCAGAATAGAATTGAATAAAATTCAGAATAGAATAAAATTCAGAAAAGAATTAGATTCAAAATACAATTTAATATTAGAACAGCATAGAATTCAGAATAGAATTAAATTCAAAATAAAATGGAATTGAGAATAGTATAAAATTCAGAAGAATAGCATAAAATTAAAAACAGAATAAAATTAGGGAATAGAATAGAATAAAATTCAGAATAGAATAAAATTCAGAAAAGAATTAGATTCATAATACAATTTAATTCAGAATAGCATAGAATTCAGAATAGAATTAAATTCAAAATAAAATGGAATTGAGAATAGTATAAAACTCAGAGGAATAGCATAAAATTAAAAACAGAATAAAATTAAGGAATAGAATAGAATAAAATTCAGAATAGAATTAAATTTAGAATAGAACAGAATTGAGAATAGTATAAAATTCTGAATAGAATAGCATAAAATTCAAAACAGAATAAAATTAGGGAATAGAATAGAATCAAATTCAGAATAGAATCAAATTCAGAACAGAATAGAATAAATTCATGATAGTATTGAATTCAGAATAGAATTGAATAAAATTCAGAATAGAAAAAATTCAGAAAAGAATTATATTCATAATACAATTCAATTCAGAATAGAATAGAATTCAGAATACAATTCAATTCAAAATAGAACAGAATTCAGAATAGTACAAAATTCAGAATAGAATAGAATAAAACTCAGAATAGAATAAAATTCAAAATAAAATGGAATTGAGAATAGTATAAAATTCAGAAGAATAGCATAAAATTCAAAACAGAACAAAATTCAGAATAGAATAGAATAAAATTGAAAATAGAATAAAATTCAGAAAAGAATCATATTCATAATACAATTTAATTCAAAATAGAACAGAATTCAGAATAGTACAAAATTCAGAATAGAATAGAATAAATTCAGAATAGTATTGAATTCAGAGTAGAATAAATTGCAGAATAGAATAGAGAATAGAAAAAAATTCAGAAAGGAATAAAATTCATAATAGAACAAAATTCAGAAATGCTTACAATTCACAACAGAAAAGATTTCAGAAAAGAATAGAATTCAGCATTTAATAGAATTCAGAATAGAATAGAATTCAGAATAAAATTGAATAAAATTCAGAATAGAATAAAATTCAGAATAGAATAAAATTCAGAAAAGAATTATATTCATAATACAATTTAATTCAGAGTGGAATAGAATTCAATTCAAAATAGAACAGAATTCAGAATAGAATAAAATTCATGATTGAATAAAATTCAGAAAAGCTTAGAATACAGAACAGAAGAGAATTCAGAAGAGAAGAGAATAAAATTCAGAAAAGAATTGAATATAGAATAGAATTTAATTTAGAATAGAATAGAATTCAGAATTGAATTAAATTCAAAATAGAATAGCATAGAATTCAGAATAGAATGGAGTTAGAATAGAATTCAGAATAGTATAAAATTCAGAATAGAATTAAATTCAAAATAGAATAGAATTGAGAATAGTATAAATTCTGAATAGAATAGCATAAAATTAAAAACAGAATAAAATTAAAGAATAGAATAGAATAAAATTCAGAATAGAATTAAATTCAAAAAAGAACAGAATTGAGAATAGTATAAAATTTTGAATAGAATAGCATAAAATTCAAAACAGAATAAAATTAGGGAATAGAATAGAATAAAATTCAGAATAGAATCAAATTCAGAACAGAATAGAATGAATTCATGACAGTATTGAATTCAGAATAGAATAAATTTCAGAATAGAATAGAATAGAGAATGGAATAAAATTCAGAAAGGAATAAAATTCAGAATAGAATAGAGTTAACAATGGAGTAGATTTCAGAATAGAATAAAATTCAGAAACGCTTACAATTCAGAACAGAATAGATTTCAGAACAGAATAGAATCCAGCATTTAATAGAATTCAAAATAGAATAGAATTCAGAATAGAATTGAAAAAATTCAGAATAGAATAAAATTCAGAAAAGAATTATATTCATAATACAATTTAATTCAGAATAGAACAGAATTCAGAATAAAATTAAATTCAAAATAGAACAGAATTCAGAATAGTACAAAATTGAGAATAGAATAGAATAAAATTCAGAATAGAATAAAATTCAGAATAGAATAAAATTCAAAAAAGAACAGAATTGAGAATAGTATAAAATTTTGAATAGAATAGCATAAAATTCAAAACAGAATAAAATTAGGGAATAGAATAGAATAAAATTCAGAATAGAATCAAATTCAGAACAGAATAGAATGAATTCATGACAGTATTGAATTCAGAATAGAATAAATTTCAGAATAGAATAGAATAGAGAATGGAATAAAATTCAGAAAGGAATAAAATTCAGAATAGAATAGAGTTAACAATAGGGTAGATTTCAGAATAGAATATAATTCAGCATTTAATAGAATTCAGAATAGAATAAAATTCAGAATAGAATTGAATAAAATTCAGAATAGAATAAAATTCAGAAAAGAATTAGATTCATACAATTTAATTTTAGAATAGCATAGAATTCAGAATAGAATTAAATTCAAAATAAAATGGAATTGAGAATAGTATAAAATTCAGAAGAATAGCATAAAATTAAAAACAGAATAAAATTAGGGAATAGAATAGAATAAAATTCAGAATAGAATTAAATTTAGAATAGAACAGAATTGAGAATAGTATAAAATTCTGAATAGAATAGCATAAAATTCAAAACAGAATAAAATTAGGGAATAGAATAGAATAAAATTCAGAATAGAATAGAATTCAGAATACAATTCAATTCAAAATAGAACACAATTCAGAATAGTACAAAATTCAGAATAGAATAGAATAAAACTCAGAATAGAATAAAATTCAAAATAAAATGGAATTGAGAATAGTATAAAATTCTGAATAGAATAACATAAAATTAAAAACAGAATAAAATTAGGGAATAGAATCGAATAAAATTCAGAATTGAATCAAATTCAGAATTGAATAGAATAAATTCATAATAGTATTGAATTCAGAATAGAATAAATTTCAGAATAGAATAGAATAGAGAATAGAATAAAATTCAGAAAGGAATAAAATTCAGAATAGAATAAAATTCAGAAATGCTTACAATTCACAACAGAATAGATTTCAGAATAGAATAGAATTCAGCATTTAATAGAATTCAGAATAGAATAGAATTCAGAATAGAATTCAATAAAATTCACAATAGAATAAAATTCAGGAAAGAATTATATTCATAATACAGTTTAATTCAGAATAGAATAGAATTCAGAATAGAATTAAATCCAAAATAGAACAGAATTCAGAATAGTACAAAATTCAGAATAGAATAGCATAAAATTAAAAACAGAATAAAATTAGGGAATAGAAGAGAATAAAATTCAGAATAGAATTAAATTCAAAATAGAACAGAATTGAGAATAGTATAAAATTCTGAATAGAATAGCATAAAATTCAAAACAGAATAAAATTAGGGAATAGAATAGAATCAAATTCAGAATAGAATCAAATTCAGAAAAGAATAGAATAAATTCATGATAGTATTGAATTCAGAATAGAATTGAAAAAAATTCAGAATAGAATAAAATTAAGAAAAGCATTATATTCATAATAAAATTTAATTCAGAATAGAATAGAATTCAGAATACAAATCAATTCAAAATAGAACAGAATTCAGAATAGTACAAAATTCAGAATAGAATAGAATAAAATTCAGAATAGAATAAAATTCAAAATAAAATGGAATTGAGAATAGTATAAAATTCAGAAGAATTATATTCATAATACAATTTAATTCAAAATAGAACAGAATTCAGAATAGTACAAAATTCAGAATAGAATAGAATAAATTCAGAATAGTATTGAATTCAGAATAGAATAAATTTCAGAATAGAATAGAATAGAGAATAGAATAAAATTCAGAAAGGAATAAAATTCAGAATAGAATAAAATTCAGAAATGCTTACAATTCACAACAGAATAGATTTCAGAATAGAATAGAATTCAGCATTTAATCGAATTCAGAATAGAATAGAATACAGAATTGAATTGAATAGAATTCAGAATAGAATAGAATTCAGAATAGAATTCAATTCAAAATAGAACAGAATTCAGAATAGTACAAAATTCAGAACAGAATAGAATAAAATTCAGAATAGAATAAACTTCAAAATAAAATGGAATTGAGAATAGTATAAAATTCAGAAGAACAGCATAAAATTCAAAACAGAACAAAATTCAGAATAGAATAGTATAAAATTCAGAATAGAATAAAATTCAGAAAAGAATTATATTCATAATACAATTTAATTCAGAGTGGAATAGAATTCAATTCAAAATAGAACAGAATTCAGAATAGAATAAAATTCATGATTGAATAAAATTCAGAAAAGCTTAGAATACAGAACAGAAGAGAATTCAGAAGAGAAGAGAATAAAATTCAGAAAAGAATTGAATATAGAATAGAATTTAATTTAGAATAGAATAGAATTCAGAATTGAATTAAATTCAAAATAGAATAGCATAGAATTCAGAATAGAATGGAGTTAGAATAGAATTCAGAATAGTATAAAATTCAGAATAGAATTAAATTCAAAATAGAATAGAATTGAGAATAGTATAAATTCTGAATAGAATAGCATAAAATTAAAAACAGAATAAAATTAAAGAATAGAATAGAATAAAATTCAGAATAGAATTAAATTCAAAAAAGAAGAGAATTGAGAATAGTATAAAATTTTGAATAGAATAGCATAAAATTCAAAACAGAATAAAATTAGGGAATAGAATAGAATAAAATTCAGAATAGAATCAAATTCAGAACAGAATAGAATGAATTCATGACAGTATTGAATTCAGAATAGAATAAATTTCAGAATAGAATAGAATAGAGAATGGAATAAAATTCAGAAAGGAATAAAATTCAGAATAGAATAGAGTTAACAATGGAGTAGATTTCAGAATAGAATAAAATTCAGAAACGCTTACAATTCAGAACAGAATAGATTTCAGAACAGAATAGAATCCAGCATTTAATAGAATTCAAAATAGAATAGAATTCAGAATAGAATTGAAAAAATTCAGAACAGAATAAAATTCAGAAAAGAATTATATTCATAATACAATTTAATTCAAAATAAAACAGAGTTCAGAATAGTACAAAATTCAGAACAGAATAGAATAAAATTCAGAAGAGAATAAAATTCAAAATAAAATGGAATTGAGAATAGTATAAAATTCAGAAGAATAGCATAAAATTCAAAACAGAACAAAATTCTGAATAAAATAGCATAAAATTCAAAACAGAATAAAATTAGGGAATAGAACAGAATCAAATTCAGAATAGAATCAAATTCAGAATAGAATAGAATAAATTCAGAATAGTATTGAATTCAGAATAGAATAAATTTCAGAATAGAATAGAATAGAGAATAGTATAAATTCTGAATAGAATAGCATAAAATTAAAAACAGAATAAAATTAAAGAATAGAATAGAATAAAATTCAGAATAGAATTAAATTCAAAAAAGAACAGAATTGAGAATAGTATAAAATTTTGAATAGAATAGCATAAAATTCAAAACAGAATAAAATTAGGGAATAGAATAGAATAAAATTCAGAATAGAATCAAATTCAGAACAGAATAGAATGAATTCATGACAGTATTGAATTCAGAATAGAATAAATTTCAGAATAGAATAGAATAGAGAATGGAATAAAATTCAGAAAGGAATAAAATTCAGAATAGAATAGAGTTAACAATGGAGTAGATTTCAGAATAGAATAAAATTCAGAAACGCTTACAATTCAGAACAGAATAGATTTCAGAACAGAATAGAATCCAGCATTTAATAGAATTCAAAATAGAATAGAATTCAGAATAGAATTGAAAAAATTCAGAACAGAATAAAATTCAGAAAAGAATTATATTCATAATACAATTTAATTCAAAATAAAACAGAGTTCAGAATAGTACAAAATTCAGAACAGAATAGAATAAAATTCAGAAGAGAATAAAATTCAAAATAAAATGGAATTGAGAATAGTATAAAATTCAGAAGAATAGCATAAAATTCAAAACAGAACAAAATTCTGAATAAAATAGCATAAAATTCAAAACAGAATAAAATTAGGGAATAGAACAGAATCAAATTCAGAATAGAATCAAATTCAGAATAGAATAGAATAAATTCAGAATAGTATTGAATTCAGAATAGAATAAATTTCAGAATAGAATAGAATAGAGAATAGTATAAATTCTGAATAGAATAGCATAAAATTAAAAACAGAATAAAATTAAAGAATAGAATAGAATAAAATTCAGAATAGAATTAAATTCAAAATAGAACAGAATTGAGAATAGTATAAAATTTTGAATAGAATAGCATAAAATTCAAAACAGAATAAAATTAGGGAATAGAATAGAATAAAATTCAGAATAGAATCAAATTCAGAACAGAATAGAATGAATTCATGACAGTATTGAATTCAGAATAGAATAAATTTCAGAATAGAATAGAATAGAGAATGGAATAAAATTCAGAAAGGAATAAAATTCAGAATAGAATAGAGTTAACAATGGAGTAGATTTCAGAATAGAATAAAATTCAGAAACGCTTACAATTCAGAACAGAATAGATTTCAGAACAGAATAGAATCCAGCATTTAATAGAATTCAAAATAGAATAGAATTCAGAATAGAATTGAAAAAATTCAGAACAGAATAAAATTCAGAAAAGAATTATATTCATAATACAATTTAATTCAAAATAGAACATAATTCAGAATAGAATAAAATTCATAATTGAATAAAATTCAGAAAAGTTTAGAATACAGAACAGAAGAGAATTCAGAAGACAAGAGAATAAAATTCAGAAAAGAATTGAATATATAATAGAATTTAATTTAGAATAGAATTTAATTTAGAATAGAATAGAATTCAGAATTGAATTAAATTCAAAATAGAATAGATTAGAATTCAGAATAAAATAGAATTAGAATAGAATTGAGAATAGTATAAAATTCAGAATAGAATTAAATTCAAAATAGAATAGAATTGAGAATTTTATAAAATTCTGAACAGAACAGCATAAAATTCAAAACAGAATAAAATTAGGGAATAGAACAGAATCAAATTCAGAATAGAATCAAATTCAGAATAGAATAGAATAAATTCAGAATAGTATTGAATTCAGAATAGAATAAATTTCAGAATAGAATAGAATAGAGAATAGAATAAAATTCAGAAAGGAATAAAATTCAGAATAGAATAAAATTCAGAAATGCTTACAATTCACAACAGAATAGATTTCAGAACAGAATAGAATTCAGCATTTAATAGAATTCAGAATAGAATAGAATTCAGAATAGAATTGAAAAAATTCAGAATAGAATAAAATTCAGAAAAGAATTATATTCATAATACAATTTAATTCAGAATAGAATTAAATTCAAAATAAAATGGAATTGAGAATAGTATAAAATTCAGAAGAACAGCATAAAATTCAAAACAGAACAAAATTCAGAATAGAATAGTATAAAATTCAGAATAGAATAAAATTCAAAATAGAATAGAATTGAGAATAGTATAAATTCTGAATAGAATAGCATAAAATTAAAAACAGAATAAAATTAAAGAATAGAATAGAATAAAATTCAGAATAGAATTAAATTCAAAATAGAACAGAATTGAGAATAGTATAAAATTTTGAATAGAATAGCATAAAATTCAAAACAGAATAAAATTAGGGAATAGAATAGAATCAAATTCAGAATAGAATCAAATTCAGAACAGAATAGAATGAATTCATGACAGTATTGAATTCAGAATAGAATAAATTTCAGAATAGAATAGAATAGAGAATGGAATAAAATTCAGAAAGGAATAAAATTCACAATAGAATAGAGTAAACAATAGGGTAGATTTCAGAATAGAATAAAATTCAGAAACGCTTACAATTCAGAACAGAATAGATTTCAGAATAGAATAGAATCCAGCATTTAATAGAATTCAAAATAGAATAGAATTCAGAATAGAATTGAAAAAATTCAGAACAGAATAAAATTCAGAAAAGAATTATATTCATAATACAATTTAATTCAAAATAAAACAGAATTCAGAATAGTACAAAATTCAGAACAGAAGAGAATAAAATTCAGAAGAGAATAAAATGCAAAATAAAATGGAATTGAGAATAGTATAAAATTCAGAAGAATAGCATAAAATTCAAAACAGAACAAAATTCTGAATAAAATAGCATAAAATTCAAAACAGAATAAAATTAGGGAATAGAACAGAATCAAATTCAGAATAGAATCAAATTCAGAATAGAATAGAATAAATTCAGAATAGTATTGAATTCAGAATAGAATAAATTTCAGAATAGAATAGAATAGAGAATAGAATAAAATTCAGAAAGGAATAAAATTCAGAATAGAATAAAATTCAGAAACGCTTACAATTCAGAAAAGAATAGATTTCAGAATAGAATAGAATTCAGCATTTAATAGAATTCAGAATAGAATAGAATTCAGAATAGAATTGAAAAAATTCAGAATAGAATAAAATTCAGAAAAGAATTATATTCATAATACAATTTAATTCAGAATAGAACAGAATTCAGAATACAATTAAATTCAAAATAGAACAGAATTCAGAATAGTACAAAATTGAGAATAGAATAGAATAAAATTCAGAATAGAATAAAATTCAGAATAGAATTAAATTCAAAAAAGAACAGAATTGAGAATAGTATAAAAATTTGAATAGAATAGCATAAAATTCAAAACAGAATAAAATTAGGGAATAGAATAGAATAAAATTCAGAATAGAATCAAATTCAGAACAGAATAGAATGAATTCATGACAGTATTGAATTCAGAATAGAATAAATTTCAGAATAGAATAGAATAGAGAATGGAATAAAATTCAGAAAGGAATAAAATTCAGAATAGAATAGAGTTAACAATGGAGTAGATTTCAGAATAGAATAAAATTCAGAAACGCTTACAATTCAGAACAGAATAGATTTCAGAACAGAATAGAATCCAGCATTTAATAGAATTCAGAATAGAATAGAATTCAGAATAGAATTGAAAAAATTCAGAACAGAATAAAATTCAGAAAAGAATTATATTCATAATACAATTTAATTCAAAATAAAACAGAATTCAGAATAGTACAAAATTCAGAACAGAAGAGAATAAAATTCAGAAGAGAATAAAATTCAAAATAAAATGGAATTGAGAATAGTATAAAATTCAGAAGAATAGCATAAAATTCAAAACAGAATAAAATTCTGAATAAAATAGCATAAAATTCAAAACAGAATAAAATTAGGGAATAGAACAGAATCAAATTCAGAATAGAATCAAATTCAGAATAGAATAGAATAAATTCAGAATAGTATTGAATTCAGAATAGAATAAATTTCAGAATAGAATAGAATTGAGAATAGTATAAATTCTGAATAGAATAGCATAAAATTAAAAACAGAATAAAATTAAAGAATAGAATAGAATAAAATTCAGAATAGAATTAAATTCAAAATAGAACAGAATTGAGAATAGTATAAAATTTTGAATAGAATAGCATAAAATTCAAAACAGAATAAAATTAGGGAATAGAATAGAATAAAATTCAGAATAGAATCAAATTCAGAACAGAATAGAATGAATTCATGACAGTATTGAATTCAGAATAGAATAAATTTCAGAATAGAATAGAATAGAGAATGGAATAAAATTCAGAAAGGAATAAAATTCACAATAGAATAGAGTTAACAATGGAGTAGATTTCAGAATAGAATAAAATTCAGAAACACTTACAATTCAGAACAGAATAGATTTCAGAACAGAATAGAATCCAGCATTTAATAGAATTCAGAATAGAATAGAATTCAGAATAGAATTGAAAAAATTCAGAACAGAATAAAATTCAGAAAAGAATTATATTCATAATACAATTTAATTCAAAATAAAACAGAGTTCAGAATAGTACAAAATTCAGAACAGAATAGAATAAAATTCAGAAGAGAATAAAATTCAAAATAAAATGGAATTGAGAATAGTATAAAATTCAGAAGAATAGCATAAAATTCAAAACAGAACAAAATTCTGAATAAAATAGCATAAAATTCAAAACAGAATAAAATTAGGGAATAGAACAGAATCAAATTCAGAATAGAATCAAATTCAGAATAGAATAGAATAAATTCAGAATAGCATTGAATTCAGAATAGAATAAATTTCAGAATAGAATAGAATAGAGAATAGAATAAAATTCAGAAAGGAATAAAATTCAGAATGGAATAAAATTCAGAAATGCTTACAATTCACAACAGAATAGATTTCAGAACAGAATAGAATTCAGCATTTAATAGAATTCAGAATAGAATAGAATTCAGAATAGAATTGAAAAAATTCAGAATAGAATAAAATTCAGAAAAGAATTATATTCATAATACAATTTAATTCAGAATAGAATTAAATTCAAAATAAAATGGAATTGAGAATAGTATAAAATTCAGAAGAACAGCATAAAATTCCAAACAGAACAAAACTCAGAATAGAATAGTATAAAATTCAGAATAGAATAAAATTCAAAATAGAATAGAATTGAGAATAGTATAAATTCTGAATAGAATAGCATAAAATTAAAAACAGAATAAAATTAAAGAATAGAATAGAATAAAATTCAGAATAGAATCAAATTCAGAATAGAATAGAATAAATTTAGAATAGTATTGAATTCAGAATAGAATAAATTTCAGAATAGAATAGAGAGTAGAATAAAATTCAGAATAGAATGAAATTCAGAATAGAAACAAATTCAGAACAGAATAGAATAAATTCATGATAGTATTGAATTCAGAATAGAATAAATTTCAGAATAGAATAGAATAGAGAATGGAATAAAATTCAGAATAGAATAGAGTTAACAATGGAGTAGATTTCAGAACAGAATAAAATTCATACTAGAATAAAATTCAGAAACGCTTACCATTCAGAACAGAATAGATTTCAGAATAGAATAGAATCCAGCATTTAATAGAATTCAGAATAGAATAGAATTGAATAAAATTAAGAATAGAATAAAATTCAGAAAAGAATTATATTCATAATACAATTTAATTCAGAATAGAATAGAATTCAGAATACAATTCAATTCAAAATAGAACAGAATTCAGAATAGTACAAAATTCAGAATAGAATAAAATTCAAAATAAAATGGAATTGAGAATAGTATAAAATTTAGAAGAATAGCATAAAATTCAAAACAGAACAAAATTCAGAATAGAATTGAATAAAATTTTGAATAGAATAAAATTCAGAAAAGAATTATATTCATAATACAATTTAATTCAAAATAGAACATAATTCAGAATAGAATAAAATTCATAATTGAATAAAATTCAGAAAAGTTTAGAATACAGAACAGAAGAGAATTCAGAAGACAAGAGAATAAAATTCAGAAAAGAATTGAATATATAATAGAATTTAATTTAGAATAGAATTTAATTTAGAATAGAATAGAATTCAGAATTGAATTAAATTCAAAATAGAATAGATTAGAATTCAGAATAAAATAGAATTAGAATAGAATTGAGAATAGTATAAAATTCAGAATAGAATTAAATTCAAAATAGAATAGAATTGAGAATTTTATAAAATTCTGAATAGAACAGCATAAAATTCAAAACAGAATAAAATTAGGGAATAGAACAGAATCAAATTCAGAATAGAATCAAATTCAGAATAGAATAGAATAAATTCATAATAGTATTGAATTCAGAATAGAATAAATTTCAGAATAGAATAAAAAATAGAATAAAATTCAGAATAGAATAAAATTCAGAAATGCTTACAATTCACAACAGAATAGATTTCAGAATAGAATAGAATTCAGCATTTAATAGAATTCAGAATAGAATAGAATTCAGAATAGAATTGAATAAAATTCAGAATAGAATAAAATTCAGAAAAGAATTAGATTCATAATACAATTTAATTCAGAATAGCATAGAATTCAGAATAGAATAAAATTCAAAATAAAATGGAATTGAGAATAGTATAAAATTCAGAAGAATAGCATAAAATTCAAAACAGAACAAAATTCAGAATAGAATAGAATAAAATTGAGAATAGAATAAAATTCAGAAAAGAATCATATTCATAATACAATTTAATTGAAAATAGAAGAGAATTCAGAATAGTACAAAATTCAGAATAGAATAGAATAAAATTCAGAATAGAATAAAATTCAAAATAAAATGGAATTGAGAATAGTATAAAATTCAGAAGAATAGCATAAAATTCAAAACAGAACAAAATTCAGAATAGAATAGAATAAAATTGAGAATAGAATAAAATTCAGAAAAGAATTATATTCATAATACAATTTAATTCAAAATAGAACAGAATTCAGAATAGTACGAAATTGAGAATAGAATAGAATAAATTCAGAATAGTATTGAATTCAGAATAAAATAAATTTCAGACTAGAATAGAATAGAGAATAGAATAAAATTCAGAAAAGAATAGATTTCAGAATAGAATAGAATTCAGCATTTAATACAATTCAGAATAGAATAGAATAAATTCAGAATAGTATTGAATTCAGAATAGAATAAATTTCAGAATAGAATAGAAAATAGAATAAAATTCAGAAAGGAATAAAATTCAGAATAGAATAGAGTTAACAATAGAGTAGATTTCAGAATAGCATAAAATTCATAAAAGAATAAAATTGAGAAACGCTTACAATTCAGAACAGAATAGATTTAAGAATAGAATAAAATAGAATGAAGCATTTAATAGAATTCAGAAAAGAATAGAATTCAGAATAGAATTCAATAAAATTCAGAATAGAATAAAATTCAGAAAAGAATTATATTCATAATACAATTTAATTCAGAATAGAATAGAATTCAGAATAGAATTAATTCAAAATAGAACAGAATTCAGAATAGTACAAAATTCAGAATAGAATAGCATAAAATTCAAAATAGAATAAAATTAGGGAATAGAATCGAATAAAATTCAGAATAGAATTAAATTCAAAATAGAACAGAATTGAGAATAGTATAAAATTCTGAATAGAATAGCATAAAATTCAAAACACAATAAAATTAGGGAATAGAATAGAATCAAATTCAGAATAAAATCAAATTCAGAACAGAATAGAATAAATTCATGATAGTATTGAATTCAGAATAGAATAAATTTCAGAATAGAATAGAATAGAGAATGGAATAAAATTCAGAAAGGAATAAAATTCAGAATAGAATAGAGTTAACAATAGGGTAGATTTCAGAATAGAATAGAATTCAGCATTTAATAGAATTCAGAATAGAATAGAATTCAGATTAGAATTGAATAAAATTCAGAATTGAATAAAATTCAGAATAGAATAAAATTCAGAAAAGAATTAGATTCATAATACAATTTAATTCAGAATAGCATAGAATTCAGAATAGAATTAAATTCAAAATAAAATGGAATTGAGAATAGTATAAAATTCAGAAGAATAGCATAAAATTAAAAACAGAATAAAATTAGGGAATAGAATAGAATAAAATTCAGAATAGAATTAAATTCAAAATAGAACAGAATTGAGAATAGTATAAAATTCTGAATAGAACAGAATTCAGAATAGTACAAAATTCAGAATAGAATAGAATAAAACTCAGAATAGAATAAAATTCAAAATAAAATGGAATTGAGAATAGTATAAAATTCAGAAGAATAGCATAAAATTCAAAACAGAACAAAATTCAGAATAGAATAGAATAAAATTGAGAATAGAATAAAATTCAGAAAAGAATTATATTCATAATACAATTTAATTCATAATAGAACAGAATTCAGAATAGAATTAAATTCAAAATAGAACAGAATTCAGAATAGTACAAAATTGAGAATAGAATAGAATAAAATTCAGAATAGAATAAAATTCATAATTGAATAAAATTCAGAAAAGCTTATAATACAGAACAGAACAGAATTCAGAAGAGAAGAGAATAAAATTCAGAATAGAATCACATTCAGAATAGAATAGATTTCAGAATAGAAAAGAATTCAGCATTTAATAGAATTCAGAATAGAAGAGAATTCAGAATAGAATTGAATAAAATATAGAATAGAATAAAATTCAGAAAAGAATTATATTCATTATACAATTTAATTCAGAATAGAATAGAATTCAGAATAGAATTAAATTCAAAATAGAACAGAATTCAGAATAGTACAAAATTCAGAATAGAATAGCAGAAAATTAAAAACAGAATAAAATTAGGGAATAGAATAGAATAAAATTCAGAATAGAATTAAATTCAAAATAGAACAGAATTGAGAATAGTATAAAATTCTGAATAGAATAGCATAAAATTCAAAACAGAATAAAATTAGGGAATAGAATAGAATCAAATTCAGAATAAAATCAAATTCAGAACAGAATAGAATAAATTCATGATAGTATTGAATTCAGAATAGAATAAATTTCAGAATAGAATAGAATAGAGAATGGAATAAAATTCAGAAAGGAATAAAATTCAGAATAGAATAGAGTTAACAATAGGGTAGATTTCAGAATAGAATAAAATTCAGAATAGAATAAAATTCAAAATAGAATAAAATTCAGAAACGCTTAAAATTTCAGAACAGAATAGAATTCAGCATTTAACAGAATTCAGAATAGAATAGAATTCAGAAAAGAATTATATTCATATTACAATTTAATTCAGAATAGAACAGAATTCAGAATAGAATTACATTCAAAATAGAACAGAGTTCAGAATAGTACAAAATTCAGAATAGAATAGAATAAAATTCATAATAGAATAAAATTCATAATATAATAAAATTCAGAAAAGCTTATAATACAGAACAGAACAGAATTCAGAAGAGAAGAGAATAAAATTCAGAATAGAATCACATTCAGAATAGAATAGAGTAAATTCAGAATAGTATTCAATTCAGAATAGAATAAATTTCAGAATAGAATAGAATAGAGAATAGAATAAAATTCAGAAAGGAATAAAATTCAGAATAGAATAGAGTTAACAATAGAGTAGATTTCAGAATAGAATAAAATTCATAATAGAATAAAACTCAGAAACGCTGACAATTCAGAACAGAACAGATTTCAGAAAAGAATAGAATTCAGCATTTAATAGAATTCAGAATAGAATTCAATTCAAAATAGAACAGAATTCAGAATAGTGCAAAATTCAGAACAGAATAGAATAAAATTCAGAATAGAATAAACTTCAAAATAAAATGGAATTGAGAATAGTATAAAATTCAGAAGAACAGCATAAAATTCAAAACAGAACAAAATTCAGAAAAGAATTATATTCATAATACAATTTAATTCAGAGTGGAATAGAATTCAATTCAAAATAGAACAGAATTCAGAATAGAATAAAATTCATGATTGAATAAAATTCAGAAAAGCTTAGAATACAGAACAGAAGAGAATTCAGAAGAGAAGAGAATAAAATTCAGAAAAGAATTGAATATAGAATAGAATTTAATTTAGAATAGAATAGAATAGAATTCAGAATTGAATTAAATTCAAAATAGAATAGCATAGAATTCAGAATAGAATGGAGTTAGAATAGAATTCAGAATAGTATAAAATTCAGAATAGAATTAAATTCAAAATAGAATAGAATTGAGAATAGTATAAATTCTGAATAGAATAGCATAAAATTAAAAACAGAATAAAATTAAAGAATAGAATAGAATAAAATTCAGAATAGAATTAAATTCAAAATAGAACAGAATTGAGAATAGTATAAAATTTTGAATAGAATAGCATAAAATTCAAAACAGAATAAAATTAGGGAACAGAATCGAATAAAATTCAGAATAGAATCAAATTCAGAATTGAATAGAATAAATTCATAATGGTATTGAATTCAGAATAGAATAAATTTCAGAATAGAATAGAAAATAGAATAAAATTCAGAAAGGAATAAAATTCAGAACAGAATAAAATTCAGAAAAGAATTATATTCATAATACAATTTAATTCAGAATAGAATTCAGAATAGAATTAAATTCAAAATAGAACAGAATTCAGAATAGTACAAAATTCAGAATAGAATAGCATAAAATGAAAAAGAGAATAAAATTAGGGAATAGAATCGAATAAAATTCAGAATAAAATCAAATTCAGAATAGAATAGAATAAATTTAGAATAGTATTGAATTCAGAATAGAATAAATTTCAGAATAGAATAGAGAGTAGAATAAAATTCAGAATAGAATCAAATTCAGAACAGAATAGAATAAATTCATGATAGTATTGAATTCAGAATAGAATAAATTTCAGAATAGAATAGAATAGAGAATGGAATAAAATTCAGAATAGAATAGAGTTAACAATGGAGTAGATTTCAGAACAGAATAAAATTCATACTAGAATAAAATTCAGAAACGCTTACCATTCAGAACAGAATAGATTTCAGAATAGAATAGAATCCAGCATTTAATAGAATTCAGAATAGAATAGAATTCAGAATTGAATTGAATAAAATTAAGAATAGAATAAAATTCAGAAAAGAATTATATTCATAATACAATTTAATTCAGAATAGAATAGAATTCAGAATACAATTCAATTCAAAATAGAACAGAATTCAGAATAGTACAAAATTCAGAATAGAATAAAATTCAAAATAAAATGGAATTGAGAATAGTATAAAATTCAGAAGAATAGCATAAAATTCAAAACAGAACAAAATTCAGAATAGAATTGAATAAAATTGAGAATAGAATAAAATTCAGAAAAGAATTATATTCATAATACAATTTAATTCAAAATAGAACATAATTCAGAATAGAATAAAATTCATAATTGAATAAAATTCAGAAAAGTTTAGAATACAGAACAGAAGAGAATTCAGAAGACAAGAGAATAAAATTCAGAAAAGAATTGAATATATAATAGAATTTAATTTAGAATAGAATTTAATTTAGAATAGAATAGAATTCAGAATTGAATTAAATTCAAAATAGAATAGATTAGAATTCAGAATAAAATAGAATTAGAATAGAATTGAGAATAGTATAAAATTCAGAATAGAATTAAATTCAAAATAGAATAGAATTGAGAATTTTATAAAATTCTGAAAAGAACAGCATAAAATTCAAAACAGAATAAAATTAGGGAATAGAACAGAATCAAATTCAGAATAGAATCAAATTCAGAATAGAATAGAATAAATTCATAATAGTATTGAATTCAGAATAGAATAAATTTCAGAATAGAATAGAATAGAGAATAGAATAAAATTCAGAAAGGAATAAAATTAAGAATAGAATAAAATTCAGAAATGCTTACAATTCACAACAGAATAGATTTCAGAATAGAATAGAATTCAGCATTTAATAGAATTCAGAATAGAATAGAATTCAGAATTGAATTGAATAAAATTCAGAAAAGAATTATATTCATAATACAATTTAATTCAGAATAGAATAGAATTCAGAATAGAATAAATTTCAGAATAGAATAGAATAGAGAATGGAATAAAATTCAGAAAGGAATAAAATTCAGAATAGAATAGAGTTAACAATAGGGTAGATTTCAGAATAGAATAAAATTCAGAATAGAATAAAATTCAAAATAGAATAAAATTCAGAAACGCTTACAATTCAGAACAGAATAGATTTCAGAAAAGAATAGAATTCAGCATTTAATAGAATTCAGAATAGAATAGAATTCAGAAAAGAATTATATTCATAATACAATTTAATTCATAATAGAACACAATTCAGAATAGAATTAAATTCAGAATAGAATAGAATAAATTCAGAATAGTATTGAATTCAGAATAGAATAAATTTCAGAATAGAATAGAATAGAGAATAGAATAAAATTCAGAAAGGAATAAAATTCAGAATAGAATAAAATTCAGAAATGCTTACCATTCACAACAGAATAGATTTCAGAATAGAATAGAATTCAGCATTTAATAGAATTCAGAATAGAATAGAATTCAGAATTGAATTGAATAAAATTCAGAATAGAATAAAATTCAGAAAAGAATTATATTCATAATACAATTTAATTCAGAATAGAATAGAATTCAGAATAGAATAAATTTCAGAATAGAATAGAATAGAGAATGGAATAAAATTCAGAAAGGAATAAAATTCAGAATAGAATAGAGTTAACAAAAGGGTAGATTTCAGAATAGAATAAAATTCAGAATAGAATAAAATTCAAAATAGAATAAAATTCAGAAATGCTTACAATTCAGAACAGAATAGATTTCAGAAAAGAATAGAATTCAGCATTTAATAGAATTCAGAATAGAATAGAATTCAGAAAAGAATTATATTCATAATACAATTTAATTCATAATAGAACAGAATTCAGAATAGAATCAAATTCAGAATAGAATAGAATAAATTCAGAATAGTATTGAATTCAGAATAGAATAAATTTCAGAATAGAATAGAATAGAGAATAGAATAAAATTCAGAAAGGAATAAAATTCAGAATAGAATAAAATTCAGAAACGCTTACAATTCAGAAAAGAATAGATTTCAGAATAGAATAGAATTCAGCATTTAATAGAATTCAGAATAGAATAGAATTCAGAATAGAATTGAAAAAATTCAGAATAGAATAAAATTCAGAAAAGAATTATATTCATAATACAATTTAATTCAGAATAGAATTAAATTCAAAATAGAACAGAATTCAGAATAGTACAAAATTGAGAATAGAATAGAATAAAATTCAGAATAGAATAAAATTCAGAATAGAATAAAATTCAAAATAAAATGGAATTGAGAATAGTATAAAATTCAGAAGAATAGCATAAAATTCAAAACAGAGCAAAATTCAGAATAGAATAGAATAAAATTCATAATAGAATAAAATTCATAATTGAATAAAATTCAGAAAAGCTTAGAATACAGAACAGAACAGAATTCAGAATTGAAGAGAATAAAATTCAGATTAGAATAAAATTCAGAAAAGAATTGAATTCAGAATAGAATTTAATTTAGAATAGAATAGAATAAAATTCAGAATAGAATTAAATTCAAAATAGAATAGAATTGAGAATAGTATAAAATTCTGAATAGAATAGCATAAAATTCAAAACAGAATAAAATTAGGGAACAGAATCGAATAAAATTCAGAATAGAATCAAATTCAGAATTGAATAGAATAAATTCATAATGGTATTGAATTCAGAATAGAATAAATTTCAGAATAGAATAGAAAATAGAATAAAATTCAGAAAGGAATAAAATTCAGAACAGAATAAAATTCAGAAAAGAATTATATACATAATACAATTTAATTCAGAATAGAATAGAATTCAGAATAGAATTAAATTCAAAATAGAACAGAATTCAGAATAGTACAAAATTCAGAATAGAATAGCATAAAATGAAAAAGAGAATAAAATTAGGGAATAGAATCGAATAAAATTCAGAATAAAATCAAATTCAGAATAGAATAGAATAAATTTAGAATAGTATTGAATTCAGAATAGAATAAATTTCAGAATAGAATAGAGAGTAGAATAAAATTCAGAATAGAATGAAATTCAGAATAGAATCAAATTCAGAACAGAATAGAATAAATTCATGATAGTATTGAATTCAGAATAGAATAAATTTCAGAATAGAATAGAATAGAGAATGGAATAAAATTCAGAATAGAATAGAGTTAACAATGGAGTAGATTTCAGAACAGAATAAAATTCATACTAGAATAAAATTCAGAAACGCTTACCATTCAGAACAGAATAGATTTCAGAATAGAATAGAATCCAGCATTTAATAGAATTCAGAATAGAATAGAATTCAGAATTGAATTGAATAAAATTAAGAATAGAATAAAATTCAGAAAAGAATTATATTCATAATACAATTTAATTCAGAATAGAATAGAATTCAGAATACAATTCAATTCAAAATAGAACAGAATTCAGAATAGTACAAAATTCAGAATAGAATAAAATTCAAAATAAAATGGAATTGAGAATAGTATAAAATTCAGAAGAATAGCATAAAATTCAAAACAGAACAAAATTCAGAATAGAATTGAATAAAATTGAGAATAGAATAAAATTCAGAAAAGAATTATATTCATAATACAATTTAATTCAAAATAGAACATAATTCAGAATAGAATAAAATTCATAATTGAATAAAATTCAGAAAAGTTTAGAATACAGAACAGAAGAGAATTCAGAACACAAGAGAATAAAATTCAGAAAAGAATTGAATATATAATAGAATTTAATTTAGAATAGAATTTAATTTAGAATAGAATAGAATTCAGAATTGAATTAAATTCAAAATAGAATAGATTAGAATTCAGAATAAAATAGAATTATAATAGAATTGAGAATAGTATAAAATTCAGAATAGAATTAAATTCAAAATAGAATAGAATTGAGAATTTTATAAAATTCTGAATAGAACAGCATAAAATTCAAAACAGAATAAAATTAGGGAATAGAACAGAATCAAATTCAGAATAGAATCAAATTCAGAATAGAATAGAATAAATTCATAATAGTATTGAATTCAGAATAGAATAAATTTCAGAATAGAATAGAATAGAGAATAGAATAAAATTCAGAAAGGAATAAAATTCAGAATAGAATAAAATTCAGAAATGCTTACAATTCACAACAGAATAGATTTCAGAATAGAATAGAATTCAGCATTTAATAGAATTCAGAATAGAATAGAATTCAGAATTGAATTGAATAAAATTCAGAATAGAATAAAATTCAGAAAAGAATTATATTCATAATACAATTTAATTCAGAATAGAATAGAATTCAGAATAGAATAAATTTCAGAATAGAATAAATTTCAGAATAGAATAGAATAGAGAATGGAATAAAATTCAGAAAGGAATAAAATTCAGAATAGAATAGAGTTAACAATAGGGTAGATTTCAGAATAGAATAAAATTCAGAATAGAATAAAATTCAAAATAGAATAAAATTCAGAAACGCTTACAATTCAGAACAGAATAGATTTCAGAAAAGAATAGAATTCAGCATTTAATAGAATTCAGAATAGAATAGAATTCAGAAAAGATTTATATTCATAATACAATTTAATTCATAATAGAACAGAATTCAGAATAGAATTAAATTCAGAATAGAATAGAATAAATTCAGAATAGTATTGAATTCAGAATAGAATAAATTTCAGAATAGAATAGAATAGAGAATAGAATAAAATTCAGAAAGGAATAAAATTCAGAATAGAATAAAATTCAGAAATGCTTACAATTCACAACAGAATACATTTCAGAATAGAATAGAATTCAGCATTTAATAGAATTCAGAATAGAATAGAATTCAGAATTGAATTGAATAAAATTCAGAATAGAATAAA
Source organism: Hydrophis major (assembly GCA_033807585.1). NCBI lineage: Eukaryota > Metazoa > Chordata > Lepidosauria > Squamata > Elapidae > Hydrophis > Hydrophis major. The sequence continues at coordinate 392,081 of JAUCBL010000093.1, read as the reverse complement.
ATTCAGAAAAGAATTATATTCATAATACAATTTAATTCAGAATAGAATAGAATTCAGAATAGAATAAATTTCAGAATAGAATAGAATAGAGAATGGAATAAAATTCAGAAAGGAATAAAATTCAGAATAGAATAGAGTTAACAAAAGGGTAGATTTCAGAATAGAATAAAATTCAGAATAGAATAAAATTCAAAATAGAATAAAATTCAGAAACGCTTACAATTCAGAACAGAATAGATTTCAGAAAAGAATAGAATTCAGCATTTAATAGAATTCAGAATAGAATAGAATTCAGAAAAGAATTATATTCATAATACAATTTAATTCATAATAGAACAGAATTCAGAATAGAATCAAATTCAGAATAGAATAGAATAAATTCAGAATAGTATTGAATTCAGAATAGAATAAATTTCAGAATAGAATAGAATAGAGAATAGAATAAAATTCAGAAAGGAATAAAATTCAGAATAGAATAAAATTCAGAAACGCTTACAATTCAGAAAAGAATAGATTTCAGAATAGAATAGAATTCAGCATTTAATAGAATTCAGAATAGAATAGAATTCAGAATAGAATTGAAAAAATTCAGAATAGAATAAAATTCAGAAAAGAATTATATTCATAATACAATTTAATTCAGAATAGAATTAAATTCAAAATAGAACAGAATTCAGAATAGTACAAAATTGAGAATAGAATAGAATAAAATTCAGAATAGAATAAAATTCAGAATAGAATAAAATTCAAAATAAAATGGAATTGAGAATAGTATAAAATTCAGAAGAATAGCATAAAATTCAAAACAGAGCAAAATTCAGAATAGAATAGAATAAAATTCATAATAGAATAAAATTCATAATTGAATAAAATTCAGAAAAGCTTAGAATACAGAACAGAACAGAATTCAGAATTGAAGAGAATAAAATTCAGATTAGAATAAAATTCAGAAAAGAATTGAATTCAGAATAGAATTTAATTTAGAATAGAATAGAATAAAATTCAGAATAGAATTAAATTCAAAATAGAATAGAATTGAGAATAGTATAAAATTCTGAATAGAATAGCATAAAATTCAAAACAGAATAAAATTAGGGAACAGAATCGAATAAAATTCAGAATAGAATCAAATTCAGAATTGAATAGAATAAATTCATAATGGTATTGAATTCAGAATAGAATAAATTTCAGAATAGAATAGAAAATAGAATAAAATTCAGAAAGGAATAAAATTCAGAACAGAATAAAATTCAGAAAAGAATTATATTCATAATACAATTTAATTCAGAATAGAATAGAATTCAGAATAGAATTAAATTCAAAATAGAACAGAATTCAGAATAGTACAAAATTCAGAATAGAATAGCATAAAATGAAAAAGAGAATAAAATTAGGGAATAGAATCGAATAAAATTCAGAATAAAATCAAATTCAGAATAGAATAGAATAAATTTAGAATAGTATTGAATTCAGAATAGAATAAATTTCAGAATAGAATAGAATAGAGAATGGAATAAAATTCAGAATAGAATAGAGTTAACAATGGAGTAGATTTCAGAACAGAATAAAATTCATACTAGAATAAAATTCAGAAACGCTTACCATTCAGAACAGAATAGATTTCAGAATAGAATAGAATCCAGCATTTAATAGAATTCAGAATAGAATAGAATTGAATAAAATTAAGAATAGAATAAAATTCAGAAAAGAATTATATTCATAATACAATTTAATTCAAAATAGAACAGAATTCAGAATAGTACAAAATTCAGAATAGAATAAAATTCAGAAAAGAATTATATTCATAATACAATTTAATTCAGAATAGAATAGAATTCAGAATACAATTCAATTCAAAATAGAACAGAATTCAGAATAGTACAAAATTCAGAATAGAATAAAATTCAAAATAAAATGGAATTGAGAATAGTATAAAATTCAGAAGAATAGCATAAAATTCAAAACAGAACAAAATTCAGAATAGAATTGAATAAAATTGAGAATAGAATAAAATTCAGAAAAGAATTATATTCATAATACAATTTAATTCAAAATAGAACATAATTCAGAATAGAATAAAATTCATAATTGAATAAAATTCAGAAAAGTTTAGAATACAGAACAGAAGAGAATTCAGAAGACAAGAGAATAAAATTCAGAAAAGAATTGAATATATAATAGAATTTAATTTAGAATAGAATTTAATTTAGAATAGAATAGAATTCAGAATTGAATTAAATTCAAAATAGAATAGAATTGAGAATTTTATAAAATTCTGAATAGAACAGCATAAAATTAAAAACAGAATAAAATTAGGGAATAGAATAGAATAAAATTCAGAATAGAATTAAATTCAAAATAGAACAGTATTGAGAATAGTATAAAATTCTGAATAGAACAGAATTCAGAATAGTACAAAATTCAGAATAGAATAGAATAAAACTCAGAATAGAATAAAATTCAAAATAAAATGGAATTGAGAATAGTATAAAATTCAGAAGAATAGCATAAAATTCAAAACAGAACAAAATTCAGAATAGAATAGAATAAAATTGAGATTAGAATAAAATTCAGAAAAGAATTATATTCATAATACAATTTAATTCAAAATAGAACAATATTCAGAATAGTACAAAATTCAGAATAGAATAGAATAAATTCAGAATAGTATTGAATTCAGAGTAGAATAAATTTCAGAAAAGAATAGAGAATAGAAAAAAATTCAGAAAGGAATAAAATTCATAATAGAACAAAATTCAGAAATGCTTACAATTCACAACAGAAAAGATTTCAGAATAGAATAGAATTCAGCATTTAATAGAATTCAGAATAGAATAGAATTCAGAATAGAATTGAATAAAATTCAGAATAGAATAAAATTCAGAAAAGAATTAGATTCAAAATACAATTTAATATTAGAACAGCATAGAATTCAGAATAGAATTAAATTCAAAATAAAATGGAATTGAGAATAGTATAAAATTCAGAAGAATAGCATAAAATTCAAAACAGAACAAAATTCAGAATAGAATTGAATAAAATTGAGAATAGAATAAAATTCAGAAAAGAATTATATTCATAATACAATTTAATTCAAAATAGAACATAATTCAGAATAGAATAAAATTCATAATTGAATAAAATTCAGAAAAGTTTAGAATACAGAACAGAAGAGAATTCAGAAGACAAGAGAATAAAATTCAGAAAAGAATTGAATATATAATAGAATTTAATTTAGAATAGAATTTAATTTAGAATAGAATAGAATTCAGAATTGAATTAAATTCAAAATAGAATAGAATTGAGAATTTTATAAAATTCTGAATAGAACAGCATAAAATTAAAAACAGAATAAAATTAGGGAATAGAATAGAATAAAATTCAGAATAGAATTAAATTCAAAATAGAACAGTATTGAGAATAGTATAAAATTCTGAATAGAACAGAATTCAGAATAGTACAAAATTCAGAATAGAATAGAATAAAACTCAGAATAGAATAAAATTCAAAATAAAATGGAATTGAGAATAGTATAAAATTCAGAAGAATAGCATAAAATTCAAAACAGAACAAAATTCAGAATAGAATAGAATAAAATTGAGATTAGAATAAAATTCAGAAAAGAATTATATTCATAATACAATTTAATTCAAAATAGAACAATATTCAGAATAGTACAAAATTCAGAATAGAATAGAATAAATTCAGAATAGTATTGAATTCAGAGTAGAATAAATTTCAGAAAAGAATAGAGAATAGAAAAAAATTCAGAAAGGAATAAAATTCATAATAGAACAAAATTCAGAAATGCTTACAATTCACAACAGAAAAGATTTCAGAATAGAATAGAATTCAGCATTTAATAGAATTCAGAATAGAATAGAATTCAGAATAGAATTGAATAAAATTCAGAATAGAATAAAATTCAGAAAAGAATTAGATTCAAAATACAATTTAATATTAGAACAGCATAGAATTCAGAATAGAATTAAATTCAAAATAAAATGGAATTGAGAATAGTATAAAATTCAGAAGAATAGCATAAAATTAAAAACAGAATAAAATTAGGGAATAGAATAGAATAAAATTCAGAATAGAATAAAATTCAGAAAAGAATTAGATTCATAATACAATTTAATTCAGAATAGCATAGAATTCAGAATAGAATTAAATTCAAAATAAAATGGAATTGAGAATAGTATAAAACTCAGAGGAATAGCATAAAATTAAAAACAGAATAAAATTAAGGAATAGAATAGAATAAAATTCAGAATAGAATTAAATTTAGAATAGAACAGAATTGAGAATAGTATAAAATTCTGAATAGAATAGCATAAAATTCAAAACAGAATAAAATTAGGGAATAGAATAGAATCAAATTCAGAATAGAATCAAATTCAGAACAGAATAGAATAAATTCATGATAGTATTGAATTCAGAATAGAATTGAATAAAATTCAGAATAGAAAAAATTCAGAAAAGAATTATATTCATAATACAATTCAATTCAGAATAGAATAGAATTCAGAATACAATTCAATTCAAAATAGAACAGAATTCAGAATAGTACAAAATTCAGAATAGAATAGAATAAAACTCAGAATAGAATAAAATTCAAAATAAAATGGAATTGAGAATAGTATAAAATTCAGAAGAATAGCATAAAATTCAAAACAGAACAAAATTCAGAATAGAATAGAATAAAATTGAAAATAGAATAAAATTCAGAAAAGAATCATATTCATAATACAATTTAATTCAAAATAGAACAGAATTCAGAATAGTACAAAATTCAGAATAGAATAGAATAAATTCAGAATAGTATTGAATTCAGAGTAGAATAAATTGCAGAATAGAATAGAGAATAGAAAAAAATTCAGAAAGGAATAAAATTCATAATAGAACAAAATTCAGAAATGCTTACAATTCACAACAGAAAAGATTTCAGAAAAGAATAGAATTCAGCATTTAATAGAATTCAGAATAGAATAGAATTCAGAATAAAATTGAATAAAATTCAGAATAGAATAAAATTCAGAATAGAATAAAATTCAGAAAAGAATTATATTCATAATACAATTTAATTCAGAGTGGAATAGAATTCAATTCAAAATAGAACAGAATTCAGAATAGAATAAAATTCATGATTGAATAAAATTCAGAAAAGCTTAGAATACAGAACAGAAGAGAATTCAGAAGAGAAGAGAATAAAATTCAGAAAAGAATTGAATATAGAATAGAATTTAATTTAGAATAGAATAGAATTCAGAATTGAATTAAATTCAAAATAGAATAGCATAGAATTCAGAATAGAATGGAGTTAGAATAGAATTCAGAATAGTATAAAATTCAGAATAGAATTAAATTCAAAATAGAATAGAATTGAGAATAGTATAAATTCTGAATAGAATAGCATAAAATTAAAAACAGAATAAAATTAAAGAATAGAATAGAATAAAATTCAGAATAGAATTAAATTCAAAAAAGAACAGAATTGAGAATAGTATAAAATTTTGAATAGAATAGCATAAAATTCAAAACAGAATAAAATTAGGGAATAGAATAGAATAAAATTCAGAATAGAATCAAATTCAGAACAGAATAGAATGAATTCATGACAGTATTGAATTCAGAATAGAATAAATTTCAGAATAGAATAGAATAGAGAATGGAATAAAATTCAGAAAGGAATAAAATTCAGAATAGAATAGAGTTAACAATGGAGTAGATTTCAGAATAGAATAAAATTCAGAAACGCTTACAATTCAGAACAGAATAGATTTCAGAACAGAATAGAATCCAGCATTTAATAGAATTCAAAATAGAATAGAATTCAGAATAGAATTGAAAAAATTCAGAATAGAATAAAATTCAGAAAAGAATTATATTCATAATACAATTTAATTCAGAATAGAACAGAATTCAGAATAAAATTAAATTCAAAATAGAACAGAATTCAGAATAGTACAAAATTGAGAATAGAATAGAATAAAATTCAGAATAGAATAAAATTCAGAATAGAATAAAATTCAAAAAAGAACAGAATTGAGAATAGTATAAAATTTTGAATAGAATAGCATAAAATTCAAAACAGAATAAAATTAGGGAATAGAATAGAATAAAATTCAGAATAGAATCAAATTCAGAACAGAATAGAATGAATTCATGACAGTATTGAATTCAGAATAGAATAAATTTCAGAATAGAATAGAATAGAGAATGGAATAAAATTCAGAAAGGAATAAAATTCAGAATAGAATAGAGTTAACAATAGGGTAGATTTCAGAATAGAATATAATTCAGCATTTAATAGAATTCAGAATAGAATAAAATTCAGAATAGAATTGAATAAAATTCAGAATAGAATAAAATTCAGAAAAGAATTAGATTCATACAATTTAATTTTAGAATAGCATAGAATTCAGAATAGAATTAAATTCAAAATAAAATGGAATTGAGAATAGTATAAAATTCAGAAGAATAGCATAAAATTAAAAACAGAATAAAATTAGGGAATAGAATAGAATAAAATTCAGAATAGAATTAAATTTAGAATAGAACAGAATTGAGAATAGTATAAAATTCTGAATAGAATAGCATAAAATTCAAAACAGAATAAAATTAGGGAATAGAATAGAATAAAATTCAGAATAGAATAGAATTCAGAATACAATTCAATTCAAAATAGAACACAATTCAGAATAGTACAAAATTCAGAATAGAATAGAATAAAACTCAGAATAGAATAAAATTCAAAATAAAATGGAATTGAGAATAGTATAAAATTCTGAATAGAATAACATAAAATTAAAAACAGAGTAAAATTAGGGAATAGAATCGAATAAAATTCAGAATTGAATCAAATTCAGAATTGAATAGAATAAATTCATAATAGTATTGAATTCAGAATAGAATAAATTTCAGAATAGAATAGAATAGAGAATAGAATAAAATTCAGAAAGGAATAAAATTCAGAATAGAATAAAATGCAGAAATGCTTACAATTCACAACAGAATAGATTTCAGAATAGAATAGAATTCAGCATTTAATAGAATTCAGAATAGAATAGAATTCAGAATAGAATTCAATAAAATTCACAATAGAATAAAATTCAGGAAAGAATTATATTCATAATACAGTTTAATTCAGAATAGAATAGAATTCAGAATAGAATTAAATCCAAAATAGAACAGAATTCAGAATAGTACAAAATTCAGAATAGAATAGCATAAAATTAAAAACAGAATAAAATTAGGGAATAGAAGAGAATAAAATTCAGAATAGAATTAAATTCAAAATAGAACAGAATTGAGAATAGTATAAAATTCTGAATAGAATAGCATAAAATTCAAAACAGAATAAAATTAGGGAATAGAATAGAATCAAATTCAGAATAGAATCAAATTCAGAAAAGAATAGAATAAATTCATGATAGTATTGAATTCAGAATAGAATTGAAAAAAATTCAGAATAGAATAAAATTAAGAAAAGCATTATATTCATAATAAAATTTAATTCAGAATAGAATAGAATTCAGAATACAAATCAATTCAAAATAGAACAGAATTCAGAATAGTACAAAATTCAGAATAGAATAGAATAAAATTCAGAATAGAATAAAATTCAAAATAAAATGGAATTGAGAATAGTATAAAATTCAGAAGAATTATATTCATAATACAATTTAATTCAAAATAGAACAGAATTCAGAATAGTACAAAATTCAGAATAGAATAGAATAAATTCAGAATAGTATTGAATTCAGAATAGAATAAATTTCAGAATAGAATAGAATAGAGAATAGAATAAAATTCAGAAAGGAATAAAATTCAGAATAGAATAAAATTCAGAAATGCTTACAATTCACAACAGAATAGATTTCAGAATAGAATAGAATTCAGCATTTAATCGAATTCAGAATAGAATAGAATACAGAATTGAATTGAATAGAATTCAGAATAGAATAGAATTCAGAATAGAATTCAATTCAAAATAGAACAGAATTCAGAATAGTACAAAATTCAGAACAGAATAGAATAAAATTCAGAATAGAATAAACTTCAAAATAAAATGGAATTGAGAATAGTATAAAATTCAGAAGAACAGCATAAAATTCAAAACAGAACAAAATTCAGAATAGAATAGTATAAAATTCAGAATAGAATAAAATTCAGAAAAGAATTATATTCATAATACAATTTAATTCAGAGTGGAATAGAATTCAATTCAAAATAGAACAGAATTCAGAATAGAATAAAATTCATGATTGAATAAAATTCAGAAAAGCTTAGAATACAGAACAGAAGAGAATTCAGAAGAGAAGAGAATAAAATTCAGAAAAGAATTGAATATAGAATAGAATTTAATTTAGAATAGAATAGAATTCAGAATTGAATTAAATTCAAAATAGAATAGCATAGAATTCAGAATAGAATGGAGTTAGAATAGAATTCAGAATAGTATAAAATTCAGAATAGAATTAAATTCAAAATAGAATAGAATTGAGAATAGTATAAATTCTGAATAGAATAGCATAAAATTAAAAACAGAATAAAATTAAAGAATAGAATAGAATAAAATTCAGAATAGAATTAAATTCAAAAAAGAACAGAATTGAGAATAGTATAAAATTTTGAATAGAATAGCATAAAATTCAAAACAGAATAAAATTAGGGAATAGAATAGAATAAAATTCAGAATAGAATCAAATTCAGAACAGAATAGAATGAATTCATGACAGTATTGAATTCAGAATAGAATAAATTTCAGAATAGAATAGAATAGAGAATGGAATAAAATTCAGAAAGGAATAAAATTCAGAATAGAATAGAGTTAACAATGGAGTAGATTTCAGAATAGAATAAAATTCAGAAACGCTTACAATTCAGAACAGAATAGATTTCAGAACAGAATAGAATCCAGCATTTAATAGAATTCAAAATAGAATAGAATTCAGAATAGAATTGAAAAAATTCAGAACAGAATAAAATTCAGAAAAGAATTATATTCATAATACAATTTAATTCAAAATAAAACAGAGTTCAGAATAGTACAAAATTCAGAACAGAATAGAATAAAATTCAGAAGAGAATAAAATTCAAAATAAAATGGAATTGAGAATAGTATAAAATTCAGAAGAATAGCATAAAATTCAAAACAGAACAAAATTCTGAATAAAATAGCATAAAATTCAAAACAGAATAAAATTAGGGAATAGAACAGAATCAAATTCAGAATAGAATCAAATTCAGAATAGAATAGAATAAATTCAGAATAGTATTGAATTCAGAATAGAATAAATTTCAGAATAGAATAGAATAGAGAATAGTATAAATTCTGAATAGAATAGCATAAAATTAAAAACAGAATAAAATTAAAGAATAGAATAGAATAAAATTCAGAATAGAATTAAATTCAAAAAAGAACAGAATTGAGAATAGTATAAAATTTTGAATAGAATAGCATAAAATTCAAAACAGAATAAAATTAGGGAATAGAATAGAATAAAATTCAGAATAGAATCAAATTCAGAACAGAATAGAATGAATTCATGACAGTATTGAATTCAGAATAGAATAAATTTCAGAATAGAATAGAATAGAGAATGGAATAAAATTCAGAAAGGAATAAAATTCAGAATAGAATAGAGTTAACAATGGAGTAGATTTCAGAATAGAATAAAATTCAGAAACGCTTACAATTCAGAACAGAATAGATTTCAGAACAGAATAGAATCCAGCATTTAATAGAATTCAAAATAGAATAGAATTCAGAATAGAATTGAAAAAATTCAGAACAGAATAAAATTCAGAAAAGAATTATATTCATAATACAATTTAATTCAAAATAAAACAGAGTTCAGAATAGTACAAAATTCAGAACAGAATAGAATAAAATTCAGAAGAGAATAAAATTCAAAATAAAATGGAATTGAGAATAGTATAAAATTCAGAAGAATAGCATAAAATTCAAAACAGAACAAAATTCTGAATAAAATAGCATAAAATTCAAAACAGAATAAAATTAGGGAATAGAACAGAATCAAATTCAGAATAGAATCAAATTCAGAATAGAATAGAATAAATTCAGAATAGTATTGAATTCAGAATAGAATAAATTTCAGAATAGAATAGAATAGAGAATAGTATAAATTCTGAATAGAATAGCATAAAATTAAAAACAGAATAAAATTAAAGAATAGAATAGAATAAAATTCAGAATAGAATTAAATTCAAAATAGAACAGAATTGAGAATAGTATAAAATTTTGAATAGAATAGCATAAAATTCAAAACAGAATAAAATTAGGGAATAGAATAGAATAAAATTCAGAATAGAATCAAATTCAGAACAGAATAGAATGAATTCATGACAGTATTGAATTCAGAATAGAATAAATTTCAGAATAGAATAGAATAGAGAATGGAATAAAATTCAGAAAGGAATAAAATTCAGAATAGAATAGAGTTAACAATGGAGTAGATTTCAGAATAGAATAAAATTCAGAAACGCTTACAATTCAGAACAGAATAGATTTCAGAACAGAATAGAATCCAGCATTTAATAGAATTCAGAATAGAATAGAATTCAGAATAGAATTGAAAAAATTCAGAACAGAATAAAATTCAGAAAAGAATTATATTCATAATACAATTTAATTCAAAATAAAACAGAGTTCAGAATAGTACAAAATTCAGAACAGAATAGAATAAAATTCAGAAGAGAATAAAATTCAAAATAAAATGGAATTGAGAATAGTATAAAATTCAGAAGAATAGCATAAAATTCAAAACAGAACAAAATTCTGAATAAAATAGCATAAAATTCAAAACAGAATAAAATTAGGGAATAGAACAGAATCAAATTCAGAATAGAATCAAATTCAGAATAGAATAGAATAAATTCAGAATAGCATTGAATTCAGAATAGAATAAATTTCAGAATAGAATAGAATAGAGAATAGAATAAAATTCAGAAAGGAATAAAATTCAGAATAGAATAAAATTCAGAAATGCTTACAATTCACAACAGAATAGATTTCAGAACAGAATAGAATTCAGCATTTAATAGAATTCAGAATAGAATAGAATTCAGAATAGAATTGAAAAAATTCAGAATAGAATAAAATTCAGAAAAGAATTATATTCATAATACAATTTAATTCAGAATAGAATTAAATTCAAAATAAAATGGAATTGAGAATAGTATAAAATTCAGAAGAACAGCATAAAATTCAAAACAGAACAAAATTCAGAATAGAATAGTATAAAATTCAGAATAGAATAAAATTCAAAATAGAATAGAATTGAGAATAGTATAAATTCTGAATAGAATAGCATAAAATTAAAAACAGAATAAAATTAAAGAATAGAATAGAATAAAATTCAGAATAGAATTAAATTCAAAATAGAACAGAATTGAGAATAGTATAAAATTTTGAATAGAATAGCATAAAATTCAAAACAGAATAAAATTAGGGAATAGAATAGAATCAAATTCAGAATAGAATCAAATTCAGAACAGAATAGAATGAATTCATGACAGTATTGAATTCAGAATAGAATAAATTTCAGAATAGAATAGAATAGAGAATGGAATAAAATTCAGAAAGGAATAAAATTCACAATAGAATAGAGTAAACAATAGGGTAGATTTCAGAATAGAATAAAATTCAGAAACGCTTACAATTCAGAACAGAATAGATTTCAGAATAGAATAGAATCCAGCATTTAATAGAATTCAGAATAGAATAGAATTCAGAATAGAATTGAAAAAATTCAGAACAGAATAAAATTCAGAAAAGAATTATATTCATAATACAATTTAATTCAAAATAAAACAGAATTCAGAATAGTACAAAATTCAGAACAGAAGAGAATAAAATTCAGAAGAGAATAAAATGCAAAATAAAATGGAATTGAGAATAGTATAAAATTCAGAAGAATAGCATAAAATTCAAAACAGAACAAAATTCTGAATAAAATAGCATAAAATTCAAAACAGAATAAAATTAGGGAATAGAACAGAATCAAATTCAGAATAGAATCAAATTCAGAATAGAATAGAATAAATTCAGAATAGTATTGAATTCAGAATAGAATAAATTTCAGAATAGAATAGAATAGAGAATAGAATAAAATTCAGAAAGGAATAAAATTCAGAATAGAATAAAATTCAGAAACGCTTACAATTCAGAAAAGAATAGATTTCAGAATAGAATAGAATTCAGCATTTAATAGAATTCAGAATAGAATAGAATTCAGAATAGAATTGAAAAAATTCAGAATAGAATAAAATTCAGAAAAGAATTATATTCATAATACAATTTAATTCAGAATAGAATTAAATTCAAAATAAAATGGAATTGAGAATAGTATAAAATTCAGAAGAACAGCATAAAATTCAAAACAGAACAAAACTCAGAATAGAATAGTATAAAATTCAGAATAGAATAAAATTCAAAATAGAATAGAATTGAGAATAGTATAAATTCTGAATAGAATAGCATAAAATTAAAAACAGAATAAAATTAAAGAATAGAATAGAATAAAATTCAGAATAGAATCAAATTCAGAATAGAATAGAATAAATTTAGAATAGTATTGAATTCAGAATAGAATAAATTTCAGAATAGAATAGAGAGTAGAATAAAATTCAGAATAGAATGAAATTCAGAATAGAAACAAATTCAGAACAGAATAGAATAAATTCATGATAGTATTGAATTCAGAATAGAATAAATTTCAGAATAGAATAGAATAGAGAATGGAATAAAATTCAGAATAGAATAGAGTTAACAATGGAGTAGATTTCAGAACAGAATAAAATTCATACTAGAATAGAATAGTATTGAATTCAGAATAGAATAAATTTCAGAATAGAATAAAAAATAGAATAAAATTCAGAATAGAATAAAATTCAGAAATGCTTACAATTCACAACAGAATAGATTTCAGAATAGAATAGAATTCAGCATTTAATAGAATTCAGAATAGAATAGAATTCAGAATAGAATTGAATAAAATTCAGAATAGAATAAAATTCAGAAAAGAATTAGATTCATAATACAATTTAATTCAGAATAGCATAGAATTCAGAATAGAATAAAATTCAAAATAAAATGGAATTGAGAATAGTATAAAATTCAGAAGAATAGCATAAAATTCAAAACAGAACAAAATTCAGAATAGAATAGAATAAAATTGAGAATAGAATAAAATTCAGAAAAGAATCATATTCATAATACAATTTAATTGAAAATAGAAGAGAATTCAGAATAGTACAAAATTCAGAATAGAATAGAATAAAATTCAGAATAGAATAAAATTCAAAATAAAATGGAATTGAGAATAGTATAAAATTCAGAAGAATAGCATAAAATTCAAAACAGAACAAAATTCAGAATAGAATAGAATAAAATTGAGAATAGAATAAAATTCAGAAAAGAATTATATTCATAATACAATTTAATTCAAAATAGAACAGAATTCAGAATAGTACGAAATTGAGAATAGAATAGAATAAATTCAGAATAGTATTGAATTCAGAATAAAATAAATTTCAGACTAGAATAGAATAGAGAATAGAATAAAATTCAGAAAAGAATAGATTTCAGAATAGAATAGAATTCAGCATTTAATACAATTCAGAATAGAATAGAATAAATTCAGAATAGTATTGAATTCAGAATAGAATAAATTTCAGAATAGAATAGAAAATAGAATAAAATTCAGAAAGGAATAAAATTCAGAATAGAATAGAGTTAACAATAGAGTAGATTTCAGAATAGCATAAAATTCATAAAAGAATAAAATTGAGAAACGCTTACAATTCAGAACAGAATAGATTTAAGAATAGAATAAAATAGAATGAAGCATTTAATAGAATTCAGAAAAGAATAGAATTCAGAATAGAATTCAATAAAATTCAGAATAGAATAAAATTCAGAAAAGAATTATATTCATAATACAATTTAATTCAGAATAGAATAGAATTCAGAATAGAATTAATTCAAAATAGAACAGAATTCAGAATAGTACAAAATTCAGAATAGAATAGCATAAAATTCAAAATAGAATAAAATTAGGGAATAGAATCGAATAAAATTCAGAATAGAATTAAATTCAAAATAGAACAGAATTGAGAATAGTATAAAATTCTGAATAGAATAGCATAAAATTCAAAACACAATAAAATTAGGGAATAGAATAGAATCAAATTCAGAATAAAATCAAATTCAGAACAGAATAGAATAAATTCATGATAGTATTGAATTCAGAATAGAATAAATTTCAGAATAGAATAGAATAGAGAATGGAATAAAATTCAGAAAGGAATAAAATTCAGAATAGAATAGAGTTAACAATAGGGTAGATTTCAGAATAGAATAGAATTCAGCATTTAATAGAATTCAGAATAGAATAGAATTCAGATTAGAATTGAATAAAATTCAGAATTGAATAAAATTCAGAATAGAATAAAATTCAGAAAAGAATTAGATTCATAATACAATTTAATTCAGAATAGCATAGAATTCAGAATAGAATTAAATTCAAAATAAAATGGAATTGAGAATAGTATAAAATTCAGAAGAATAGCATAAAATTAAAAACAGAATAAAATTAGGGAATAGAATAGAATAAAATTCAGAATAGAATTAAATTCAAAATAGAACAGAATTGAGAATAGTATAAAATTCTGAATAGAACAGAATTCAGAATAGTACAAAATTCAGAATAGAATAGAATAAAACTCAGAATAGAATAAAATTCAAAATAAAATGGAATTGAGAATAGTATAAAATTCAGAAGAATAGCATAAAATTCAAAACAGAACAAAATTCAGAATAGAATAGAATAAAATTGAGAATAGAATAAAATTCAGAAAAGAATTATATTCATAATACAATTTAATTCATAATAGAACAGAATTCAGAATAGAATTAAATTCAAAATAGAACAGAATTCAGAATAGTACAAAATTGAGAATAGAATAGAATAAAATTCAGAATAGAATTAAATTCATAATTGAATAAAATTCAGAAAAGCTTATAATACAGAACAGAACAGAATTCAGAAGAGAAGAGAATAAAATTCAGAATAGAATCACATTCAGAATAGAATAGATTTCAGAATAGAAAAGAATTCAGCATTTAATAGAATTCAGAATAGAAGAGAATTCAGAATAGAATTGAATAAAATATAGAATAGAATAAAATTCAGAAAAGAATTATATTCATTATACAATTTAATTCAGAATAGAATAGAATTCAGAATAGAATTAAATTCAAAATAGAACAGAATTCAGAATAGTACAAAATTCAGAATAGAATAGCAGAAAATTAAAAACAGAATAAAATTAGGGAATAGAATAGAATAAAATTCAGAATAGAATTAAATTCAAAATAGAACAGAATTGAGAATAGTATAAAATTCTGAATAGAATAGCATAAAATTCAAAACAGAATAAAATTAGGGAATAGAATAGAATCAAATTCAGAATAAAATCAAATTCAGAACAGAATAGAATAAATTCATGATAGTATTGAATTCAGAATAGAATAAATTTCAGAATAGAATAGAATAGAGAATGGAATAAAATTCAGAAAGGAATAAAATTCAGAATAGAATAGAGTTAACAATAGGGTAGATTTCAGAATAGAATAAAATTCAGAATAGAATAAAATTCAAAATAGAATAAAATTCAGAAACGCTTAAAATTTCAGAACAGAATAGAATTCAGCATTTAACAGAATTCAGAATAGAATAGAATTCAGAAAAGAATTATATTCATATTACAATTTAATTCAGAATAGAACAGAATTCAGAATAGAATTACATTCAAAATAGAACAGACTTCAGAATAGTACAAAATTCAGAATAGAATAGAATAAAATTCATAATAGAATAAAATTCATAATATAATAAAATTCAATAAAGCTTATAATACAGAACAGAACAGAATTCAGAAGAGAAGAGAATAAAATTCAGAATAGAATCACATTCAGAATAGAATAGAGTAAATTCAGAATAGTATTCAATTCAGAATAGAATAAATTTCAGAATAGAATAGAATAGAGAATAGAATAAAATTCAGAAAGGAATAAAATTCAGAATAGAATAGAGTTAACAATAGAGTAGATTTCAGAATAGAATAAAATTCATAATAGAATAAAACTCAGAAACGCTGACAATTCAGAACAGAACAGATTTCAGAAAAGAATAGAATTCAGCATTTAATAGAATTCAGAATAGAATTCAATTCAAAATAGAACAGAATTCAGAATAGTGCAAAATTCAGAACAGAATAGAATAAAATTCAGAATAGAATAAACTTCAAAATAAAATGGAATTGAGAATAGTATAAAATTCAGAAGAACAGCATAAAATTCAAAACAGAACAAAATTCAGAAAAGAATTATATTCATAATACAATTTAATTCAGAGTGGAATAGAATTCAATTCAAAATAGAACAGAATTCAGAATAGAATAAAATTCATGATTGAATAAAATTCAGAAAAGCTTAGAATACAGAACAGAAGAGAATTCAGAAGAGAAGAGAATAAAATTCAGAAAAGAATTGAATATAGAATAGAATTTAATTTAGAATAGAATAGAATAGAATTCAGAATTGAATTAAATTCAAAATAGAATAGCATAGAATTCAGAATAGAATGGAGTTAGAATAGAATTCAGAATAGTATAAAATTCAGAATAGAATTAAATTCAAAATAGAATAGAATTGAGAATAGTATAAATTCTGAATAGAATAGCATAAAATTAAAAACAGAATAAAATTAAAGAATAGAATAGAATAAAATTCAGAATAGAATTAAATTCAAAATAGAACAGAATTGAGAATAGTATAAAATTTTGAATAGAATAGCATAAAATTCAAAACAGAATAAAATTAGGGAATAGAATAGAATAAAATTCAGAATAGAATCAAATTCAGAACAGAATAGAATGAATTCATGACAGTATTGAATTCAGAATAGAATAAATTTCAGAATAGAATAGAATAGAGAATGGAATAAAATTCAGAAAGGAATAAAATTCACAATAGAATAGAGTAAACAATAGGGTAGATTTCAGAATAGAATAAAATTCAGAAACGCTTACAATTCAGAACAGAATAGATTTCAGAATAGAATAGAATCCAGCATTTAATAGAATTCAGAATAGAATAGAATTCAGAATAGAATTGAAAAAATTCAGAACAGAATAAAATTCAGAAAAGAATTATATTCATAATACAATTTAATTCAAAATAAAACAGAATTCAGAATAGTACAAAATTCAGAACAGAAGAGAATAAAATTCAGAAGAGAATAAAATGCAAAATAAAATGGAATTGAGAATAGTATAAAATTCAGAAGAATAGCATAAAATTCAAAACAGAACAAAATTCTGAATAAAATAGCATAAAATTCAAAACAGAATAAAATTAGGGAATAGAACAGAATCAAATTCAGAATAGAATCAAATTCAGAATAGAATAGAATAAATTCAGAATAGAATAGAATTCAGAATAGAATAAATTTCAGAATAGAATAGAATAGAGAATGGAATAAAATTCAGAAAGGAATAAAATTCAGAATAGAATAGAGTTAACAAAAGGGTAGATTTCAGAATAGAATAAAATTCAGAATAGAATAAAATTCAAAATAGAATAAAATTCAGAAACGCTTACAATTCAGAACAGAATAGATTTCAGAAAAGAATAGAATTCAGCATTTAATAGAATTCAGAATAGAATAGAATTCAGAAAAGAATTATATTCATAATACAATTTAATTCATAATAGAACAGAATTCAGAATAGAATCAAATTCAGAATAGAATAGAATAAATTCAGAATAGTATTGAATTCAGAATAGAATAAATTTCAGAATAGAATAGAATAGAGAATAGAATAAAATTCAGAAAGGAATAAAATTCAGAATAGAATAAAATTCAGAAACGCTTACAATTCAGAAAAGAATAGATTTCAGAATAGAATAGAATTCAGCATTTAATAGAATTCAGAATAGAATAGAATTCAGAATAGAATTGAAAAAATTCAGAATAGAATAAAATTCAGAAAAGAATTATATTCATAATACAATTTAATTCAGAATAGAATTAAATTCAAAATAGAACAGAATTCAGAATAGTACAAAATTGAGAATAGAATAGAATAAAATTCAGAATAGAATAAAATTCAGAATAGAATAAAATTCAAAATAAAATGGAATTGAGAATAGTATAAAATTCAGAAGAATAGCATAAAATTCAAAACAGAGCAAAATTCAGAATAGAATAGAATAAAATTCATAATAGAATAAAATTCATAATTGAATAAAATTCAGAAAAGCTTAGAATACAGAACAGAACAGAATTCAGAATTGAAGAGAATAAAATTCAGATTAGAATAAAATTCAGAAAAGAATTGAATTCAGAATAGAATTTAATTTAGAATAGAATAGAATAAAATTCAGAATAGAATTAAATTCAAAATAGAATAGAATTGAGAATAGTATAAAATTCTGAATAGAATAGCATAAAATTCAAAACAGAATAAAATTAGGGAACAGAATCGAATAAAATTCAGAATAGAATCAAATTCAGAATTGAATAGAATAAATTCATAATGGTATTGAATTCAGAATAGAATAAATTTCAGAATAGAATAGAAAATAGAATAAAATTCAGAAAGGAATAAAATTCAGAACAGAATAAAATTCAGAAAAGAATTATATACATAATACAATTTAATTCAGAATAGAATAGAATTCAGAATAGAATTAAATTCAAAATAGAACAGAATTCAGAATAGTACAAAATTCAGAATAGAATAGCATAAAATGAAAAAGAGAATAAAATTAGGGAATAGAATCGAATAAAATTCAGAATAAAATCAAATTCAGAATAGAATAGAATAAATTTAGAATAGTATTGAATTCAGAATAGAATAAATTTCAGAATAGAATAGAGAGTAGAATAAAATTCAGAATAGAATGAAATTCAGAATAGAATCAAATTCAGAACAGAATAGAATAAATTCATGATAGTATTGAATTCAGAATAGAATAAATTTCAGAATAGAATAGAATAGAGAATGGAATAAAATTCAGAATAGAATAGAGTTAACAATGGAGTAGATTTCAGAACAGAATAAAATTCATACTAGAATAAAATTCAGAAACGCTTACCATTCAGAACAGAATAGATTTCAGAATAGAATAGAATCCAGCATTTAATAGAATTCAGAATAGAATAGAATTCAGAATTGAATTGAATAAAATTAAGAATAGAATAAAATTCAGAAAAGAATTATATTCATAATACAATTTAATTCAGAATAGAATAGAATTCAGAATACAATTCAATTCAAAATAGAACAGAATTCAGAATAGTACAAAATTCAGAATAGAATAAAATTCAAAATAAAATGGAATTGAGAATAGTATAAAATTCAGAAGAATAGCATAAAATTCAAAACAGAACAAAATTCAGAATAGAATTGAATAAAATTGAGAATAGAATAAAATTCAGAAAAGAATTATATTCATAATACAATTTAATTCAAAATAGAACATAATTCAGAATAGAATAAAATTCATAATTGAATAAAATTCAGAAAAGTTTAGAATACAGAACAGAAGAGAATTCAGAACACAAGAGAATAAAATTCAGAAAAGAATTGAATATATAATAGAATTTAATTTAGAATAGAATTTAATTTAGAATAGAATAGAATTCAGAATTGAATTAAATTCAAAATAGAATAGATTAGAATTCAGAATAAAATAGAATTATAATAGAATTGAGAATAGTATAAAATTCAGAATAGAATTAAATTCAAAATAGAATAGAATTGAGAATTTTATAAAATTCTGAATAGAACAGCATAAAATTCAAAACAGAATAAAATTAGGGAATAGAACAGAATCAAATTCAGAATAGAATCAAATTCAGAATAGAATAGAATAAATTCATAATAGTATTGAATTCAGAATAGAATAAATTTCAGAATAGAATAGAATAGAGAATAGAATAAAATTCAGAAAGGAATAAAATTCAGAATAGAATAAAATTCAGAAATGCTTACAATTCACAACAGAATAGATTTCAGAATAGAATAGAATTCAGCATTTAATAGAATTCAGAATAGAATAGAATTCAGAATTGAATTGAATAAAATTCAGAATAGAATAAAATTCAGAAAAGAATTATATTCATAATACAATTTAATTCAGAATAGAATAGAATTCAGAATAGAATAAATTTCAGAATAGAATAAATTTCAGAATAGAATAGAATAGAGAATGGAATAAAATTCAGAAAGGAATAAAATTCAGAATAGAATAGAGTTAACAATAGGGTAGATTTCAGAATAGAATAAAATTCAGAATAGAATAAAATTCAAAATAGAATAAAATTCAGAAACGCTTACAATTCAGAACAGAATAGATTTCAGAAAAGAATAGAATTCAGCATTTAATAGAATTCAGAATAGAATAGAATTCAGAAAAGATTTATATTCATAATACAATTTAATTCATAATAGAACAGAATTCAGAATAGAATTAAATTCAGAATAGAATAGAATAAATTCAGAATAGTATTGAATTCAGAATAGAATAAATTTCAGAATAGAATAGAATAGAGAATAGAATAAAATTCAGAAAGGAATAAAATTCAGAATAGAATAAAATTCAGAAATGCTTACAATTCACAACAGAATACATTTCAGAATAGAATAGAATTCAGCATTTAATAGAATTCAGAATAGAATAGAATTCAGAATTGAATTGAATAAAATTCAGAATAGAATAAAATTCAGAAAAGAATTATATTCATAATACAATTTAATTCAGAATAGAATAGAATTCAGAATAGAATAAATTTCAGAATAGAATAGAATAGAGAATGGAATAAAATTCAGAAAGGAATAAAATTCAGAATAGAATAGAGTTAACAAAAGGGTAGATTTCAGAATAGAATAAAATTCAGAATAGAATAAAATTCAAAATAGAATAAAATTCAGAAACGCTTACAATTCAGAACAGAATAGATTTCAGAAAAGAATAGAATTCAGCATTTAATAGAATTCAGAATAGAATAGAATTCAGAAAAGAATTATATTCATAATACAATTTAATTCATAATAGAACAGAATTCAGAATAGAATCAAATTCAGAATAGAATAGAATAAATTCAGAATAGTATTGAATTCAGAATAGAATAAATTTCAGAATAGAATAGAATAGAGAATAGAATAAAATTCAGAAAGGAATAAAATTCAGAATAGAATAAAATTCAGAAACGCTTACAATTCAGAAAAGAATAGATTTCAGAATAGAATAGAATTCAGCATTTAATAGAATTCAGAATAGAATAGAATTCAGAATAGAATTGAAAAAATTCAGAATAGAATAAAATTCAGAAAAGAATTATATTCATAATACAATTTAATTCAGAATAGAATTAAATTCAAAATAGAACAGAATTCAGAATAGTACAAAATTGAGAATAGAATAGAATAAAATTCAGAATAGAATAAAATTCAGAATAGAATAAAATTCAAAATAAAATGGAATTGAGAATAGTATAAAATTCAGAAGAATAGCATAAAATTCAAAACAGAGCAAAATTCAGAATAGAATAGAATAAAATTCATAATAGAATAAAATTCATAATTGAATAAAATTCAGAAAAGCTTAGAATACAGAACAGAACAGAATTCAGAATTGAAGAGAATAAAATTCAGATTAGAATAAAATTCAGAAAAGAATTGAATTCAGAATAGAATTTAATTTAGAATAGAATAGAATAAAATTCAGAATAGAATTAAATTCAAAATAGAATAGAATTGAGAATAGTATAAAATTCTGAATAGAATAGCATAAAATTCAAAACAGAATAAAATTAGGGAACAGAATCGAATAAAATTCAGAATAGAATCAAATTCAGAATTGAATAGAATAAATTCATAATGGTATTGAATTCAGAATAGAATAAATTTCAGAATAGAATAGAAAATAGAATAAAATTCAGAAAGGAATAAAATTCAGAACAGAATAAAATTCAGAAAAGAATTATATTCATAATACAATTTAATTCAGAATAGAATAGAATTCAGAATAGAATTAAATTCAAAATAGAACAGAATTCAGAATAGTACAAAATTCAGAATAGAATAGCATAAAATGAAAAAGAGAATAAAATTAGGGAATAGAATCGAATAAAATTCAGAATAAAATCAAATTCAGAATAGAATAGAATAAATTTAGAATAGTATTGAATTCAGAATAGAATAAATTTCAGAATAGAATAGAATAGAGAATGGAATAAAATTCAGAATAGAATAGAGTTAACAATGGAGTAGATTTCAGAACAGAATAAAATTCATACTAGAATAAAATTCAGAAACGCTTACCATTCAGAACAGAATAGATTTCAGAATAGAATAGAATCCAGCATTTAATAGAATTCAGAATAGAATAGAATTGAATAAAATTAAGAATAGAATAAAATTCAGAAAAGAATTATATTCATAATACAATTTAATTCAAAATAGAACAGAATTCAGAATAGTACAAAATTCAGAATAGAATAAAATTCAGAAAAGAATTATATTCATAATACAATTTAATTCAGAATAGAATAGAATTCAGAATACAATTCAATTCAAAATAGAACAGAATTCAGAATAGTACAAAATTCAGAATAGAATAAAATTCAAAATAAAATGGAATTGAGAATAGTATAAAATTCAGAAGAATAGCATAAAATTCAAAACAGAACAAAATTCAGAATAGAATTGAATAAAATTGAGAATAGAATAAAATTCAGAAAAGAATTATATTCATAATACAATTTAATTCAAAATAGAACATAATTCAGAATAGAATAAAATTCATAATTGAATAAAATTCAGAAAAGTTTAGAATACAGAACAGAAGAGAATTCAGAAGACAAGAGAATAAAATTCAGAAAAGAATTGAATATATAATAGAATTTAATTTAGAATAGAATTTAATTTAGAATAGAATAGAATTCAGAATTGAATTAAATTCAAAATAGAATAGAATTGAGAATTTTATAAAATTCTGAATAGAACAGCATAAAATTAAAAACAGAATAAAATTAGGGAATAGAATAGAATAAAATTCAGAATAGAATTAAATTCAAAATAGAACAGTATTGAGAATAGTATAAAATTCTGAATAGAACAGAATTCAGAATAGTACAAAATTCAGAATAGAATAGAATAAAACTCAGAATAGAATAAAATTCAAAATAAAATGGAATTGAGAATAGTATAAAATTCAGAAGAATAGCATAAAATTCAAAACAGAACAAAATTCAGAATAGAATAGAATAAAATTGAGATTAGAATAAAATTCAGAAAAGAATTATATTCATAATACAATTTAATTCAAAATAGAACAATATTCAGAATAGTACAAAATTCAGAATAGAATAGAATAAATTCAGAATAGTATTGAATTCAGAGTAGAATAAATTTCAGAAAAGAATAGAGAATAGAAAAAAATTCAGAAAGGAATAAAATTCATAATAGAACAAAATTCAGAAATGCTTACAATTCACAACAGAAAAGATTTCAGAATAGAATAGAATTCAGCATTTAATAGAATTCAGAATAGAATAGAATTCAGAATAGAATTGAATAAAATTCAGAATAGAATAAAATTCAGAAAAGAATTAGATTCAAAATACAATTTAATATTAGAACAGCATAGAATTCAGAATAGAATTAAATTCAAAATAAAATGGAATTGAGAATAGTATAAAATTCAGAAGAATAGCATAAAATTCAAAACAGAACAAAATTCAGAATAGAATTGAATAAAATTGAGAATAGAATAAAATTCAGAAAAGAATTATATTCATAATACAATTTAATTCAAAATAGAACATAATTCAGAATAGAATAAAATTCATAATTGAATAAAATTCAGAAAAGTTTAGAATACAGAACAGAAGAGAATTCAGAAGACAAGAGAATAAAATTCAGAAAAGAATTGAATATATAATAGAATTTAATTTAGAATAGAATTTAATTTAGAATAGAATAGAATTCAGAATTGAATTAAATTCAAAATAGAATAGAATTGAGAATTTTATAAAATTCTGAATAGAACAGCATAAAATTAAAAACAGAATAAAATTAGGGAATAGAATAGAATAAAATTCAGAATAGAATTAAATTCAAAATAGAACAGTATTGAGAATAGTATAAAATTCTGAATAGAACAGAATTCAGAATAGTACAAAATTCAGAATAGAATAGAATAAAACTCAGAATAGAATAAAATTCAAAATAAAATGGAATTGAGAATAGTATAAAATTCAGAAGAATAGCATAAAATTCAAAACAGAACAAAATTCAGAATAGAATAGAATAAAATTGAGATTAGAATAAAATTCAGAAAAGAATTATATTCATAATACAATTTAATTCAAAATAGAACAATATTCAGAATAGTACAAAATTCAGAATAGAATAGAATAAATTCAGAATAGTATTGAATTCAGAGTAGAATAAATTTCAGAAAAGAATAGAGAATAGAAAAAAATTCAGAAAGGAATAAAATTCATAATAGAACAAAATTCAGAAATGCTTACAATTCACAACAGAAAAGATTTCAGAATAGAATAGAATTCAGCATTTAATAGAATTCAGAATAGAATAGAATTCAGAATAGAATTGAATAAAATTCAGAATAGAATAAAATTCAGAAAAGAATTAGATTCAAAATACAATTTAATATTAGAACAGCATAGAATTCAGAATAGAATTAAATTCAAAATAAAATGGAATTGAGAATAGTATAAAATTCAGAAGAATAGCATAAAATTAAAAACAGAATAAAATTAGGGAATAGAATAGAATAAAATTCAGAATAGAATAAAATTCAGAAAAGAATTAGATTCATAATACAATTTAATTCAGAATAGCATAGAATTCAGAATAGAATTAAATTCAAAATAAAATGGAATTGAGAATAGTATAAAACTCAGAGGAATAGCATAAAATTAAAAACAGAATAAAATTAAGGAATAGAATAGAATAAAATTCAGAATAGAATTAAATTTAGAATAGAACAGAATTGAGAATAGTATAAAATTCTGAATAGAATAGCATAAAATTCAAAACAGAATAAAATTAGGGAATAGAATAGAATCAAATTCAGAATAGAATCAAATTCAGAACAGAATAGAATAAATTCATGATAGTATTGAATTCAGAATAGAATTGAATAAAATTCAGAATAGAAAAAATTCAGAAAAGAATTATATTCATAATACAATTCAATTCAGAATAGAATAGAATTCAGAATACAATTCAATTCAAAATAGAACAGAATTCAGAATAGTACAAAATTCAGAATAGAATAGAATAAAACTCAGAATAGAATAAAATTCAAAATAAAATGGAATTGAGAATAGTATAAAATTCAGAAGAATAGCATAAAATTCAAAACAGAACAAAATTCAGAATAGAATAGAATAAAATTGAAAATAGAATAAAATTCAGAAAAGAATCATATTCATAATACAATTTAATTCAAAATAGAACAGAATTCAGAATAGTACAAAATTCAGAATAGAATAGAATAAATTCAGAATAGTATTGAATTCAGAGTAGAATAAATTGCAGAATAGAATAGAGAATAGAAAAAAATTCAGAAAGGAATAAAATTCATAATAGAACAAAATTCAGAAATGCTTACAATTCACAACAGAAAAGATTTCAGAAAAGAATAGAATTCAGCATTTAATAGAATTCAGAATAGAATAGAATTCAGAATAAAATTGAATAAAATTCAGAATAGAATAAAATTCAGAATAGAATAAAATTCAGAAAAGAATTATATTCATAATACAATTTAATTCAGAGTGGAATAGAATTCAATTCAAAATAGAACAGAATTCAGAATAGAATAAAATTCATGATTGAATAAAATTCAGAAAAGCTTAGAATACAGAACAGAAGAGAATTCAGAAGAGAAGAGAATAAAATTCAGAAAAGAATTGAATATAGAATAGAATTTAATTTAGAATAGAATAGAATTCAGAATTGAATTAAATTCAAAATAGAATAGCATAGAATTCAGAATAGAATGGAGTTAGAATAGAATTCAGAATAGTATAAAATTCAGAATAGAATTAAATTCAAAATAGAATAGAATTGAGAATAGTATAAATTCTGAATAGAATAGCATAAAATTAAAAACAGAATAAAATTAAAGAATAGAATAGAATAAAATTCAGAATAGAATTAAATTCAAAAAAGAACAGAATTGAGAATAGTATAAAATTTTGAATAGAATAGCATAAAATTCAAAACAGAATAAAATTAGGGAATAGAATAGAATAAAATTCAGAATAGAATCAAATTCAGAACAGAATAGAATGAATTCATGACAGTATTGAATTCAGAATAGAATAAATTTCAGAATAGAATAGAATAGAGAATGGAATAAAATTCAGAAAGGAATAAAATTCAGAATAGAATAGAGTTAACAATGGAGTAGATTTCAGAATAGAATAAAATTCAGAAACGCTTACAATTCAGAACAGAATAGATTTCAGAACAGAATAGAATCCAGCATTTAATAGAATTCAAAATAGAATAGAATTCAGAATAGAATTGAAAAAATTCAGAATAGAATAAAATTCAGAAAAGAATTATATTCATAATACAATTTAATTCAGAATAGAACAGAATTCAGAATAAAATTAAATTCAAAATAGAACAGAATTCAGAATAGTACAAAATTGAGAATAGAATAGAATAAAATTCAGAATAGAATAAAATTCAGAATAGAATAAAATTCAAAAAAGAACAGAATTGAGAATAGTATAAAATTTTGAATAGAATAGCATAAAATTCAAAACAGAATAAAATTAGGGAATAGAATAGAATAAAATTCAGAATAGAATCAAATTCAGAACAGAATAGAATGAATTCATGACAGTATTGAATTCAGAATAGAATAAATTTCAGAATAGAATAGAATAGAGAATGGAATAAAATTCAGAAAGGAATAAAATTCAGAATAGAATAGAGTTAACAATAGGGTAGATTTCAGAATAGAATATAATTCAGCATTTAATAGAATTCAGAATAGAATAAAATTCAGAATAGAATTGAATAAAATTCAGAATAGAATAAAATTCAGAAAAGAATTAGATTCATACAATTTAATTTTAGAATAGCATAGAATTCAGAATAGAATTAAATTCAAAATAAAATGGAATTGAGAATAGTATAAAATTCAGAAGAATAGCATAAAATTAAAAACAGAATAAAATTAGGGAATAGAATAGAATAAAATTCAGAATAGAATTAAATTTAGAATAGAACAGAATTGAGAATAGTATAAAATTCTGAATAGAATAGCATAAAATTCAAAACAGAATAAAATTAGGGAATAGAATAGAATAAAATTCAGAATAGAATAGAATTCAGAATACAATTCAATTCAAAATAGAACACAATTCAGAATAGTACAAAATTCAGAATAGAATAGAATAAAACTCAGAATAGAATAAAATTCAAAATAAAATGGAATTGAGAATAGTATAAAATTCTGAATAGAATAACATAAAATTAAAAACAGAATAAAATTAGGGAATAGAATCGAATAAAATTCAGAATTGAATCAAATTCAGAATTGAATAGAATAAATTCATAATAGTATTGAATTCAGAATAGAATAAATTTCAGAATAGAATAGAATAGAGAATAGAATAAAATTCAGAAAGGAATAAAATTCAGAATAGAATAAAATGCAGAAATGCTTACAATTCACAACAGAATAGATTTCAGAATAGAATAGAATTCAGCATTTAATAGAATTCAGAATAGAATAGAATTCAGAATAGAATTCAATAAAATTCACAATAGAATAAAATTCAGGAAAGAATTATATTCATAATACAGTTTAATTCAGAATAGAATAGAATTCAGAATAGAATTAAATCCAAAATAGAACAGAATTCAGAATAGTACAAAATTCAGAATAGAATAGCATAAAATTAAAAACAGAATAAAATTAGGGAATAGAAGAGAATAAAATTCAGAATAGAATTAAATTCAAAATAGAACAGAATTGAGAATAGTATAAAATTCTGAATAGAATAGCATAAAATTCAAAACAGAATAAAATTAGGGAATAGAATAGAATCAAATTCAGAATAGAATCAAATTCAGAAAAGAATAGAATAAATTCATGATAGTATTGAATTCAGAATAGAATTGAAAAAAATTCAGAATAGAATAAAATTAAGAAAAGCATTATATTCATAATAAAATTTAATTCAGAATAGAATAGAATTCAGAATACAAATCAATTCAAAATAGAACAGAATTCAGAATAGTACAAAATTCAGAATAGAATAGAATAAAATTCAGAATAGAATAAAATTCAAAATAAAATGGAATTGAGAATAGTATAAAATTCAGAAGAATTATATTCATAATACAATTTAATTCAAAATAGAACAGAATTCAGAATAGTACAAAATTCAGAATAGAATAGAATAAATTCAGAATAGTATTGAATTCAGAATAGAATAAATTTCAGAATAGAATAGAATAGAGAATAGAATAAAATTCAGAAAGGAATAAAATTCAGAATAGAATAAAATTCAGAAATGCTTACAATTCACAACAGAATAGATTTCAGAATAGAATAGAATTCAGCATTTAATCGAATTCAGAATAGAATAGAATACAGAATTGAATTGAATAGAATTCAGAATAGAATAGAATTCAGAATAGAATTCAATTCAAAATAGAACAGAATTCAGAATAGTACAAAATTCAGAACAGAATAGAATAAAATTCAGAATAGAATAAACTTCAAAATAAAATGGAATTGAGAATAGTATAAAATTCAGAAGAACAGCATAAAATTCAAAACAGAACAAAATTCAGAATAGAATAGTATAAAATTCAGAATAGAATAAAATTCAGAAAAGAATTATATTCATAATACAATTTAATTCAGAGTGGAATAGAATTCAATTCAAAATAGAACAGAATTCAGAATAGAATAAAATTCATGATTGAATAAAATTCAGAAAAGCTTAGAATACAGAACAGAAGAGAATTCAGAAGAGAAGAGAATAAAATTCAGAAAAGAATTGAATATAGAATAGAATTTAATTTAGAATAGAATAGAATTCAGAATTGAATTAAATTCAAAATAGAATAGCATAGAATTCAGAATAGAATGGAGTTAGAATAGAATTCAGAATAGTATAAAATTCAGAATAGAATTAAATTCAAAATAGAATAGAATTGAGAATAGTATAAATTCTGAATAGAATAGCATAAAATTAAAAACAGAATAAAATTAAAGAATAGAATAGAATAAAATTCAGAATAGAATTAAATTCAAAAAAGAACAGAATTGAGAATAGTATAAAATTTTGAATAGAATAGCATAAAATTCAAAACAGAATAAAATTAGGGAATAGAATAGAATAAAATTCAGAATAGAATCAAATTCAGAACAGAATAGAATGAATTCATGACAGTATTGAATTCAGAATAGAATAAATTTCAGAATAGAATAGAATAGAGAATGGAATAAAATTCAGAAAGGAATAAAATTCAGAATAGAATAGAGTTAACAATGGAGTAGATTTCAGAATAGAATAAAATTCAGAAACGCTTACAATTCAGAACAGAATAGATTTCAGAACAGAATAGAATCCAGCATTTAATAGAATTCAAAATAGAATAGAATTCAGAATAGAATTGAAAAAATTCAGAACAGAATAAAATTCAGAAAAGAATTATATTCATAATACAATTTAATTCAAAATAAAACAGAGTTCAGAATAGTACAAAATTCAGAACAGAATAGAATAAAATTCAGAAGAGAATAAAATTCAAAATAAAATGGAATTGAGAATAGTATAAAATTCAGAAGAATAGCATAAAATTCAAAACAGAACAAAATTCTGAATAAAATAGCATAAAATTCAAAACAGAATAAAATTAGGGAATAGAACAGAATCAAATTCAGAATAGAATCAAATTCAGAATAGAATAGAATAAATTCAGAATAGTATTGAATTCAGAATAGAATAAATTTCAGAATAGAATAGAATAGAGAATAGTATAAATTCTGAATAGAATAGCATAAAATTAAAAACAGAATAAAATTAAAGAATAGAATAGAATAAAATTCAGAATAGAATTAAATTCAAAAAAGAACAGAATTGAGAATAGTATAAAATTTTGAATAGAATAGCATAAAATTCAAAACAGAATAAAATTAGGGAATAGAATAGAATAAAATTCAGAATAGAATCAAATTCAGAACAGAATAGAATGAATTCATGACAGTATTGAATTCAGAATAGAATAAATTTCAGAATAGAATAGAATAGAGAATGGAATAAAATTCAGAAAGGAATAAAATTCAGAATAGAATAGAGTTAACAATGGAGTAGATTTCAGAATAGAATAAAATTCAGAAACGCTTACAATTCAGAACAGAATAGATTTCAGAACAGAATAGAATCCAGCATTTAATAGAATTCAAAATAGAATAGAATTCAGAATAGAATTGAAAAAATTCAGAACAGAATAAAATTCAGAAAAGAATTATATTCATAATACAATTTAATTCAAAATAAAACAGAGTTCAGAATAGTACAAAATTCAGAACAGAATAGAATAAAATTCAGAAGAGAATAAAATTCAAAATAAAATGGAATTGAGAATAGTATAAAATTCAGAAGAATAGCATAAAATTCAAAACAGAACAAAATTCTGAATAAAATAGCATAAAATTCAAAACAGAATAAAATTAGGGAATAGAACAGAATCAAATTCAGAATAGAATCAAATTCAGAATAGAATAGAATAAATTCAGAATAGTATTGAATTCAGAATAGAATAAATTTCAGAATAGAATAGAATAGAGAATAGTATAAATTCTGAATAGAATAGCATAAAATTAAAAACAGAATAAAATTAAAGAATAGAATAGAATAAAATTCAGAATAGAATTAAATTCAAAATAGAACAGAATTGAGAATAGTATAAAATTTTGAATAGAATAGCATAAAATTCAAAACAGAATAAAATTAGGGAATAGAATAGAATAAAATTCAGAATAGAATCAAATTCAGAACAGAATAGAATGAATTCATGACAGTATTGAATTCAGAATAGAATAAATTTCAGAATAGAATAGAATAGAGAATGGAATAAAATTCAGAAAGGAATAAAATTCAGAATAGAATAGAGTTAACAATGGAGTAGATTTCAGAATAGAATAAAATTCAGAAACGCTTACAATTCAGAACAGAATAGATTTCAGAACAGAATAGAATCCAGCATTTAATAGAATTCAGAATAGAATAGAATTCAGAATAGAATTGAAAAAATTCAGAACAGAATAAAATTCAGAAAAGAATTATATTCATAATACAATTTAATTCAAAATAAAACAGAGTTCAGAATAGTACAAAATTCAGAACAGAATAGAATAAAATTCAGAAGAGAATAAAATTCAAAATAAAATGGAATTGAGAATAGTATAAAATTCAGAAGAATAGCATAAAATTCAAAACAGAACAAAATTCTGAATAAAATAGCATAAAATTCAAAACAGAATAAAATTAGGGAATAGAACAGAATCAAATTCAGAATAGAATCAAATTCAGAATAGAATAGAATAAATTCAGAATAGCATTGAATTCAGAATAGAATAAATTTCAGAATAGAATAGAATAGAGAATAGAATAAAATTCAGAAAGGAATAAAATTCAGAATAGAATAAAATTCAGAAATGCTTACAATTCACAACAGAATAGATTTCAGAACAGAATAGAATTCAGCATTTAATAGAATTCAGAATAGAATAGAATTCAGAATAGAATTGAAAAAATTCAGAATAGAATAAAATTCAGAAAAGAATTATATTCATAATACAATTTAATTCAGAATAGAATTAAATTCAAAATAAAATGGAATTGAGAATAGTATAAAATTCAGAAGAACAGCATAAAATTCAAAACAGAACAAAATTCAGAATAGAATAGTATAAAATTCAGAATAGAATAAAATTCAAAATAGAATAGAATTGAGAATAGTATAAATTCTGAATAGAATAGCATAAAATTAAAAACAGAATAAAATTAAAGAATAGAATAGAATAAAATTCAGAATAGAATTAAATTCAAAATAGAACAGAATTGAGAATAGTATAAAATTTTGAATAGAATAGCATAAAATTCAAAACAGAATAAAATTAGGGAATAGAATAGAATCAAATTCAGAATAGAATCAAATTCAGAACAGAATAGAATGAATTCATGACAGTATTGAATTCAGAATAGAATAAATTTCAGAATAGAATAGAATAGAGAATGGAATAAAATTCAGAAAGGAATAAAATTCACAATAGAATAGAGTAAACAATAGGGTAGATTTCAGAATAGAATAAAATTCAGAAACGCTTACAATTCAGAACAGAATAGATTTCAGAATAGAATAGAATCCAGCATTTAATAGAATTCAGAATAGAATAGAATTCAGAATAGAATTGAAAAAATTCAGAACAGAATAAAATTCAGAAAAGAATTATATTCATAATACAATTTAATTCAAAATAAAACAGAATTCAGAATAGTACAAAATTCAGAACAGAAGAGAATAAAATTCAGAAGAGAATAAAATGCAAAATAAAATGGAATTGAGAATAGTATAAAATTCAGAAGAATAGCATAAAATTCAAAACAGAACAAAATTCTGAATAAAATAGCATAAAATTCAAAACAGAATAAAATTAGGGAATAGAACAGAATCAAATTCAGAATAGAATCAAATTCAGAATAGAATAGAATAAATTCAGAATAGTATTGAATTCAGAATAGAATAAATTTCAGAATAGAATAGAATAGAGAATAGAATAAAATTCAGAAAGGAATAAAATTCAGAATAGAATAAAATTCAGAAACGCTTACAATTCAGAAAAGAATAGATTTCAGAATAGAATAGAATTCAGCATTTAATAGAATTCAGAATAGAATAGAATTCAGAATAGAATTGAAAAAATTCAGAATAGAATAAAATTCAGAAAAGAATTATATTCATAATACAATTTAATTCAGAATAGAATTAAATTCAAAATAAAATGGAATTGAGAATAGTATAAAATTCAGAAGAACAGCATAAAATTCAAAACAGAACAAAACTCAGAATAGAATAGTATAAAATTCAGAATAGAATAAAATTCAAAATAGAATAGAATTGAGAATAGTATAAATTCTGAATAGAATAGCATAAAATTAAAAACAGAATAAAATTAAAGAATAGAATAGAATAAAATTCAGAATAGAATCAAATTCAGAATAGAATAGAATAAATTTAGAATAGTATTGAATTCAGAATAGAATAAATTTCAGAATAGAATAGAGAGTAGAATAAAATTCAGAATAGAATGAAATTCAGAATAGAAACAAATTCAGAACAGAATAGAATAAATTCATGATAGTATTGAATTCAGAATAGAATAAATTTCAGAATAGAATAGAATAGAGAATGGAATAAAATTCAGAATAGAATAGAGTTAACAATGGAGTAGATTTCAGAACAGAATAAAATTCATACTAGAATAGAATAGTATTGAATTCAGAATAGAATAAATTTCAGAATAGAATAAAAAATAGAATAAAATTCAGAATAGAATAAAATTCAGAAATGCTTACAATTCACAACAGAATAGATTTCAGAATAGAATAGAATTCAGCATTTAATAGAATTCAGAATAGAATAGAATTCAGAATAGAATTGAATAAAATTCAGAATAGAATAAAATTCAGAAAAGAATTAGAAGATTCATAATACAATTTAATTCAGAATAGCATAGAATTCAGAATAGAATAAAATTCAAATAAAATGGAATTGAGAATAGTATAAAATTCAGAAGAATAGCATAAAATTCAAAACAGAACAAAATTCAGAATAGAATAGAATAAATTGAGAATAGAATAAAATTCAGAAAAGAATCATATTCATAATACAATTTAATTGAAAATAGAAGAGAATTCAGAATAGTACAAAATTCAGAATAGAATAGAATAAAATTCAGAATAGAATAAAATTCAAATAAAATGGAATTGAGAATAGTATAAAATTCAGAAGAATAGCATAAAATTCAAAACAGAACAAAATTCAGAATAGAATAGAATAAAATTGAGAATAGAATAAAATTCAGAAAAGAATTATATTCATAATACAATTTAATTCAAAATAGAACAGAATTCAGAATAGTACGAAATTGAGAATAGAATAGAATAAATTCAGAATAGTATTGAATTCAGAATAAAATAAATTTCAGACTAGAATAGAATAGAGAATAGAATAAAATTCAGAAAAGAATAGATTTCAGAATAGAATAGAATTCAGCATTTAATACAATTCAGAATAGAATAGAATAAATTCAGAATAGTATTGAATTCAGAATAGAATAAATTTCAGAATAGAATAGAAAATAGAATAAAATTCAGAAAGGAATAAAATTCAGAATAGAATAGAGTTAACAATAGAGTAGATTTCAGAATAGCATAAAATTCATAAA
Source organism: Hydrophis major (assembly GCA_033807585.1). NCBI lineage: Eukaryota > Metazoa > Chordata > Lepidosauria > Squamata > Elapidae > Hydrophis > Hydrophis major. The sequence goes on along the minus strand of JAUCBL010000093.1, from coordinate 357,457 downwards.
AGAATAAAATTGAGAAACGCTTACAATTCAGAACAGAATAGATTTAAGAATAGAATAAAATAGAATGAAGCATTTAATAGAATTCAGAAAAGAATAGAATTCAGAATAGAATTCAATAAAATTCAGAATAGAATAAAATTCAGAAAAGAATTATATTCATAATACAATTTAATTCAGAATAGAATAGAATTCAGAATAGAATTAATTCAAAATAGAACAGAATTCAGAATAGTACAAAATTCAGAATAGAATAGCATAAAATTCAAAATAGAATAAAATTAGGGAATAGAATCGAATAAAATTCAGAATAGAATTAAATTCAAAATAGAACAGAATTGAGAATAGTATAAAATTCTGAATAGAATAGCATAAAATTCAAAACACAATAAAATTAGGGAATAGAATAGAATCAAATTCAGAATAAAATCAAATTCAGAACAGAATAGAATAAATTCATGATAGTATTGAATTCAGAATAGAATAAATTTCAGAATAGAATAGAATAGAGAATGGAATAAAATTCAGAAAGGAATAAAATTCAGAATAGAATAGAGTTAACAATAGGGTAGATTTCAGAATAGAATAGAATTCAGCATTTAATAGAATTCAGAATAGAATAGAATTCAGATTAGAATTGAATAAAATTCAGAATTGAATAAAATTCAGAATAGAATAAAATTCAGAAAAGAATTAGATTCATAATACAATTTAATTCAGAATAGCATAGAATTCAGAATAGAATTAAATTCAAAATAAAATGGAATTGAGAATAGTATAAAATTCAGAAGAATAGCATAAAATTAAAAACAGAATAAAATTAGGGAATAGAATAGAATAAAATTCAGAATAGAATTAAATTCAAAATAGAACAGAATTGAGAATAGTATAAAATTCTGAATAGAACAGAATTCAGAATAGTACAAAATTCAGAATAGAATAGAATAAAACTCAGAATAGAATAAAATTCAAAATAAAATGGAATTGAGAATAGTATAAAATTCAGAAGAATAGCATAAAATTCAAAACAGAACAAAATTCAGAATAGAATAGAATAAAATTGAGAATAGAATAAAATTCAGAAAAGAATTATATTCATAATACAATTTAATTCATAATAGAACAGAATTCAGAATAGAATTAAATTCAAAATAGAACAGAATTCAGAATAGTACAAAATTGAGAATAGAATAGAATAAAATTCAGAATAGAATAAAATTCATAATTGAATAAAATTCAGAAAAGCTTATAATACAGAACAGAACAGAATTCAGAAGAGAAGAGAATAAAATTCAGAATAGAATCACATTCAGAATAGAATAGATTTCAGAATAGAAAAGAATTCAGCATTTAATAGAATTCAGAATAGAAGAGAATTCAGAATAGAATTGAATAAAATATAGAATAGAATAAAATTCAGAAAAGAATTATATTCATTATACAATTTAATTCAGAATAGAATAGAATTCAGAATAGAATTAAATTCAAAATAGAACAGAATTCAGAATAGTACAAAATTCAGAATAGAATAGCAGAAAATTAAAAACAGAATAAAATTAGGGAATAGAATAGAATAAAATTCAGAATAGAATTAAATTCAAAATAGAACAGAATTGAGAATAGTATAAAATTCTGAATAGAATAGCATAAAATTCAAAACAGAATAAAATTAGGGAATAGAATAGAATCAAATTCAGAATAAAATCAAATTCAGAACAGAATAGAATAAATTCATGATAGTATTGAATTCAGAATAGAATAAATTTCAGAATAGAATAGAATAGAGAATGGAATAAAATTCAGAAAGGAATAAAATTCAGAATAGAATAGAGTTAACAATAGGGTAGATTTCAGAATAGAATAAAATTCAGAATAGAATAAAATTCAAAATAGAATAAAATTCAGAAACGCTTAAAATTTCAGAACAGAATAGAATTCAGCATTTAACAGAATTCAGAATAGAATAGAATTCAGAAAAGAATTATATTCATATTACAATTTAATTCAGAATAGAACAGAATTCAGAATAGAATTACATTCAAAATAGAACAGACTTCAGAATAGTACAAAATTCAGAATAGAATAGAATAAAATTCATAATAGAATAAAATTCATAATATAATAAAATTCAATAAAGCTTATAATACAGAACAGAACAGAATTCAGAAGAGAAGAGAATAAAATTCAGAATAGAATCACATTCAGAATAGAATAGAGTAAATTCAGAATAGTATTCAATTCAGAATAGAATAAATTTCAGAATAGAATAGAATAGAGAATAGAATAAAATTCAGAAAGGAATAAAATTCAGAATAGAATAGAGTTAACAATAGAGTAGATTTCAGAATAGAATAAAATTCATAATAGAATAAAACTCAGAAACGCTGACAATTCAGAACAGAACAGATTTCAGAAAAGAATAGAATTCAGCATTTAATAGAATTCAGAATAGAATTCAATTCAAAATAGAACAGAATTCAGAATAGTGCAAAATTCAGAACAGAATAGAATAAAATTCAGAATAGAATAAACTTCAAAATAAAATGGAATTGAGAATAGTATAAAATTCAGAAGAACAGCATAAAATTCAAAACAGAACAAAATTCAGAATAGAATAGTATAAAATTCAGAATAGAATAAAATTCAAAATAGAATAGAATTGAGAATAGTATAAATTCTGAATAGAATAGCATAAAATTAAAAACAGAATAAAATTAAAGAATAGAATAGAATAAAATTCAGAATAGAATTAAATTCAAAATAGAACAGAATTGAGAATAGTATAAAATTTTGAATAGAATAGCATAAAATTCAAAACAGAATAAAATTAGGGAATAGAATAGAATCAAATTCAGAATAGAATCAAATTCAGAACAGAATAGAATGAATTCATGACAGTATTGAATTCAGAATAGAATAAATTTCAGAATAGAATAGAATAGAGAATGGAATAAAATTCAGAAAGGAATAAAATTCACAATAGAATAGAGTAAACAATAGGGTAGATTTCAGAATAGAATAAAATTCAGAAACGCTTACAATTCAGAACAGAATAGATTTCAGAATAGAATAGAATCCAGCATTTAATAGAATTCAGAATAGAATAGAATTCAGAATAGAATTGAAAAAATTCAGAACAGAATAAAATTCAGAAAAGAATTATATTCATAATACAATTTAATTCAAAATAAAACAGAATTCAGAATAGTACAAAATTCAGAACAGAAGAGAATAAAATTCAGAAGAGAATAAAATGCAAAATAAAATGGAATTGAGAATAGTATAAAATTCAGAAGAATAGCATAAAATTCAAAACAGAACAAAATTCTGAATAAAATAGCATAAAATTCAAAACAGAATAAAATTAGGGAATAGAACAGAATCAAATTCAGAATAGAATCAAATTCAGAATAGAATAGAATAAATTCAGAATAGTATTGAATTCAGAATAGAATAAATTTCAGAATAGAATAGAATAGAGAATAGAATAAAATTCAGAAAGGAATAAAATTCAGAATAGAATAAAATTCAGAAACGCTTACAATTCAGAAAAGAATAGATTTCAGAATAGAATAGAATTCAGCATTTAATAGAATTCAGAATAGAATAGAATTCAGAATAGAATTGAAAAAATTCAGAATAGAATAAAATTCAGAAAAGAATTATATTCATAATACAATTTAATTCAGAATAGAATTAAATTCAAAATAAAATGGAATTGAGAATAGTATAAAATTCAGAAGAACAGCATAAAATTCAAAACAGAACAAAACTCAGAATAGAATAGTATAAAATTCAGAATAGAATAAAATTCAAAATAGAATAGAATTGAGAATAGTATAAATTCTGAATAGAATAGCATAAAATTAAAAACAGAATAAAATTAAAGAATAGAATAGAATAAAATTCAGAATAGAATCAAATTCAGAATAGAATAGAATAAATTTAGAATAGTATTGAATTCAGAATAGAATAAATTTCAGAATAGAATAGAGAGTAGAATAAAATTCAGAATAGAATGAAATTCAGAATAGAAACAAATTCAGAACAGAATAGAATAAATTCATGATAGTATTGAATTCAGAATAGAATAAATTTCAGAATAGAATAGAATAGAGAATGGAATAAAATTCAGAATAGAATAGAGTTAACAATGGAGTAGATTTCAGAACAGAATAAAATTCATACTAGAATAGAATAGTATTGAATTCAGAATAGAATAAATTTCAGAATAGAATAAAAAATAGAATAAAATTCAGAATAGAATAAAATTCAGAAATGCTTACAATTCACAACAGAATAGATTTCAGAATAGAATAGAATTCAGCATTTAATAGAATTCAGAATAGAATAGAATTCAGAATAGAATTGAATAAAATTCAGAATAGAATAAAATTCAGAAAAGAATTAGATTCATAATACAATTTAATTCAGAATAGCATAGAATTCAGAATAGAATAAAATTCAAAATAAAATGGAATTGAGAATAGTATAAAATTCAGAAGAATAGCATAAAATTCAAAACAGAACAAAATTCAGAATAGAATAGAATAAAATTGAGAATAGAATAAAATTCAGAAAAGAATCATATTCATAATACAATTTAATTGAAAATAGAAGAGAATTCAGAATAGTACAAAATTCAGAATAGAATAGAATAAAATTCAGAATAGAATAAAATTCAAAATAAAATGGAATTGAGAATAGTATAAAATTCAGAAGAATAGCATAAAATTCAAAACAGAACAAAATTCAGAATAGAATAGAATAAAATTGAGAATAGAATAAAATTCAGAAAAGAATTATATTCATAATACAATTTAATTCAAAATAGAACAGAATTCAGAATAGTACGAAATTGAGAATAGAATAGAATAAATTCAGAATAGTATTGAATTCAGAATAAAATAAATTTCAGACTAGAATAGAATAGAGAATAGAATAAAATTCAGAAAAGAATAGATTTCAGAATAGAATAGAATTCAGCATTTAATACAATTCAGAATAGAATAGAATAAATTCAGAATAGTATTGAATTCAGAATAGAATAAATTTCAGAATAGAATAGAAAATAGAATAAAATTCAGAAAGGAATAAAATTCAGAATAGAATAGAGTTAACAATAGAGTAGATTTCAGAATAGCATAAAATTCATAAAAGAATAAAATTGAGAAACGCTTACAATTCAGAACAGAATAGATTTAAGAATAGAATAAAATAGAATGAAGCATTTAATAGAATTCAGAAAAGAATAGAATTCAGAATAGAATTCAATAAAATTCAGAATAGAATAAAATTCAGAAAAGAATTATATTCATAATACAATTTAATTCAGAATAGAATAGAATTCAGAATAGAATTAATTCAAAATAGAACAGAATTCAGAATAGTACAAAATTCAGAATAGAATAGCATAAAATTCAAAATAGAATAAAATTAGGGAATAGAATCGAATAAAATTCAGAATAGAATTAAATTCAAAATAGAACAGAATTGAGAATAGTATAAAATTCTGAATAGAATAGCATAAAATTCAAAACACAATAAAATTAGGGAATAGAATAGAATCAAATTCAGAATAAAATCAAATTCAGAACAGAATAGAATAAATTCATGATAGTATTGAATTCAGAATAGAATAAATTTCAGAATAGAATAGAATAGAGAATGGAATAAAATTCAGAAAGGAATAAAATTCAGAATAGAATAGAGTTAACAATAGGGTAGATTTCAGAATAGAATAGAATTCAGCATTTAATAGAATTCAGAATAGAATAGAATTCAGATTAGAATTGAATAAAATTCAGAATTGAATAAAATTCAGAATAGAATAAAATTCAGAAAAGAATTAGATTCATAATACAATTTAATTCAGAATAGCATAGAATTCAGAATAGAATTAAATTCAAAATAAAATGGAATTGAGAATAGTATAAAATTCAGAAGAATAGCATAAAATTAAAAACAGAATAAAATTAGGGAATAGAATAGAATAAAATTCAGAATAGAATTAAATTCAAAATAGAACAGAATTGAGAATAGTATAAAATTCTGAATAGAACAGAATTCAGAATAGTACAAAATTCAGAATAGAATAGAATAAAACTCAGAATAGAATAAAATTCAAAATAAAATGGAATTGAGAATAGTATAAAATTCAGAAGAATAGCATAAAATTCAAAACAGAACAAAATTCAGAATAGAATAGAATAAAATTGAGAATAGAATAAAATTCAGAAAAGAATTATATTCATAATACAATTTAATTCATAATAGAACAGAATTCAGAATAGAATTAAATTCAAAATAGAACAGAATTCAGAATAGTACAAAATTGAGAATAGAATAGAATAAAATTCAGAATAGAATAAAATTCATAATTGAATAAAATTCAGAAAAGCTTATAATACAGAACAGAACAGAATTCAGAAGAGAAGAGAATAAAATTCAGAATAGAATCACATTCAGAATAGAATAGATTTCAGAATAGAAAAGAATTCAGCATTTAATAGAATTCAGAATAGAAGAGAATTCAGAATAGAATTGAATAAAATATAGAATAGAATAAAATTCAGAAAAGAATTATATTCATTATACAATTTAATTCAGAATAGAATAGAATTCAGAATAGAATTAAATTCAAAATAGAACAGAATTCAGAATAGTACAAAATTCAGAATAGAATAGCAGAAAATTAAAAACAGAATAAAATTAGGGAATAGAATAGAATAAAATTCAGAATAGAATTAAATTCAAAATAGAACAGAATTGAGAATAGTATAAAATTCTGAATAGAATAGCATAAAATTCAAAACAGAATAAAATTAGGGAATAGAATAGAATCAAATTCAGAATAAAATCAAATTCAGAACAGAATAGAATAAATTCATGATAGTATTGAATTCAGAATAGAATAAATTTCAGAATAGAATAGAATAGAGAATGGAATAAAATTCAGAAAGGAATAAAATTCAGAATAGAATAGAGTTAACAATAGGGTAGATTTCAGAATAGAATAAAATTCAGAATAGAATAAAATTCAAAATAGAATAAAATTCAGAAACGCTTAAAATTTCAGAACAGAATAGAATTCAGCATTTAACAGAATTCAGAATAGAATAGAATTCAGAAAAGAATTATATTCATATTACAATTTAATTCAGAATAGAACAGAATTCAGAATAGAATTACATTCAAAATAGAACAGACTTCAGAATAGTACAAAATTCAGAATAGAATAGAATAAAATTCATAATAGAATAAAATTCATAATATAATAAAATTCAATAAAGCTTATAATACAGAACAGAACAGAATTCAGAAGAGAAGAGAATAAAATTCAGAATAGAATCACATTCAGAATAGAATAGAGTAAATTCAGAATAGTATTCAATTCAGAATAGAATAAATTTCAGAATAGAATAGAATAGAGAATAGAATAAAATTCAGAAAGGAATAAAATTCAGAATAGAATAGAGTTAACAATAGAGTAGATTTCAGAATAGAATAAAATTCATAATAGAATAAAACTCAGAAACGCTGACAATTCAGAACAGAACAGATTTCAGAAAAGAATAGAATTCAGCATTTAATAGAATTCAGAATAGAATTCAATTCAAAATAGAACAGAATTCAGAATAGTGCAAAATTCAGAACAGAATAGAATAAAATTCAGAATAGAATAAACTTCAAAATAAAATGGAATTGAGAATAGTATAAAATTCAGAAGAACAGCATAAAATTCAAAACAGAACAAAATTCAGAAAAGAATTATATTCATAATACAATTTAATTCAGAGTGGAATAGAATTCAATTCAAAATAGAACAGAATTCAGAATAGAATAAAATTCATGATTGAATAAAATTCAGAAAAGCTTAGAATACAGAACAGAAGAGAATTCAGAAGAGAAGAGAATAAAATTCAGAAAAGAATTGAATATAGAATAGAATTTAATTTAGAATAGAATAGAATAGAATTCAGAATTGAATTAAATTCAAAATAGAATAGCATAGAATTCAGAATAGAATGGAGTTAGAATAGAATTCAGAATAGTATAAAATTCAGAATAGAATTAAATTCAAAATAGAATAGAATTGAGAATAGTATAAATTCTGAATAGAATAGCATAAAATTAAAAACAGAATAAAATTAAAGAATAGAATAGAATAAAATTCAGAATAGAATTAAATTCAAAATAGAACAGAATTGAGAATAGTATAAAATTTTGAATAGAATAGCATAAAATTCAAAACAGAATAAAATTAGGGAATAGAATAGAATAAAATTCAGAATAGAATCAAATTCAGAACAGAATAGAATGAATTCATGACAGTATTGAATTCAGAATAGAATAAATTTCAGAATAGAATAGAATAGAGAATGGAATAAAATTCAGAAAGGAATAAAATTCACAATAGAATAGAGTTAACAATGGAGTAGATTTCAGAATAGAATAAAATTCAGAAACGCTTACAATTCAGAACAGAATAGATTTCAGAATAGAATAGAATCCAGCATTTAATAGAATTCAGAATAGAATAGAATTCAGAATAGAATTGAAAAAATTCAGAACAGAATAAAATTCAGAAAAGAATTATATTCATAATACAATTTAATTCAAAATAAAACAGAATTCAGAATAGTACAAAATTCAGAACAGAAGAGAATAAAATTCAGAAGAGAATAAAATTCAAAATAAAATGGAATTGAGAATAGTATAAAATTCAGAAGAATAGCATAAAATTCAAAACAGAACAAAATTCTGAATAAAATAGCATAAAATTCAAAACAGAATAAAATTAGGGAATAGAACAGAATCAAATTCAGAATAGAATCAAATTCAGAATAGAATAGAATAAATTCAGAATAGTATTGAATTCAGAATAGAATAAATTTCAGAATAGAATAGAATAGAGAATAGAATAAAATTCAGAAAGGAATAAAATTCAGAATAGAATAAAATTCAGAAATGCTTACAATTCACAACAGAATAGATTTCAGAATAGAATAGAATTCAGCATTTAATAGAATTCAGAATAGAATAGAATTCAGAATAGAATTGAAAAAATTCAGAATAGAATAAAATTCAGAAAAGAATTATATTCATAATACAATTTAATTCAGAATAGAATTAAATTCAAAATAGAACAGAATTCAGAATAGTACAAAATTGAGAATAGAATAGAATAAAATTCAGAATAGAATAAAATTCAAAATAAAATGGAATTGAGAATAGTATAAAATTCAGAAGAATAGCATAAAATTCAAAACAGAGCAAAATTCAGAATAGAATAGAATAAAATTCATAATAGAATAAAATTCATAATTGAATAAAATTCAGAAAAGCTTAGAATACAGAACAGAACAGAATTGAAGAGAATAAAATTCAGATTAGAATAAAATTCAGAAAAGAATTGAATTCAGAATAGAATTTAATTTAGAATAGAATAGAATAAAATTCAGAATAGAATTAAATTCAAAATAGAATAGAATTGAGAATAGTATAAAATTCTGAATAGAATAGCATAAAATTCAAAACAGAATAAAATTAGGGAACAGAATCGAATAAAATTCAGAATAGAATCAAATTCAGAATTGAATAGAATAAATTCATAATGGTATTGAATTCAGAATAAAATAAATTTCAGAATAGAATAGAAAATAGAATAAAATTCAGAAAGGAATAAAATTCAGAACAGAATAAAATTCAGAAAAGAATTATATTCATAATACAATTTAATTCAGAATAGAATTAAATTCAAAATAGAACAGAATTCAGAATAGTACAAAATTCAGAATAGAATAGCATAAAATGAAAAAGAGAATAAAATTAGGGAATAGAATCGAATAAAATTCAGAATAAAATCAAATTCAGAATAGAATAGAATAAATTTAGAATAGTATTGAATTCAGAATAGAATAAATTTCAGAATAGAATAGAGAATAGAATAGAATAAAATTCAGAATAGAATAAAATTCAAAATAAAATGGAATTGAGAATAGTATAAAATTCAGAAGAATAGCATAAAATTCAAAACAGAGCAAAATTCAGAATAGAATAGAATAAAATTCATAATAGAATAAAATTCATAATTGAATAAAATTCAGAAAAGCTTAGAATACAGAACAGAACAGAATTGAAGAGAATAAAATTCAGATTAGAATAAAATTCAGAAAAGAATTGAATTCAGAATAGAATTTAATTTAGAATAGAATAGAATAAAATTCAGAATAGAATTAAATTCAAAATAGAATAATTCAGAATAAAATCAAATTCAGAATAGAATAGAATAAATTTAGAATAGTATTGAATTCAGAATAGAATAAATTTCAGAATAGAATAGAGAGTAGAATAAAATTCAGAATAGAATGAAATTCAGAATAGAAACAAATTCAGAACAGAATAGAATAAATTCATGATAGTATTGAATTCAGAATAGAATAAATTTCAGAATAGAATAGAATAGAGAATGGAATAAAATTCAGAATAGAATAGAGTTAACAATGGAGTAGATTTCAGAACAGAATAAAATTCATACTAGAATAAAATTCAGAAACGCTTACCATTCAGAACAGAATAGATTTCAGAATAGAATAGAATCCAGCATTTAATAGAATTCAGAATAGAATAGAATTGAATAAAATTAAGAATAGAATAAAATTCAGAAAAGAATTATATTCATAATACAATTTAATTCAGAATAGAATAGAATTCAGAATACAATTCAATTCAAAATAGAACAGAAATCAGAATAGTACAAAATTCAGAATAGAATAAAATTCAAAATAAAATGGAATTGAGAATAGTATAAAATTCAGAAGAATAGCATAAAATTCAAAACAGAACAAAATTCAGAATAGAATTGAATAAAATTGAGAATAGAATAAAATTCAGAAAAGAATTATATTCATAACACAATTTAATTCAAAATAGAACATAATTCAGAATAGAATAAAATTCATAATTGAATAAAATTCAGAAAAGTTTAGAATACAGAACAGAAGAGAATTCAGAAGACAAGAGAATAAAATTCAGAAAAGAATTGAATATATAATAGAATTTAATTTAGAATAGAATTTAATTTAGAATAGAATAGAATTCAGAATTGAATTAAATTCAAAATAGAATAGATTAGAATTCAGAATAAAATAGAATTAGAATAGAATTGAGAATAGTATAAAATTCAGAATAGAATTAAATTCAAAATAGAATAGAATTGAGAATTTTATAAAATTCTGAATAGAACAGCATAAAATTAAAAACAGAATAAAATTAGGGAATAGAACAGAATCAAATTCAGAATAGAATCAAATTCAGAATAGAATAGAATAAATTCATAATAGTATTGAATTCAGAATAGAATAAATTTCAGAATAGAATAGAATAGAGAATAGAATAAAATTCAGAAAGGAATAAAATTCAGAATAGAATAAAATTCAGAAATGCTTACAATTCACAACAGAATAGATTTCAGAATAGAATAGAATTCAGCATTTAATAGAATTCAGAATAGAATAAAATTCAGAAAAGAATTATATTCATAATACAATTTAATTCAGAATAGAATAGAATTCAGAATAGAATAAATTTCAGAATAGAATAGAATAGAGAATGGAATAAAATTCAGAAAGGAATAAAATTCAGAATAGAATAGAGTTAACAATAGGGTAGATTTCAGAATAGAATAAAATTCAGAATAGAATAAAATTCAAAATAGAATAAAATTCAGAAACGCTTACAATTCAGAACAGAATAGATTTCAGAAAAGAATAGAATTCAGCATTTAATAGAATTCAGAATAGAATAGAATTCAGAAAAGAATTATATTCATATTACAATTTAATTCATAATAGAACAGAATTCAGAATACAATTAAATTCAAAATAGAACAGAATTCAGAATAGTACAAAATTGAGAATAGAATAGAATAAAATTCATAATTGAATAAAATTCAGAAAAGCTTATAATACAGAACAGAACAGAATACAGAAGAAAAGAGAATAAAATTCAGAATAGAATCACATTCAGAATAGAATAGATTTCAGAATAGAAAAGAATTCAGCATTTAATAGAATTCAGAATAGAAGAGAATTCAGAATAGAATTGAATAAAATATAGAATAGAATAAAATTCAGAAAAGAATTATATTCATTATACAATTTAATTCAGAATAGAATAGAATTCAGAATAGAATTAAATTCAAAATAGAAAAGAATTCAGAATAGTACAAAATTCAGAATAGAATAGCAGAAAATTAAAAACAGAATAAAATTAGGGAATAGAATAGAATAAAATTCAGAATAGAATCACATTCAGAATAGAATAGAGTAAATTCAGAATAGTATTGAATTCAGAATAGAATAAATTTCAGAATAGAATAGAATAGAGAATAGAATAAAATTCAGAAAGGAATAAAATTCAGAATAGAATAGAGTTAACAATAGAGTAGATTTCAGAATAGAATAAAATTCATAATAGAATAAAACTCAGAAACGCTGACAATTCAGAACAGAACAGATTTCAGAAAAGAATAGAATTCAGCATTTAATAGAATTCAGAATAGAATTTAATTCAAAATAGAACAGAATTCAGAATAGTACAAAATTCAGAATAGAATAGAATAAATTCAGAATAGTATTGAATTCAGAGTAGAATAAATTTCAGAAAAGAATAGAGAATAGAAAAAAATTCAGAAAGGAATAAAATTCATAATAGAACAAAATTCAGAAATGCTTACAATTCACAACAGAAAAGATTTCAGAATAGAATAGAATTCAGCATTTAATAGAATTCAGAATAGAATAGAATTCAGAATAGAATTGAATAAAATTCAGAATAGAATAAAATTCAGAAAAGAATTAGATTCAAAATACAATTTAATTTTAGAACAGCATAGAATTCAGAATAGAATTAAATTCAAAATAAAATGGAATTGAGAATAGTATAAAATTCAGAAGAATAACATAAAATTAAAAACAGAATAAAATTAGGGAATAGAATAGAATAAAATTCAGAATAGAATAAAATTCAGAAAAGAATTAGATTCATAATACAATTTAATTCAGAATAGCATAGAATTCAGAATAGAATTAAATTCAAAATAAAATGGAATTGAGAATAGTATAAAACTCAGAGGAATAGCATAAAATTAAAAACAGAATAAAATTAGGGAATAGAATAGAATAAAATTCAGAATAGAATTAAATTTAGAATAGAACAGAATTGAGAATAGTATAAAATTCTGAATAGAATAGCATAAAATTCAAAACAGAATAAAATTAGGGAATAGAATAGAATCAAATTCAGAATAGAATCAAATTCAGAACAGAATAGAATAAATTCATGATAGTATTGAATTCAGAATAGAATTGAGTAAAATTCAGAATAGAAAAAATTCAGAAAAGAATTATATTCATAATACAATTCAATTCAGAATAGAATAGAATTCAGAATACAATTCAATTCAAAATAGAACAGAATTCAGAATAGTACAAAATTCAGAATAGAATAGAATAAAACTCAGAATAGAATAAAATTCAAAATAAAATGGAATTGAGAATAGTATAAAATTCAGAAGAATAGCATAAAATTCAAAACAGAACAAAATTCAGAATAGAATATAATAAAATTGAGAATAGAATAAAATTCAGAAAAGAGTCATATTCATAATACAATTTAATTGAAAATAGAAGAGAATTCAGAATAGTACAAAATTCAGAATAGAATAGAATAAAATTCAGAATAGAATAAAATTCAAAATAAAATGGAATTGAGAATAGTATAAAATTCAGAAGAATAGCATAAAATTCAAAACAGAACAAAATTCAGAATAGAATAGAATAAAATTGAGAATAGAATAAAATTCAGAAAAGAATTATATTCATAATACAATTTAATTCAAAATAGAACAGAATTCAGAATAGTACGAAATTGAGAATAGAATAGAATAAATTCAGAATAGTATTGAATTCAGAATAGAATAAATTTCAGAATAGAATAGAAAATAGAATAAAATTCAGAAAGGAATAAAATTCAGAATAGAATAGAGTTAACAATAGAGTAGATTTCAGAATAGCATAAAATTCATAAAAGAATAAAATTGAGAAACGCTTACAATTCAGAACAGAATAGATTTAAGAATAGAATAAAATAGAATGAAGCATTTAATAGAATTCAGAAAAGAATAGAATTCAGAATAGAATTCAATAAAATTCAGAAAAGAATTATATTCATAATACAATTTAATTCAGAATAGAATAGAATTCAGAATAGAATTAATTCAAAATAGAACAGAATTCAGAATAGTACAAAATTCAGAATAGAATAGCAGAAAATTAAAAACAGAATAAAATTAGGGAATAGAATAGAATAAAATTCAGAATAGAATTAAATTCAAAATAGAACAGAATTGAGAATAGTATAAAATTCTGAATAGAATAGCATAAAATTCAAAACAGAATAAAATTAGGGAATAGAATAGAATCAAATTCAGAATAAAATCAAATTCAGAACAGAATAGAATAAATTCATGATAGTATTGAATTCAGAATAGAATAAATTTCAGAATAGAATAGAATAGAGAATGGAATAAAATTCAGAAAGGAATAAAATTCAGAATAGAATAGAGTTAACAATAGGGTAGATTTCAGAATAGAATAAAATTCAGAATAGAATAAAATTCAAAATAGAATAAAATTCAGAAACGCTTAAAATTTCAGAACAGAATAGAATTCAGCATTTAATAGAATTCAGAATAGAATAGAATTCAGAAAAGAATTATATTCATATTACAATTTTAATTCAGAATAGAACAGAATTCAGAATAGAATTACATTCAAAATAGAACAGAGTTCAGAATAGTACAAAATTCAGAATAGAATAGAATAAAATTCATAATAGAATAAAATTCATAATATAATAAAATTCAGAAAAGCTTATAATACAGAACAGAACAGAATTCAGAAGAGAAGAGAATAAAATTCAGAATAGAATCACATTCAGAATAGAATAGAGTAAATTCAGAATAGTATTCAATTCAGAATAGAATAAATTTCAGAATAGAATAGAATAGAGAATAGAATAAAATTCAGAAAGGAATAAAATTCAGAATAGAATAGAGTTAACAATAGAGTAGATTTCAGAATAGAATAAAATTCATAATAGAATAAAACTCAGAAACGCTGACAATTCAGAACAGAACAGATTTCAGAAAAGAATAGAATTCAGCATTTAATAGAATTCAGAATAGAATTCAATTCAAAATAGAACAGAATTCAGAATAGTGCAAAATTCAGAACAGAATAGAATAAAATTCAGAATAGAATAAACTTCAAAATAAAATGGAATTGAGAATAGTATAAAATTCAGAAGAACAGCATAAAATTCAAAACAGAACAAAATTCAGAAAAGAATTATATTCATAATACAATTTAATTCAGAGTGGAATAGAATTCAATTCAAAATAGAACAGAATTCAGAATAGAATAAAATTCATGATTGAATAAAATTCAGAAAAGCTTAGAATACAGAACAGAAGAGAATTCAGAAGAGAAGAGAATAAAATTCAGAAAAGAATTGAATATAGAATAGAATTTAATTTAGAATAGAATAGAATAGAATTCAGAATTGAATTAAATTCAAAATAGAATAGCATAGAATTCAGAATAGAATGGAGTTAGAATAGAATTCAGAATAGTATAAAATTCAGAATAGAATTAAATTCAAAATAGAATAGAATTGAGAATAGTATAAATTCTGAATAGAATAGCATAAAATTAAAAACAGAATAAAATTAAAGAATAGAATAGAATAAAATTCAGAATAGAATTAAATTCAAAATAGAACAGAATTGAGAATAGTATAAAATTTTGAATAGAATAGCATAAAATTCAAAACAGAATAAAATTAGGGAATAGAATAGAATAAAATTCAGAATAGAATCAAATTCAGAACAGAATAGAATGAATTCATGACAGTATTGAATTCAGAATAGAATAAATTTCAGAATAGAATAGAATAGAGAATGGAATAAAATTCAGAAAGGAATAAAATTCACAATAGAATAGAGTTAACAATGGAGTAGATTTCAGAATAGAATAAAATTCAGAAACGCTTACAATTCAGAACAGAATAGATTTCAGAATAGAATAGAATCCAGCATTTAATAGAATTCAGAATAGAATAGAATTCAGAATAGAATTGAAAAAATTCAGAACAGAATAAAATTCAGAAAAGAATTATATTCATAATACAATTTAATTCAAAATAAAACAGAATTCAGAATAGTACAAAATTCAGAACAGAAGAGAATAAAATTCAGAAGAGAATAAAATTCAAAATAAAATGGAATTGAGAATAGTATAAAATTCAGAAGAATAGCATAAAATTCAAAACAGAACAAAATTCTGAATAAAATAGCATAAAATTCAAAACAGAATAAAATTAGGGAATAGAACAGAATCAAATTCAGATTAGAATCAAATTCAGAATAGAATAGAATAAATTCAGAATAGTATTGAATTCAGAATAGAATAAATTTCAGAATAGAATAGAATAGAGAATAGAATAAAATTCAGAAAGGAATAAAATTCAGAATAGAATAAAATTCAGAAATGCTTACAATTCACAACAGAATAGATTTCAGAATAGAATAGAATTCAGCATTTAATAGAATTCAGAATAGAATAGAATTCAGAATAGAATTGAAAAAATTCAGAATAGAATAAAATTCAGAAAAGAATTATATTCATAATACAATTTAATTCAGAATAGAATTAAATTCAAAATAGAACAGAATTCAGAATAGTACAAAATTGAGAATAGAATAGAATAAAATTCAGAATAGAATAAAATTCAAAATAAAATGGAATTGAGAATAGTATAAAATTCAGAAGAATAGCATAAAATTCAAAACAGAGCAAAATTCAGAATAGAATAGAATAAAATTCATAATAGAATAAAATTCATAATTGAATAAAATTCAGAAAAGCTTAGAATACAGAACAGAACAGAATTCAGAATTGAAGAGAATAAAATTCAGATTAGAATAAAATTCAGAAAAGAATTGAATTCAGAATAGAATTTAATTTAGAATAGAATAGAATAAAATTCAGAATAGAATTAAATTCAAAATAGAATAGAATTGAGAATAGTATAAAATTCTGAATAGAATAGCATAAAATTCAAAACAGAATAAAATTAGGGAACAGAATCGAATAAAATTCAGAATAGAATCAAATTCAGAATTGAATAGAATAAATTCATAATGGTATTGAATTCAGAATAAAATAAATTTCAGAATAGAATAGAAAATAGAATAAAATTCAGAAAGGAATAAAATTCAGAACAGAATAAAATTCAGAAAAGAATTATATTCATAATACAATTTAATTCAGAATAGAATTAAATTCAAAATAGAACAGAATTCAGAATAGTACAAAATTCATAATAGAATAGCATAAAATGAAAAAGAGAATAAAATTAGGGAATAGAATCGAATAAAATTCAGAATAAAATCAAATTCAGAATAGAATAGAATAAATTTAGAATAGTATTGAATTCAGAATAGAATAAATTTCAGAATAGAATAGAGAGTAGAATAAAATTCAGAATAGAATGAAATTCAGAATAGAAACAAATTCAGAACAGAATAGAATAAATTCATGATAGTATTGAATTCAGAATAGAATAAATTTCAGAATAGAATAGAATAGAGAATGGAATAAAATTCAGAATAGAATAGAGTTAACAATGGAGTAGATTTCAGAACAGAATAAAATTCATACTAGAATAAAATTCAGAAACGCTTACCATTCAGAACAGAATAGATTTCAGAATAGAATAGAATCCAGCATTTAATAGAATTCAGAATAGAATAGAATTGAATAAAATTAAGAATAGAATAAAATTCAGAAAAGAATTATATTCATAATACAATTTAATTCAGAATAGAATAGAATTCAGAATACAATTCAATTCAAAATAGAACAGAATTCAGAATAGTACAAAATTCAGAATAGAATAAAATTCAAAATAAAATGGAATTGAGAATAGTATAAAATTCAGAAGAATAGCATAAAATTCAAAACAGAACAAAATTCAGAATAGAATTGAATAAAATTGAGAATAGAATAAAATTCAGAAAAGAATTATATTCATAATACAATTTAATTCAAAATAGAACATAATTCAGAATAGAATAAAATTCATAATTGAATAAAATTCAGAAAAGTTTAGAATACAGAACAGAAGAGAATTCAGAAGACAAGAGAATAAAATTCAGAAAAGAATTGAATATATAATAGAATTTAATTTAGAATAGAATTTAATTTAGAATAGAATAGAATTCAGAATTGAATTAAATTCAAAATAGAATAGAATTGAGAATTTTATAAAATTCTGAATAGAACAGCATAAAATTAAAAACAGAATAAAATTAGGGAATAGAATAGAATAAAATTCAGAATAGAATTAAATTCAAAATAGAACAGTATTGAGAATAGTATAAAATTCTGAAAGAACAGAATTCAGAATAGTACAAAATTCAGAATAGAATAGAATAAAACTCAGAATAGAATAAAATTCAAAATAAAATGGAATTGAGAATAGTATAAAATTCAGAAGAATAGCATAAAATTCAAAACAGAACAAAATTCAGAATAGAATAGAATAAAATTGAGATTAGAATAAAATTCAGAAAAGAATTATATTCATAATACAATTTAATTCAAAATAGAACAATATTCAGAATAGTACAAAATTCAGAATAGAATAGAATAAATTCAGAATAGTATTGAATTCAGAGTAGAATAAATTTCAGAAAAGAATAGAGAATAGAAAAAAATTCAGAAAGGAATAAAATTCATAATAGAACAAAATTCAGAAATGCTTACAATTCACAACAGAAAAGATTTCAGAATAGAATAGAATTCAGCATTTAATAGAATTCAGAATAGAATAGAATTCAGAATAGAATTGAATAAAATTCAGAATAGAATAAAATTCAGAAAAGAATTAGATTCAAAATAAAATTTAATTTTAGAACAGCATAGAATTCAGAATAGAATTAAATTCAAAATAAAATGGAATTGAGAATAGTATAAAATTCAGAAGAATAACATAAAATTAAAAACAGAATAAAATTAGGGAATAGAATAGAATAAAATTCAGAATAGAATAAAATTCAGAAAAGAATTAGATTCATAATACAATTTAATTCAGAATAGCATAGAATTCAGAATAGAATTAAATTCAAAATAAAATGGAATTGAGAATAGTATAAAACTCAGAGGAATAGCATAAAATTAAAAACAGAATAAAATTAGGGAATAGAATAGAATAAAATTCAGAATAGAATTAAATTTAGAATAGAACAGAATTGAGAATAGTATAAAATTCTGAATAGAATAGCATAAAATTCAAAACAGAACAAAATTCAGAATAGAATAGAATAAAATTGAGAATAGAATAAAATTCAGAAAAGAGTCATATTCATAATACAATTTAATTCAAAATAGAACAGAATTCAGAATAGTACGAAATTGAGAATAGAGTAGAATAAATTCAGAATAGTATTGAATTCAGAATAGAATAAATTTCAGACTAGAATAGAATAGAGAATAGAATAAAATTCAGAAAAGAATAGATTTCAGAATAGAATAGAATTCAGCATTTAATACAATTCAGAATAGAATAGAATAAATTCAGAATAGTATTGAATTCAGAATAGAATAAATTTCAGAATAGAATAGAAAATAGAATAAAATTCAGAAAGGAATAAAATTCAGAATAGAATAGAGTTAACAATAGAGTAGATTTCAGAATAGCATAAAATTCATAAAAGAATAAAATTGAGAAACGCTTACAATTCAGAACAGAATAGATTTAAGAATAGAATAAAATAGAATGAAGCATTTAATAGAATTCAGAAAAGAATAGAATTCAGAATAGAATTCAATAAAATTCAGAAAAGAATTATATTCATAATACAATTTAATTCAGAATAGAATAGAATTCAGAATAGAATTAATTCAAAATAGAACAGAATTCAGAATAGTACAAAATTCAGAATAGAATAGCATAAAATTCAAAATAGAATAAAATTAGGGAATAGAATCGAATAAAATTCAGAATAGAATTAAATTCAAAATAGAACAGAATTGAGAATAGTATAAAATTCTGAATAGAATAGCATAAAATTCAAAACACAATAAAATTAGGGAATAGAATAGAATCAAATTCAGAATAAAATCAAATTCAGAACAGAATAGAATAAATTCATGATAGTATTGAATTCAGAATAGAATAAATTTCAGAATAGAATAGAATAGAGAATGGAATAAAATTCAGAAAGGAATAAAATTCAGAATAGAATAGAGTTAACAATGGGGTAGATTTCAGAATAGAATGGAATTCAGCATTTAATAGAATTCAGAATAGAATAGAATTCAGATTAGAATTGAATAAAATTCAGAATTGAATAAAATTCAGAATAGAATAAAATTCAGAAAAGAATTAGATTCATAATACAATTTAATTCAGAATAGCATAGAATTCAGAATAGAATTAAATTCAAAATAAAATGGAATTGAGAATAGTATAAAATTCAGAAGAATAGCATAAAATTAAAAACAGAATAAAATTAGGGAATAGAATAGAATAAAATTCAGAATAGAATTAAATTCAAAATAGAACAGAATTGAGAATAGTATAAAATTCTGAATAGAACAGAATTCAGAATAGTACAAAATTCAGAATAGAATAGAATAAAACTCAGAATAGAATAAAATTCAAAATAAAATGGAATTGAGAATAGTATAAAATTCAGAAGAATAGCATAAAATTCAAAACAGAACAAAATTCAGAATAGAATAGAATAAAATTGAGAATAGAATAAAATTCAGAAAAGAATCATATTCATAATACAATTTAATTGAAAATAGAAGAGAATTCAGAATAGTACAAAATTCAGAATAGAATAGAATAAAACTCAGAATAGAATAAAATTCAGAAAAGAATTATATTCATAATACAATTTAATTCAGAATAGAACAGAATTCAGAATAGAATTAAATTCAAAATAGAACAGAATTCAGAATAGTACAAAATTCAAAATAGAATAGAATAAAATTCAAAATAAAATGGAATTGAGAATAGTATAAAATTCAGAAGAATAGCATAAAATTCAAAACAGAACAAAATTCAGAATAGAATAGAATAAAATTGAGAATAGAATAAAATTCAGAAAAGAATTATATTCATAATACAATTTAATTCATAATAGAACAGAATTCAGAATAGAATTAAATTCAAAATAGAACAGAATTCAGAATAGTACAAAATTGAAAATAGAATAGAATAAAATTCAGAATAGAATAAAATTCATAATTGAATAAAATTCAGAAAAGCTTATAATATAGAACAGAACAGAATTCAGAAGAGAAGAGAATAAAATTCAGAATAGAATCACATTCAGAATAGAATAGATTTCAGAATAGAAAAGAATTCAGCATTTAATAGAATTCAGAATAGAAGAGAATTCAGAATAGAATTGAATAAAATATAGAATAGAATAAAATTCAGAAAAGAATTATATTCATTATACAATTTCATTCAGAATAGAATAGAATTCAGAATAGAATTAAATTCAAAATAGAACAGAATTCAGAATAGTACAAAATTGAGAATAGAATAGCAGAAAATTAAAAACAGAATAAAATTAGGGAATAGAATAGAATAAAATTCAGAATAGAATTAAATTCAAAATAGAACAGAATTGAGAATAGTATAAAATTCTGAATAGAATAGCATAAAATTCAAAACAGAATAAAATTAGGGAATAGAATAGAATCAAATTCAGAATAAAATCAAATTCAGAACAGAATAGAATAAATTCATGATAGTATTGAATTCAGAATAGAATAAATTTCAGAATAGAATAGAATAGAGAATGGAATAAAATTCAGAAAGGAATAAAATTCAGAATAGAATAGAGTTAACAATAGGGTAGATTTCAGAATAGAATAAAATTCAGAATAGAATAAAATTCAAAATAGAATAAAATTCAGAAACGCTTAAAATTTCAGAACAGAATAGAATTCAGCATTTAATAGAATTCAGAATAGAATAGAATTCAGAAAAGAATTATATTCATGTTACAATTTAATTCAGAATAGAACAGAATTCAGAATAGAATTAAATTCAAAATAGAACAGAGTTCAGAATAGTACAAAATTCAGAATAGAATAGAATAAAATTCATAATAGAATAAAATTCATAATTGAATAAAATTCAGAAAAGCTTATAATACAGAACAGAACAGAATTCAGAAGAGAAGAGAATAAAATTCAGAATAGAATCACATTCAGAATAGAATAGAGTAAATTCAGAATAGTATTGAATTCAGAATAGAATAAATTTCAGAATAGAATAGAATAGAGAATAGAATAAAATTCAGAAAGGAATAAAATTCAGAATAGAATAGAGTTAACAATAGAGTAGATATCAGAATAGAATAAAATTCATAATAGAATAAAACTCAGAAACGCTGACAATTCAGAACAGAACAGATTTCAGAAAAGAATAGAATTCAGCATTTAATAGAATTCAGAATAGAATTCAATTCAAAATAGAACAGAATTCAGAATAGTACAAAATTCAGAACAGAATAGAATAAAATTCAGAATAGAATAAACTTCAAAATAAAATGGAATTGAGAATAGTATAAAATTCAGAAGAACAGCATAAAATTCAAAACAGAACAAAATTCAGAAAAGAATTATATTCATAATACAATTTAATTCAGAGTGGAATAGAATTCAATTCAAAATAGAACAGAATTCAGAATAGAATAAAATTCATGATTGAATAAAATTCAGAAAAGCTTAGAATACAGAACAGAAGAGAATTCAGAAGAGAAGAGAATAAAATTCAGAAAAGAATTGAATATAGAATAGAATTTAATTTAGAATAGAATAGAATTCAGAATTGAATTAAATTCAAAATAGAATAGCATAGAATTCAGAATAGAATGGAGTTAGAATAGAATTCAGAATAGTATAAAATTCAGAATAGAATTAAATTCAAAATAGAATAGAATTGAGAATAGTATAAATTCTGAATAGAATAGCATAAAATTAAAAACAGAATAAAATTAAAGAATAGAATAGAATAAAATTCAGAATAGAATTAAATTCAAAATAGAACAGAATTGAGAATAGTATAAAATTTTGAATAGAATAGCATAAAATTCAAAACAGAATAAAATTAGGGAATAGAATAGAATAAAATTCAGAATAGAATCAAATTCAGAACAGAATAGAATGAATTCATGACAGTATTGAATTCAGAATAGAATAAATTTCAGAATAGAATAGAATAGAGAATGGAATAAAATTCAGAAAGGAATAAAATTCACAATAGAATAGAGTTAACAATGGAGTAGATTTCAGAATAGAATAAAATTCAGAAACGCTTACAATTCAGAACAGAATAGATTTCAGAATAGAATAGAATCCAGCATTTAATAGAATTCAGAATAGAATAGAATTCAGAATAGAATTGAAAAAATTCAGAACAGAATAAAATTCAGAAAAGAATTATATTCATAATACAATTTAATTCAAAATAAAACAGAATTCAGAATAGTACAAAATTCAGAACAGAAGAGAATAAAATTCAGAAGAGAATAAAATGCAAAATAAAATGGAATTGAGAATAGTATAAAATTCAGAAGAATAGCATAAAATTCAAAACAGAACAAAATTCTGAATAAAATAGCATAAAATTCAAAACAGAATAAAATTAGGGAATAGAACAGAATCAAATTCAGAATAGAATCAAATTCAGAATAGAATAGAATAAATTCAGAATAGTATTGAATTCAGAATAGAATAAATTTCAGAATAGAATAGAATAGAGAATAGAATAAAATTCAGAAAGGAATAAAATTCAGAATAGAATAAAATTCAGAAATGCTTACAATTCACAACAGAATAGATTTCAGAATAGAATAGAATTCAGCATTTAATAGAATTCAGAATAGAATAGAATTCAGAATAGAATTGAAAAAATTCAGAATAGAATAAAATTCAGAAAAGAATTATATTCATAATACAATTTAATTCAGAATAGAATTAAATTCAAAATAGAACAGAATTCAGAATAGTACAAAATTGAGAATAGAATAGAATAAAATTCAGAATAGAATAAAATTCAGAATAGAATAAAATTCAAAATAAAATGGAATTGAGA
This sequence comes from Hydrophis major, assembly GCA_033807585.1. NCBI lineage: Eukaryota > Metazoa > Chordata > Lepidosauria > Squamata > Elapidae > Hydrophis > Hydrophis major. The sequence goes on along the minus strand of JAUCBL010000093.1, from coordinate 333,208 downwards.
ATAGTATAAAATTCAGAAGAATAGCATAAAATTCAAAACAGAGCAAAATTCAGAATAGAATAGAATAAAATTCATAATAGAATAAAATTCATAATTGAATAAAATTCAGAAAAGCTTAGAATACAGAACAGAACAGAATTCAGAATTGAAGAGAATAAAATTCAGATTAGAATAAAATTCAGAAAAGAATTGAATTCAGAATAGAATTTAATTTAGAATAGAATAGAATAAAATTCAGAATAGAATTAAATTCAAAATAGAATAGAATTGAGAATAGTATAAAATTCTGAATAGAATAGCATAAAATTCAAAACAGAATAAAATTAGGGAACAGAATCGAATAAAATTCAGAGTAGAATCAAATTCAGAATTGAATAGAATAAATTCATAATGGTATTGAATTCAGAATAAAATAAATTTCAGAATAGAATAGAAAATAGAATAAAATTCAGAAAGGAATAAAATTCAGAACAGAATAAAATTCAGAAAAGAATTATATTCATAATACAATTTAATTCAGAATAGAATAGAATTCAGAATAGAATTAAATTCAAAATAGAACAGAATTCAGAATAGTACAAAATTCAGAATAGAATAGCATAAAATGAAAAAGAGAATAAAATTAGGGAATAGAATCGAATAAAATTCAGAATAAAATCAAATTCAGAATAGAATAGAATAAATTTAGAATAGTATTGAATTCAGAATAGAATAAATTTCAGAATAGAATAGAGAGTAGAATAAAATTCAGAATAGAATGAAATTCAGAATAGAATCAAATTCAGAACAGAATAGAATAAATTCATGATAGTATTGAATTCAGAATAGAATAAATTTCAGAATAGAATAGAATAGAGAATGGAATCAAATTCAGAATAGAATAGAGTTAACAATGGAGTAGATTTCAGAACAGAATAAAATTCATACTAGAATAAAATTCAGAAAGGCTTACCATTCAGAACAGAATAGATTTCAGAATAGAATAGAATCCAGCATTTAATAGAATTCAGAATAGAATAGAATTCAGAATTGAATTGAATAAAATTAAGAATAGAATAAAATTCAGAAAAGAATTATATTCATAATACAATTTAATTCAGAATAGAATAGAATTCAGAATACAATTCAATTCAAAATAGAACAGAAATCAGAATAGTACAAAATTCAGAATAGAATAAAATTCAAAATAAAATGGAATTGAGAATAGTATAAAATTCAGAAGAATAGCATAAAATTCAAAACAGAACAAAATTCAGAATAGAATTGAATAAAATTGAGAATAGAATAAAATTCAGAAAAGAATTATATTCATAATACAATTTAATTCAAAATAGAACATAATTCAGAATAGAATAAAATTCATAATTGAATAAAATTCAGAAAAGTTTAGAATACAGAACAGAAGAGAATTCAGAAGACAAGAGAATAAAATTCAGAAAAGGATTGAATATATAATAGAATTTAATTTAGAATAGAATTTAATTTAGAATAGAATAGAATTCAGAATTGAATTAAATTCAAAATAGAATAGATTAGAATTCAGAATAAAATAGAATTAGAATAGAATTGAGAATAGTATAAAATTCAGAATAGAATTAAATTCAAAATAGAATAGAATTGAGAATTTTATAAAATTCTGAATAGAACAGCATAAAATTAAAAACAGAATAAAATTAGGGAATAGAACAGAATCAAATTCAGAATAGAATCAAATTCAGAATAGAATAGAATAAATTCAGAATAGTATTGAATTCAGAATAGAATAAATTTCAGAATAGAATAGAATAGAGAATAGAATAAAATTCAGAAAGGAATAAAATTCAGAATAGAATAAAATTCAGAAATGCTTACAATTCACAACAGAATAGATTTCAGAATAGAATAGAATTCAGCATTTAATAGAATTCAGAATAGAATAAAATTCAGAAAAGAATTATATTCATAATACAATTTAATTCAGAATAGAATAGAATTCAGAATAGAATAAATTTCAGAATTGAATAGAATAGAGAATGGAATAAAATTCAGAAAGGAATAAAATTCAGAATAGAATAGAGTTAACAATAGGGTAGATTTCAGAATAGAATAAAATTCAGAATAGAATAAAATTCAAAATAGAATAAAATTCAGAAACGCTTACAATTCAGAACAGAATAGATTTCAGAAAAGAATAGAATTCAGCATTTAATAGAATTCAGAATAGAATAGAATTCAGAAAAGAATTATATTCATATTACAATTTAATTCATAATAGAACAGAATTCAGAATACAATTAAATTCAAAATAGAACAGAATTCAGAATAGTACAAAATTGAGAATAGAATAGAATAAAATTCATAATTGAATAAAATTCAGAAAAGCTTATAATACAGAACAGAACAGAATACAGAAGAAAAGAGAATAAAATTCAGAATAGAATCACATTCAGAATAGAATAGATTTCAGAATAGAAAAGAATTCAGCATTTAATAGAATTCAGAATAGAAGAGAATTCAGAATAGAATTGAATAAAATATAGAATAGAATAAAATTCAGAAAAGAATTATATTCATTATACAATTTAATTCAGAATAGAATAGAATTCAGAATAGAATTAAATTCAAAATAGAAAAGAATTCAGAATAGTACAAAATTCAGAATAGAATAGCAGAAAATTAAAAACAGAATAAAATTAGGGAATAGAATAGAATAAAATTCAGAATAGAATCACATTCAGAATAGAATAGAGTAAATTCAGAATAGTATTGAATTCAGAATAGAATAAATTTCAGAATAGAATAGAATAGAGAATAGAATAAAATTCAGAAAGGAATAAAATTCAGAATAGAATAGAGTTAACAATAGAGTAGATTTCAGAATAGAATAAAATTCATAATAGAATAAAACTCAGAAACGCTGACAATTCAGAACAGAACAGATTTCAGAAAAGAATAGAATTCAGCATTTAATAGAATTCAGAATAGAATTCAATTCAAAATAGAACAGAATTCAGAATAGTACAAAATTCAGAACAGAACAGAATAAAATTCAGAATAGAATAAACTTCAAAATAAAATGGAATTGAGAATAGTATAAAATTCAGAAGAAAAGCATAAAATTCAAAACAGAACAAAATTCAGAATAGAATAAAATTCAGAAAAGAATTATATTCAGAATACAATTTAATTCAGAGTGGAATAGAATTCAATTCAAAATAGAACAGAATTCAGAATAGAATAAAATTCATGATTGAATAAAATTCAGAAAAGCTTAGAATACAGAACAGAAGAGAATTCAGAAGAGAAGAGAATAAAATTCAGAAAAGAATTGAATATAGAATAGAATTTAATTTAGAATAGAATAGAATTCAGAATTGAATTAAATTCAAAATAGAATAGCATAGAATTCAGAATAGAATGGAGTTAGAATAGAATTCAGAATAGTATAAAATTCAGAATAGAATTAAATTCAAAATAGAATAGAATTGAGAATAGTATAAATTCTGAATAGAATAGCATAAAATTAAAAACAGAATAAAATTAAAGAATAGAATAGAATAAAATTCAGAATAGAATTAAATTCAAAATAGAACAGAATTGAGAATAGTATAAAATTTTGAATAGAATAGCATAAAATTCAAAACAGAATAAAATTAGGGAATAGAATAGAATAAAATTCAGAATAGAATCAAATTCAGAACAGAATAGAATGAATTCATGACAGTATTGAATTCAGAATAGAATAAATTTCAGAATAGAATAGAATAGAGAATGGAATAAAATTCAGAAAGGAATAAAATTCAGAATAGAATAGAGTTAACAATGGAGTAGATTTCAGAATAGAATAAAATTCAGAAAGGCTTACAATTCAGAACAGAATAGATTTCAGAATAGAATAGAATCCAGCATTTAATAGAATTCAGAATAGAATAGAATTCAGAATAGAATTGAAAAAATTCAGAACAGAATAAAATTCAGAAAAGAATTATATTCATAATACAATTTAATTCAAAATAAAACAGAATTCAGAATAGTACAAAATTCAGAACAGAAGAGAATAAAATTCAGAAGAGAATAAAATGCAAAATAAAATGGAATTGAGAATAGTATAAAATTCAGAAGAATAGCATAAAATTCAAAACAGAACAAAATTCTGAATAAAATAGCATAAAATTCAAAACAGAATAAAATTAGGGAATAGAACAGAATCAAATTCAGAATAGAATCAAATTCAGAATAGAATAGAATAAATTCAGAATAGTATTGAATTCAGAATAGAATAAATTTCAGAATAGAATAGAATAGAGAATAGAATAAAATTCAGAAAGGAATAAAATTCAGAATAGAATAAAATTCAGAAATGCTTACAATTCACAACAGAATAGATTTCAGAATAGAATAGAATTCAGCATTTAATAGAATTCAGAATAGAATAGAATTCAGAATAGAATTGAAAAAATTCAGAATAGAATAAAATTCAGAAAAGAATTATATTCATAATACAATTTAATTCAGAATAGAATTAAATTCAAAATAGAACAGAATTCAGAATAGTACAAAATTGAGAATAGAATAGAATAAAATTCAGAATAGAATAAAATTCAGAATAGAATAAAATTCAAAATAAAATGGAATTGAGAATAGTATAAAATTCAGAAGAATAGCATAAAATTCAAAACAGAGCAAAATTCAGAATAGAATAGAATAAAATTCAGAATAGAATTAAATTCATAATTGAATAAAATTCAGAAAAGCTTAGAATACAGAACAGAACAGAATTCAGAATTGAAGAGAATAAAATTCAGATTAGAATAAAATTCAGAAAAGAATTGAATTCAGAATAGAATTTAATTTAGAATAGAATAGAATAAAATTCAGAATAGAATTAAATTCAAAATAGAATAGAATTGAGAATAGTATAAAATTCTGAATAGAATAGCATAAAATTCAAAACAGAATAAAATTAGGGAACAGAATCGAATAAAATTCAGAGTAGAATCAAATTCAGAATTGAATAGAATAAATTCATAATGGTATTGAATTCAGAATAAAATAAATTTCAGAATAGAATAGAAAATAGAATAAAATTCAGAACAGAATAAAATTCAGAAAAGAATTATATTCATAATACAATTTAATTCAGAATAGAATAGAATTCAGAATAGAATTAAATTCAAAATAGAACAGAATTCAGAATAGTACAAAATTCAGAATAGAATAGCATAAAATGAAAAAGAGAATAAAATTAGGGAATAGAATCGAATAAAATTCAGAATAAAATCAAATTCAGAATAGAATAGAATAAATTTAGAATAGTATTGAATTCAGAATAGAATAAATTTCAGAATAGAATAGAGAGTAGAATAAAATTCAGAATAGAATGAAATTCAGAATAGAATCAAATTCAGAACAGAATAGAATAAATTCATGATAGTATTGAATTCAGAATAGAATAAATTTCAGAATAGAATAGAATAGAGAATGGAATCAAATTCAGAATAGAATAGAGTTAACAATGGAGTAGATTTCAGAACAGAATAAAATTCATACTAGAATAAAATTCAGAAAGGCTTACCATTCAGAACAGAATAGATTTCAGAATAGAATAGAATCCAGCATTTAATAGAATTCAGAATAGAATAGAATTCAGAATTGAATTGAATAAAATTAAGAATAGAATAAAATTCAGAAAAGAATTATATTCATAATACAATTTAATTCAGAATAGAATAGAATTCAGAATACAATTCAATTCAAAATAGAACAGAAATCAGAATAGTACAAAATTCAGAATAGAATAAAATTCAAAATAAAATGGAATTGAGAATAGTATAAAATTCAGAAGAATAGCATAAAATTCAAAACAGAACAAAATTCAGAATAGAATTGAATAAAATTGAGAATAGAATAAAATTCAGAAAAGAATTATATTCATAATACAATTTAATTCAAAATAGAACATAATTCAGAATAGAATAAAATTCATAATTGAATAAAATTCAGAAAAGTTTAGAATACAGAACAGAAGAGAATTCAGAAGACAAGAGAATAAAATTCAGAAAAGAATTGAATATATAATAGAATTTAATTTAGAATAGAATTTAATTTAGAATAGAATAGAATTCAGAATTGAATTAAATTCAAAATAGAATAGATTAGAATTCAGAATAAAATAGAATTAGAATAGAATTGAGAATAGTATAAAATTCAGAATAGAATTAAATTCAAAATAGAATAGAATTGAGAATTTTATAAAATTCTGAATAGAACAGCATAAAATTAAAAACAGAATAAAATTAGGGAATAGAACAGAATCAAATTCAGAATAGAATCAAATTCAGAATAGAATAGAATAAATTCATAATAGTATTGAATTCAGAATAGAATAAATTTCAGAATAGAATAGAATAGAGAATAGAATAAAATTCAGAAAGGAATAAAATTCAGAATAGAATAAAATTCAGAAATGCTTACAATTCACAACAGAATAGATTTCAGAATAGAATAGAATTCAGCATTTAATAGAATTCAGAATAGAATAAAATTCAGAAAAGAATTATATTCATAATACAATTTAATTCAGAATAGAATAGAATTCAGAATAGAATAAATTTCAGAATAGAATAGAATAGAGAATGGAATAAAATTCAGAAAGGAATAAAATTCAGAATAGAATAGAGTTAACAATAGGGTAGATTTCAGAATAGAATAAAATTCAGAATAGAATAAAATTCAAAATAGAATAAAATTCAGAAACGCTTACAATTCAGAACAGAATAGATTTCAGAAAAGAATAGAATTCAGCATTTAATAGAATTCAGAATAGAATAGAATTCAGAAAAGAATTATATTCATATTACAATTTAATTCATAATAGAACAGAATTCAGAATACAATTAAATTCAAAATAGAACAGAATTCAGAATAGTACAAAATTGAGAATAGAATAGAATAAAATTCATAATTGAATAAAATTCAGAAAAGCTTATAATACAGAACAGAACAGAATACAGAAGAAAAGAGAATAAAATTCAGAATAGAATCACATTCAGAATAGAATAGATTTCAGAATAGAAAAGAATTCAGCATTTAATAGAATTCAGAATAGAAGACAATTCAGAATAGAATTGAATAAAATATAGAATAGAATAAAATTCAGAAAAGAATTATATTCATTATACAATTTAATTCAGAATAGAATAGAATTCAGAATAGAATTAAATTCAAAATAGAAAAGAATTCAGAATAGTACAAAATTCAGAATAGAATAGCAGAAAATTAAAAACAGAATAAAATTAGGGAATAGAATAGAATAAAATTCAGAATAGAATCACATTCAGAATAGAATAGAGTAAATTCAGAATAGTATTGAATTCAGAATAGAATAAATTTCAGAATAGAATAGAATAGAGAATAGAATAAAATTCAGAAAGGAATAAAATTCAGAATAGAATAGAGTTAACAATAGAGTAGATTTCAGAATAGAATAAAATTCATAATAGAATAAAACTCAGAAACGCTGACAATTCAGAACAGAACAGATTTCAGAAAAGAATAGAATTCAGCATTTAATAGAATTCAGAATAGAATTCAATTCAAAATAGAACAGAATTCAGAATAGTACAAAATTCAGAACAGAACAGAATAAAATTCAGAATAGAATAAACTTCAAAATAAAATGGAATTGAGAATAGTATAAAATTCAGAAGAAAAGCATAAAATTCAAAACAGAACAAAATTCAGAATAGAATAAAATTCAGAAAATAATTATATTCAGAATACAATTTAATTCAGAGTGGAATAGAATTCAATTCAAAATAGAACAGAATTCAGAATAGAATAAAATTCATGATTGAATAAAATTCAGAAAAGCTTAGAATACAGAACAGAAGAGAATTCAGAAGAGAAGAGAATAAAATTCAGAAAAGAATTGAATATAGAATAGAATTTAATTTAGAATAGAATAGAATTCAGAATTGAATTAAATTCAAAATAGAATAGCATAGAATTCAGAATAGAATGGAGTTAGAATAGAATTCAGAATAGTATAAAATTCAGAATAGAATTAAATTCAAAATAGAATAGAATTGAGAATAGTATAAATTCTGAATAGAATAGCATAAAATTAAAAACAGAATAAAATTAAAGAATAGAATAGAATAAAATTCAGAATAGAATTAAATTCAAAATAGAACAGAATTGAGAATAGTATAAAATTTTGAATAGAATAGCATAAAATTCAAAACAGAATAAAATTAGGGAATAGAATAGAATAAAATTCAGAATAGAATCAAATTCAGAACAGAATAGAATGAATTCATGACAGTATTGAATTCAGAATAGAATAAATTTCAGAATAGAATAGAATAGAGAATGGAATAAAATTCAGAAAGGAATAAAATTCACAATAGAATAGAGTTAACAATGGAGTAGATTTCAGAATAGAATAAAATTCAGAAACGCTTACAATTCAGAACAGAATAGATTTCAGAATAGAATAGAATCCAGCATTTAATAGAATTCAGAATAGAATAGAATTCAGAATAGAATTGAAAAAATTCAGAACAGAATAAAATTCAGAAAAGAATTATATTCATAATACAATTTAATTCAAAATAAAACAGAATTCAGAATAGTACAAAATTCAGAACAGAAGAGAATAAAATTCAGAAGAGAATAAAATGCAAAATAAAATGGAATTGAGAATAGTATAAAATTCAGAAGAATAGCATAAAATTCAAAACAGAACAAAATTCTGAATAAAATAGCATAAAATTCAAAACAGAATAAAATTAGGGAATAGAACAGAATCAAATTCAGAATAGAATCAAATTCAGAATAGAATAGAATAAATTCAGAATAGTATTGAATTCAGAATAGAATAAATTTCAGAATAGAATAGAATAGAGAATAGAATAAAATTCAGAAAGGAATAAAATTCAGAATAGAATAAAATTCAGAAATGCTTACAATTCACAACAGAATAGATTTCAGAATAGAATAGAATTCAGCATTTAATAGAATTCAGAATAGAATAGAATTCAGAATAGAATTGAAAAAATTCAGAATAGAATAAAATTCAGAAAAGAATTATATTCATAATACAATTTAATTCAGAATAGAATTAAATTCAAAATAGAACAGAATTCAGAATAGTACAAAATTGAGAATAGAATAGAATAAAATTCAGAATAGAATAAAATTCAGAATAGAATAAAATTCAAAATAAAATGGAATTGAGAATAGTATAAAATTCAGAAGAATAGCATAAAATTCAAAACAGAGCAAAATTCAGAATAGAATAGAATAAAATTCATAATAGAATAAAATTCATAATTGAATAAAATTCAGAAAAGCTTAGAATACAGAACAGAACAGAATTCAGAATTGAAGAGAATAAAATTCAGATTAGAATAAAATTCAGAAAAGAATTGAATTCAGAATAGAATTTAATTTAGAATAGAATAGAATAAAATTCAGAATAGAATTAAATTCAAAATAGAATAGAATTGAGAATAGTATAAAATTCTGAATAGAATAGCATAAAATTCAAAACAGAATAAAATTAGGGAACAGAATCGAATAAAATTCAGAGTAGAATCAAATTCAGAATTGAATAGAATAAATTCATAATGGTATTGAATTCAGAATAAAATAAATTTCAGAATAGAATAGAAAATAGAATAAAATTCAGAAAGGAATAAAATTCAGAACAGAATAAAATTCAGAAAAGAATTATATTCATAATACAATTTAATTCAGAATAGAATAGAATTCAGAATAGAATTAAATTCAAAATAGAACAGAATTCAGAATAGTACAAAATTCAGAATAGAATAGCATAAAATGAAAAAGAGAATAAAATTAGGGAATAGAATCGAATAAAATTCAGAATAAAATCAAATTCAGAATAGAATAGAATAAATTTAGAATAGTATTGAATTCAGAATAGAATAAATTTCAGAATAGAATAGAGAGTAGAATAAAATTCAGAATAGAATGAAATTCAGAATAGAATGAAATTCAGAACAGAATAGAATAAATTCATGATAGTATTGAATTCAGAATAGAATAAATTTCAGAATAGAATAGAATAGAGAATGGAATCAAATTCAGAATAGAATAGAGTTAACAATGGAGTAGATTTCAGAACAGAATAAAATTCATACTAGAATAAAATTCAGAAAGGCTTACCATTCAGAACAGAATAGATTTCAGAATAGAATAGAATCCAGCATTTAATAGAATTCAGAATAGAATAGAATTCAGAATTGAATTGAATAAAATTAAGAATAGAATAAAATTCAGAAAAGAATTATATTCATAATACAATTTAATTCAGAATAGAATAGAATTCAGAATACAATTCAATTCAAAATAGAACAGAAATCAGAATAGTACAAAATTCAGAATAGAATAAAATTCAAAATAAAATGGAATTGAGAATAGTATAAAATTCAGAAGAATAGCATAAAATTCAAAACAGAACAAAATTCAGAATAGAATTGAATAAAATTGAGAATAGAATAAAATTCAGAAAAGAATTATATTCATAATACAATTTAATTCAAAATAGAACATAATTCAGAATAGAATAAAATTCATAATTGAATAAAATTCAGAAAAGTTTAGAATACAGAACAGAAGAGAATTCAGAAGACAAGAGAATAAAATTCAGAAAAGAATTGAATATATAATAGAATTTAATTTAGAATAGAATTTAATTTAGAATAGAATAGAATTCAGAATTGAATTAAATTCAAAATAGAATAGATTAGAATTCAGAATAAAATAGAATTAGAATAGAATTGAGAATAGTATAAAATTCAGAATAGAATTAAATTCAAAATAGAATAGAATTGAGAATTTTATAAAATTCTGAATAGAACAGCATAAAATTAAAAACAGAATAAAATTAGGGAATAGAACAGAATCAAATTCAGAATAGAATCAAATTCAGAATAGAATAGAATAAATTCATAATAGTATTGAATTCAGAATAGAATAAATTTCAGAATAGAATAGAATAGAGAATAGAATAAAATTCAGAAAGGAATAAAATTCAGAATAGAATAAAATTCAGAAATGCTTACAATTCACAACAGAATAGATTTCAGAATAGAATAGAATTCAGCATTTAATAGAATTCAGAATAGAATAAAATTCAGAAAAGAATTATATTCATAATACAATTTAATTCAGAATAGAATAGAATTCAGAATAGAATAAATTTCAGAATAGAATAGAATAGAGAATGGAATAAAATTCAGAAAGGAATAAAATTCAGAATAGAATAGAGTTAACAATAGGGTAGATTTCAGAATAGAATAAAATTCAGAATAGAATAAAATTCAAAATAGAATAAAATTCAGAAACGCTTACAATTCAGAACAGAATAGATTTCAGAAAAGAATAGAATTCAGCATTTAATAGAATTCAGAATAGAATAGAATTCAGAAAAGAATTATATTCATATTACAATTTAATTCATAATAGAACAGAATTCAGAATACAATTAAATTCAAAATAGAACAGAATTCAGAATAGTACAAAATTGAGAATAGAATAGAATAAAATTCATAATTGAATAAAATTCAGAAAAGCTTATAATACAGAACAGAACAGAATACAGAAGAAAAGAGAATAAAATTCAGAATAGAATCACATTCAGAATAGAATAGATTTCAGAATAGAAAAGAATTCAGCATTTAATAGAATTCAGAATAGAAGAGAATTCAGAATAGAATTGAATAAAATATAGAATAGAATAAAATTCAGAAAAGAATTATATTCATTATACAATTTAATTCAGAATAGAATAGAATTCAGAATAGAATTAAATTCAAAATAGAAAAGAATTCAGAATAGTACAAAATTCAGAATAGAATAGCAGAAAATTAAAAACAGAATAAAATTAGGGAATAGAATAGAATAAAATTCAGAATAGAATCACATTCAGAATAGAATAGAGTAAATTCAGAATAGTATTGAATTCAGAATAGAATAAATTTCAGAATAGAATAGAATAGAGAATAGAATAAAATTCAGAAAGGAATAAAATTCAGAATAGAATAGAGTTAACAATAGAGTAGATTTCAGAATAGAATAAAATTCATAATAGAATAAAACTCAGAAACGCTGACAATTCAGAACAGAACAGATTTCAGAAAAGAATAGAATTCAGCATTTAATAGAATTCAGAATAGAATTCAATTCAAAATAGAACAGAATTCAGAATAGTACAAAATTCAGAACAGAACAGAATAAAATTCAGAATAGAATAAACTTCAAAATAAAATGGAATTGAGAATAGTATAAAATTCAGAAGAAAAGCATAAAATTCAAAACAGAACAAAATTCAGAATAGAATAAAATTCAGAAAATAATTATATTCAGAATACAATTTAATTCAGAGTGGAATAGAATTCAATTCAAAATAGAACAGAATTCAGAATAGAATAAAATTCATGATTGAATAAAATTCAGAAAAGCTTAGAATACAGAACAGAAGAGAATTCAGAAGAGAAGAGAATAAAATTCAGAAAAGAATTGAATATAGAATAGAATTTAATTTAGAATAGAATAGAATTCAGAATTGAATTAAATTCAAAATAGAATAGCATAGAATTCAGAATAGAATGGAGTTAGAATAGAATTCAGAATAGTATAAAATTCAGAATAGAATTAAATTCAAAATAGAATAGAATTGAGAATAGTATAAATTCTGAATAGAATAGCATAAAATTAAAAACAGAATAAAATTAAAGAATAGAATAGAATAAAATTCAGAATAGAATTAAATTCAAAATAGAACAGAATTGAGAATAGTATAAAATTTTGAATAGAATAGCATAAAATTCAAAACAGAATAAAATTAGGGAATAGAATAGAATAAAATTCAGAATAGAATCAAATTCAGAACAGAATAGAATGAATTCATGACAGTATTGAATTCAGAATAGAATAAATTTCAGAATAGAATAGAATAGAGAATGGAATAAAATTCAGAAAGGAATAAAATTCACAATAGAATAGAGTTAACAATGGAGTAGATTTCAGAATAGAATAAAATTCAGAAACGCTTACAATTCAGAACAGAATAGATTTCAGAATAGAATAGAATCCAGCATTTAATAGAATTCAGAATAGAATAGAATTCAGAATAGAATTGAAAAAATTCAGAACAGAATAAAATTCAGAAAAGAATTATATTCATAATACAATTTAATTCAAAATAAAACAGAATTCAGAATAGTACAAAATTCAGAACAGAAGAGAATAAAATTCAGAAGAGAATAAAATGCAAAATAAAATGGAATTGAGAATAGTATAAAATTCAGAAGAATAGCATAAAATTCAAAACAGAACAAAATTCTGAATAAAATAGCATAAAATTCAAAACAGAATAAAATTAGGGAATAGAACAGAATCAAATTCAGAATAGAATCAAATTCAGAATAGAATAGAATAAATTCAGAATAGTATTGAATTCAGAATAGAATAAATTTCAGAATAGAATAGAATAGAGAATAGAATAAAATTCAGAAAGGAATAAAATTCAGAATAGAATAAAATTCAGAAATGCTTACAATTCACAACAGAATAGATTTCAGAATAGAATAGAATTCAGCATTTAATAGAATTCAGAATAGAATAGAATTCAGAATAGAATTGAAAAAATTCAGAATAGAATAAAATTCAGAAAAGAATTATATTCATAATACAATTTAATTCAGAATAGAATTAAATTCAAAATAGAACAGAATTCAGAATAGTACAAAATTGAGAATAGAATAGAATAAAATTCAGAATAGAATAAAATTCAGAATAGAATAAAATTCAAAATAAAATGGAATTGAGAATAGTATAAAATTCAGAAGAATAGCATAAAATTCAAAACAGAGCAAAATTCAGAATAGAATAGAATAAAATTCATAATAGAATAAAATTCATAATTGAATAAAATTCAGAAAAGCTTAGAATACAGAACAGAACAGAATTCAGAATTGAAGAGAATAAAATTCAGATTAGAATAAAATTCAGAAAAGAATTGAATTCAGAATAGAATTTAATTTAGAATAGAATAGAATAAAATTCAGAATAGAATTAATTTCAAAATAGAATAGAATTGAGAATAGTATAAAATTCTGAATAGAATAGCATAAAATTCAAAACAGAATAAAATTAGGGAACAGAATCGAATAAAATTCAGAGTAGAATCAAATTCAGAAAAGAATTATATTCATAATACAATTTAATTCAGAATAGAATAGAATTCAGAATAGAATTAAATTCAAAATAGAACAGAATTCAGAATAGTACAAAATTCAGAATAGAATAGCATAAAATGAAAAAGAGAATAAAATTAGGGAATAGAATCGAATAAAATTCAGAATAAAATCAAATTCAGAATAGAATAGAATAAATTTAGAATAGTATTGAATTCAGAATAGAATAAATTTCAGAATAGAATAGAGAGTAGAATAAAATTCAGAATAGAATGAAATTCAGAATAGAATCAAATTCAGAACAGAATAGAATAAATTCATGATAGTATTGAATTCAGAATAGAATAAATTTCAGAATAGAATAGAATAGAGAATGGAATCAAATTCAGAATAGAATAGAGTTAACAATGGAGTAGATTTCAGAACAGAATAAAATTCATACTAGAATAAAATTCAGAAAGGCTTACCATTCAGAACAGAATAGATTTCAGAATAGAATAGAATCCAGCATTTAATAGAATTCAGAATAGAATAGAATTCAGAATTGAATTGAATAAAATTAAGAATAGAATAAAATTCAGAAAAGAATTATATTCATAATACAATTTAATTCAGAATAGAATAGAATTCAGAATACAATTCAATTCAAAATAGAACAGAATTCAGAATAGTACAAAATTCAGAATAGAATAAAATTCAAAATAAAATGGAATTGAGAATAGTATAAAATTCAGAAGAATAGCTTAAAATTCAAAACAGAACAAAATTCAGAATAGAATTGAATAAAATTGAGAATAGAATAAAATTCAGAAAAGAATTATATTCATAATACAATTTAATTCAAAATAGAACATAATTCAGAATAGAATAAAATTCATAATTGAATAAAATTCAGAAAAGTTTAGAATACAGAACAGAAGAGAATTCAGAAGACAAGAGAATAAAATTCAGAAAAGAATTGAATATATAATAGAATTTAATTTAGAATAGAATTTAATTTAGAATAGAATAGAATTCAGAATTGAATTAAATTCAAAATAGAATAGATTAGAATTCAGAATAAAATAGAATTAGAATAGAATTGAGAATAGTATAAAATTCAGAATAGAATTAAATTCAAAATAGAATAGAATTGAGAATTTTATAAAATTCTGAATAGAACAGCATAAAATTAAAAACAGAATAAAATTAGGGAATAGAATAGAATAAAATTCAGAATAGAATTAAATTCAAAATAGAACAGTATTGAGAATAGTATAAAATTCTGAATAGAACAGAATTCAGAATAGTACAAAATTCAGAATAGAATAGAATAAAACTCAGAATAGAATAAAATTCAAAATAAAATGGAATTGAGAATAGTATAAAATTCAGAAGAATAGCATAAAATTCAAAACAGAACAAAATTCAGAATAGAATAGAATAAAATTGAGATTAGAATAAAATTCAGAAAAGAATTATATTCACAATACAATTTAATTCAAAATAGAACAATATTCAGAATAGTACAAAATTCAGAATAGAATAGAATAAATTCAGAATAGTATTGAATTCAGAGTAGAATAAATTTCAGAAAAGAATAGAGAATAGAAAAAAATTCAGAAAGGAATAAAATTCATAATAGAACAAAATTCAGAAATGCTTACAATTCACAACAGAAAAGATTTCAGAATAGAATAGAATTCAGCATTTAATAGAATTCAGAATAGAATAGAATTCAGAATAGAATTGAATAAAATTCAGAATAGAATAAAATTCAGAAAAGAATTAGATTCATAATACAATTTAATTCAGAATAGCATAGAATTCAGAATAGAATTAAATTCAAAATAAAATGGAATTGAGAATAGTATAAAACTCAGAGGAATAGCATAAAATTAAAAACAGAATAAAATTAGGGAATAGAATAGAATAAAATTCAGAATAGAATTAAATTTAGAATAGAACAGAATTGAGAATAGTATAAAATTCTGAATAGAATAGCATAAAATTCAAAACAGAATAAAATTAGGGAATAGAATAGAATCAAATTCAGAATAGAATCAAATTCAGAACAGAATAGAATAAATTCATGATAGTATTGAATTCAGAATAGAATTGAATAAAATTCAGAATAGAAAAAATTCAGAAAAGAATTATATTCATAATACAATTCAATTCAGAATAGAATAGAATTCAGAATAAAATTCAATTCAAAATAGAACAGAATTCAGAATAGTACAAAATTCAGAATAGAATAGAATAAAACTCAGAATAGAATAAAATTCAAAATAAAATGGAATTGAGAATAGTATAAAATTCAGAAGAATAGCATAAAATTCAAAACAGAACAAAATTCAGAATAGAATAGAATAAAATTGAGAATAGAATAAAATTCAGAAAAGAATCATATTCATAATACAATTTAATTGAAAATAGAAGAGAATTCAGAATAGTACAAAATTCAGAATAGAATAGAATAAAACTCAGAATAGAATAAAATTCAAAATAAAATGGAATTGAGAATAGTATAAAATTCAGAAGAATAGCATAAAATTCAAAACAGAACAAAATTCAGAATAGAATAGAATAAAATTGAGAATAGAATAAAATTCAGAAAAGAATTATATTCATAATACAATTTAATTCATAATAGAACCGAATTCAGAATAGAATTAAATTCAAAATAGAACAGAATTCAGAATAGTACAAAATTGAGAATAGAATAGAATAAAATTCAGAATAGAATAAAATTCATAATTGAATAAAATTCAGAAAAGCTTAGAATACAGAACAGAACAGAATTCAGAAGAGAAGAGAATAAAATTCAGAATAGAATCACATTCAGAATAGAATAGATTTCAGAATAGAAAAGAATTCAGCATTTAATAGAATTCAGAAAAGAATAGAATTCAGAATAGAATTCAATAAAATTCAGAATAGAATAAAATTCAGAAAAGAATTATATTCATAATACAATTTAATTCAGAATAGAATAGAATTCAGAATAGAATTAATTCAAAATAGAACAGAATTCAGAATAGTACAAAATTCAGAATAGAATAGCATAAAATTCAAAATAGAATAAAATTAGGGAATAGAATCGAATAAAATTCAGAATAGAATTAAATTCAAAATAGAACAGAATTGAGAATAGTATAAAATTCTGAATAGAATAGCATAAAATTCAAAACACAATAAAATTAGGGAATAGAATAGAATCAAATTCAGAATAAAATCAAATTCAGAACAGAATAGAATAAATTCATGATAGTATTGAATTCAGAATAGAATAAATTTCAGAATAGAATAGAATAGAGAATGGAATAAAATTCAGAAAGGAATAAAATTCAGAATAGAATAGAGTTAACAATAGGGTAGATTTCAGAATAGAATAGAATTCAGCATTTAATAGAATTCAGAATAGAATAGAATTCAGATTAGAATTGAATAAAATTCAGAATTGAATAAAATTCAGAATAGAATAAAATTCAGAAAAGAATTAGATTCATAATACAATTTAATTCAGAATAGCATAGAATTCAGAATAGAATTAAATTCAAAATAAAATGGAATTGAGAATAGTATAAAATTCAGAAGAATAGCATAAAATTAAAAACAGAATAAAATTAGGGAATAGAATAGAATAAAATTCAGAATAGAATTAAATTCAAAATAGAACAGAATTGAGAATAGTATAAAATTCTGAATAGAACAGAATTCAGAATAGTACAAAATTCAGAATAGAATAGAATAAAACTCAGAATAGAATAAAATTCAAAATAAAATGGAATTGAGAATAGTATAAAATTCAGAAGAATAGCATAAAATTCAAAACAGAACAAAATTCAGAATAGAATAGAATAAAATTGAGAATAGAATAAAATTCAGAAAAGAATCATATTCATAATACAATTTAATTGAAAATAGAAGAGAATTCAGAATAGTACAAAATTCAGAATAGAATAGAATAAAACTCAGAATAGAATAAAATTCAAAATAAAATGGAATTGAGAATAGTATAAAATTCAGAAAAGAATTATATTCATAATACAATTTAATTCATAATAGAACAGAATTCAGAATAGAATTAAATTCAAAATAGAACAGAATTCAGAATAGTACAAAATTGAGAATAGAATAGAATAAAATTCAGAATAGAATAAAATTCATAATTGAATAAAATTCAGAAAAGCTTATAATACAGAACAGAACAGAATTCAGAAGAGAAGAGAATAAAATTCAGAATAGAATCACATTCAGAATAGAATAGATTTCAGAATAGAAAAGAATTCAGCATTTAATAGAATTCAGAATAGAAGAGAATTCAGAATAGAATTGAATAAAATATAGAATAGAATAAAATTCAGAAAAGAATTATATTCATTATACAATTTAATTCAGAATAGAATAGAATTCAGAATAGAATTAAATTCAAAATAGAACAGAATTCAGAATAGTACAAAATTCAGAATAGAATAGCAGAAAATTAAAAACAGAATAAAATTAGGGAATAGAATAGAATAAAATTCAGAATAGAATTAAATTCAAAATAGAACAGAATTGAGAATAGTATAAAATTCTGAATAGAATAGCATAAAATTCAAAACAGAATAAAATTAGGGAATAGAATAGAATCAAATTCAGAATAAAATCAAATTCAGAACAGAATAGAATAAATTCATGATAGTATTGAATTCAGAATAGAATAAATTTCAGAATAGAATAGAATAGAGAATGGAATAAAATTCAGAAAGGAATAAAATTCAGAATAGAATAGAGTTAACAATAGGGTAGATTTCAGAATAGAATAAAATTCAGAATAGAATAAAATTCAGAATAGAATAAAATTCAAAATAGAATAAAATTCAGAAACGCTTAAAATTTCAGAACAGAATAGAATTCAGCATTTAATAGAATTCAGAATAGAATAGAATTCAGAAAAGAATTATATTCATATTACAATTTAATTCAGAATAGAACAGAATTCAGAATAGAATTACATTCAAAATAGAACAGAGTTCAGAATAGTACAAAATTCAGAATAGAATAGAATAAAATTCATAATAGAATAAAATTCATAATTGAATAAAATTCAGAAAAGCTTATAATACAGAACAGAACAGAATTCAGAAGAGAAGAGAATAAAATTCAGAATAGAATCACATTCAGAATAGAATAGAGTAAATTCAGAATAGTATTCAATTCAGAATAGAATAAATTTCAGAATAGAATAGAATAGAGAATAGAATAAAATTCAGAAAGGAATAAAATTCAGAATAGAATAGAGTTAACAATAGAGTAGATTTCAGAATAGAATAAAATTCATAATAGAATAAAACTCAGAAACGCTGACAATTCAGAACAGAACAGATTTCAGAAAAGAATAGAATTCAGCATTTAATAGAATTCAGAATAGAATTCAATTCAAAATAGAACAGAATTCAGAATAGTACAAAATTCAGAACAGAATAGAATAAAATTCAGAATAGAATAAACTTCAAAATAAAATGGAATTGAGAATAGTATAAAATTCAGAAGAACAGCATAAAATTCAAAACAGAACAAAATTCAGAAAAGAATTATATTCATAATACAATTTAATTCAGAGTGGAATAGAATTCAATTCAAAATAGAACAGAATTCAGAATAGAATAAAATTCATGATTGAATAAAATTCAGAAAAGCTTAGAATACAGAACAGAAGAGAATTCAGAAGAGAAGAGAATAAAATTCAGAAAAGAATTGAATATAGAATAGAATTTAATTTAGAATAGAATAGAATAGAATTCAGAATTGAATTAAATTCAAAATAGAATAGCATAGAATTCAGAATAGAATGGAGTTAGAATAGAATTCAGAATAGTATAAAATTCAGAATAGAATTAAATTCAAAATAGAATAGAATTGAGAATAGTATAAATTCTGAATAGAATAGCATAAAATTAAAAACAGAATAAAATTAAAGAATAGAATAGAATAAAATTCAGAATAGAATTAAATTCAAAATAGAACAGAATTGAGAATAGTATAAAATTTTGAATAGAATAGCATAAAATTCAAAACAGAATAAAATTAGGGAATAGAATAGAATAAAATTCAGAATAGAATCAAATTCAGAACAGAATAGAATGAATTCATGACAGTATTGAATTCAGAATAGAATAAATTTCAGAATAGAATAGAATAGAGAATGGAATAAAATTCAGAAAGGAATAAAATTCACAATAGAATAGAGTTAACAATGGAGTAGATTTCAGAATAGAATAAAATTCAGAAACGCTTACAATTCAGAACAGAATAGATTTCAGAATAGAATAGAATCCAGCATTTAATAGAATTCAGAATAGAATAGAATTCAGAATAGAATTGAAAAAATTCAGAACAGAATAAAATTCAGAAAAGAATTATATTCATAATACAATTTAATTCAAAATAAAACAGAATTCAGAATAGTACAAAATTCAGAACAGAAGAGAATAAAATTCAGAAGAGAATAAAATTCAAAATAAAATGGAATTGAGAATAGTATAAAATTCAGAAGAATAGCATAAAATTCAAAACAGAACAAAATTCTGAATAAAATAGCATAAAATTCAAAACAGAATAAAATTAGGGAATAGAACAGAATCAAATTCAGATTAGAATCAAATTCAGAATAGAATAGAATAAATTCAGAATAGTATTGAATTCAGAATAGAATAAATTTCAGAATAGAATAGAATAGAGAATAGAATAAAATTCAGAAAGGAATAAAATTCAGAATAGAATAAAATTCAGAAATGCTTACAATTCACAACAGAATAGATTTCAGAATAGAATAGAATTCAGCATTTAATAGAATTCAGAATAGAATAGAATTCAGAAGAGAATTGAAAAAATTCAGAATAGAATAAAATTCAGAAAAGAATTATATTCATAATACAATTTAATTCAGAATAGAATTAAATTCAAAATAGAACAGAATTCAGAATAGTACAAAATTGAGAATAGAATAGAATAAAATTCAGAATAGAATAAAATTCAAAATAAAATGGAATTGAGAATAGTATAAAATTCAGAAGAATAGCATAAAATTCAAAACAGAGCAAAATTCAGAATAGAATAGAATAAAATTCATAATAGAATAAAATTCATAATTGAATAAAATTCAGAAAAGCTTAGAATACAGAACAGAACAGAATTCAGAATTGAAGAGAATAAAATTCAGATTAGAATAAAATTCAGAAAAGAATTGAATTCAGAATAGAATTTAATTTAGAATAGAATAGAATAAAATTCAGAATAGAATTAAATTCAAAATAGAATAGAATTGAGAATAGTATAAAATTCTGAATAGAATAGCATAAAATTCAAAACAGAATAAAATTAGGGAACAGAATCGAATAAAATTCAGAATAGAATCAAATTCAGAATTGAATAGAATAAATTCATAATGGTATTGAATTCAGAATAAAATAAATTTCAGAATAGAATAGAAAATAGAATAAAATTCAGAAAGGAATAAAATTCAGAACAGAATAAAATTCAGAAAAGAATTATATTCATAATACAATTTAATTCAGAATAGAATTAAATTCAAAATAGAACAGAATTCAGAATAGTACAAAATTCAGAATAGAATAGCATAAAATGAAAAAGAGAATAAAATTAGGGAATAGAATCGAATAAAATTCAGAATAAAATCAAATTCAGAATAGAATAGAATAAATTTAGAATAGTATTGAATTCAGAATAGAATAAATTTCAGAATAGAATAGAGAGTAGAATAAAATTCAGAATAGAATGAAATTCAGAATAGAAACAAATTCAGAACAGAATAGAATAAATTCATGATAGTATTGAATTCAGAATAGAATAAATTTCAGAATAGAATAGAATAGAGAATGGAATAAAATTCAGAATAGAATAGAGTTAACAATGGAGTAGATTTCAGAACAGAATAAAATTCATACTAGAATAAAATTCAGAAACGCTTACCATTCAGAACAGAATAGATTTCAGAATAGAATAGAATCCAGCATTTAATAGAATTCAGAATAGAATAGAATTGAATAAAATTAAGAATAGAATAAAATTCAGAAAAGAATTATATTCATAATACAATTTAATTCAGAATAGAATAGAATTCAGAATACAATTCAATTCAAAATAGAACAGAATTCAGAATAGTACAAAATTCAGAATAGAATAAAATTCAAAATAAAATGGAATTGAGAATAGTATAAAATTCAGAAGAATAGCATAAAATTCAAAACAGAACAAAATTCAGAATAGAATTGAATAAAATTGAGAATAGAATAAAATTCAGAAAAGAATTATATTCATAATACAATTTAATTCAAAATAGAACATAATTCAGAATAGAATAAAATTCATAATTGAATAAAATTCAGAAAAGTTTAGAATACAGAACAGAAGAGAATTCAGAAGACAAGAGAATAAAATTCAGAAAAGAATTGAATATATAATAGAATTTAATTTAGAATAGAATTTAATTTAGAATAGAATAGAATTCAGAATTGAATTAAATTCAAAATAGAATAGAATTGAGAATTTTATAAAATTCTGAATAGAACAGCATAAAATTAAAAACAGAATAAAATTAGGGAATAGAATAGAATAAAATTCAGAATAGAATTAAATTCAAAATAGAACAGTATTGAGAATAGTATAAAATTCTGAATAGAACAGAATTCAGAATAGTACAAAATTCAGAATAGAATAGAATAAAACTCAGAATAGAATAAAATTCAAAATAAAATGGAATTGAGAATAGTATAAAATTCAGAAGAATAGCATAAAATTCAAAACAGAACAAAATTCAGAATAGAATAGAATAAAATTGAGATTAGAATAAAATTCAGAAAAGAATTATATTCATAATACAATTTAATTCAAAATAGAACAATATTCAGAATAGTACAAAATTCAGAATAGAATAGAATAAATTCAGAATAGTATTGAATTCAGAGTAGAATAAATTTCAGAAAAGAATAGAGAATAGAAAAAAATTCAGAAAGGAATAAAATTCATAATAGAACAAAATTCAGAAATGCTTACAATTCACAACAGAAAAGATTTCAGAATAGAATAGAATTCAGCATTTAATAGAATTCAGAATAGAATAGAATTCAAAATAGAATTGAATAAAATTCAGAATAGAACAAAATTCAGAAAAAGAATTAGATTCAAAATACAATTTAATTTTAGAACAGCATAGAATTCAGAATAGAATTAAATTCAAAATAAAATGGAATTGAGAATAGTATAAAATTCAGAAGAATAGCATAAAATTAAAAACAGAATAAAATTAGGGAATAGAATAGAATAAAATTCAGAATAGAATAAAATTCAGAAAAGAATTAGATTCATAATACAATTTAATTCAGAATAGCATAGAATTCAGAATAGAATTAAATTCAAAATAAAATGGAATTGAGAATAGTATAAAACTCAGAGGAATAGCATAAAATTAAAAACAGAATAAAATTAGGGAATAGAATAGAATAAAATTCAGAATAGAATTAAATTTAGAATAGAACAGAATTGAGAATAGTATAAAATTCTGAATAGAATAGCATAAAATTCAAAACAGAATAAAATTAGGGAATAGAATAGAATCAAATTCAGAATAGAATCAAATTCAGAACAGAATAGAATAAATTCATGATAGTATTGAATTCAGAATAGAATTGAATAAAATACAGAATAGAAAAAATTCAGAAAAGAATTATATTCATAATACAATTCAATTCAGAATAGAATAGAATTCAGAATACAATTCAATTCAAAATAGAACAGAATTCAGAATAGTACAAAATTCAGAATAGAATAAAATTCAAAATAAAATGGAATTGAGAATAGTATAAAATTCAGAAGAATAGCATAAAATTCAAAACAGAACAAAATTCAGAATAGAATATAATAAAATTGAGAATAGAATAAAATTCAGAAAAGAGTCATATTCATAATACAATTTAATTGAAAATAGAAGAGAATTCAGAATAGTACAAAATTCAGAATAGAATAGAATAAAATTCAGAATAGAATAAAATTCAAAATAAAATGGAATTGAGAATAGTATAAAATTCAGAAGAATAGCATAAAATTCAAAACAGAACAAAATTCAGAATAGAATAGAATAAAATTGAGAATAGAATAAAATTCAGAAAAGAATTATATTCATAATACAATTTAATTCAAAATAGAACAGAATTCAGTATAGTACGAAATTGAGAATAGAATAGAATAAATTCAGAATAGTATTGAATTCAGAATAGAATAAATTTCAGACTAGAATAGAATAGAGAATAGAATAAAATTCAGAAAAGAATAGATTTCAGAATAGAATAGAATTCAGCATTTAATACAATTCAGAATAGAATAGAATAAATTCAGAATAGTATTGAATTCAGAATAGAATAAATTTCAGAATAGAATAGAAAATAGAATAAAATTCAGAAAGGAATAAAATTCAGAATAGAATAGAGTTAACAATAGAGTAGATTTCAGAATAGCATAAAATTCATAAAAGAATAAAATTGAGAAACGCTTACAATTCAGAACAGAATAGATTTAAGAATAGAATAAAATAGAATGAAGCATTTAATAGAATTCAGAAAAGAATAGAATTCAGAATAGAATTCAATAAAATTCAGAATAGAATAAAATTCAGAAAAGAATTATATTCATAATACAATTTAATTCAGAATAGAATAGAATTCAGAATAGAATTAATTCAAAATAGAACAGAATTCAGAATAGTACAAAATTCAGAATAGAATAGCATAAAATTCAAAATAGAATAAAATTAGGGAATAGAATCGAATAAAATTCAGAATAGAATTAAATTCAAAATAGAACAGAATTGAGAATAGTATAAAATTCTGAATAGAATAGCATAAAATTCAAAACACAATAAAATTAGGGAATAGAATAGAATCAAATTCAGAATAAAATCAAATTCAGAACAGAATAGAATAAATTCATGATAGTATTGAATTCAGAATAGAATAAATTTCAGAATAGAATAGAATAGAGAATGGAATAAAATTCAGAAAGGAATAAAATTCAGAATAGAATAGAGTTAACAATAGGGTAGATTTCAGAATAGAATAGAATTCAGCATTTAATAGAATTCAGAATAGAATAGAATTCAGATTAGAAT
Source organism: Hydrophis major (assembly GCA_033807585.1). Taxonomy (NCBI): domain Eukaryota; kingdom Metazoa; phylum Chordata; class Lepidosauria; order Squamata; family Elapidae; genus Hydrophis; species Hydrophis major. The sequence goes on along the minus strand of JAUCBL010000093.1, from coordinate 307,852 downwards.
TGAATAAAATTCAGAATTGAATAAAATTCAGAATAGAATAAAATTCAGAAAAGAATTAGATTCATAATACAATTTAATTCAGAATAGCATAGAATTCAGAATAGAATTAAATTCAAAATAAAATGGAATTGAGAATAGTATAAAATTCAGAAGAATAGCATAAAATTAAAAACAGAATAAAATTAGGGAATAGAATAGAATAAAATTCAGAATAGAATTAAATTCAAAATAGAACAGAATTGAGAATAGTATAAAATTCTGAATAGAACAGAATTCAGAATAGTACAAAATTCAGAATAGAATAGAATAAAACTCAGAATAGAATAAAATTCAAAATAAAATGGAATTGAGAATAGTATAAAATTCAGAAGAATAGCATAAAATTCAAAACAGAACAAAATTCAGAATAGAATAGAATAAAATTGAGAATAGAATAAAATTCAGAAAAGAATCATATTCATAATACAATTTAATTGAAAATTGAAGAGAATTCAGAATAGAATTAAATTCAAAATAGAACAGAATTCAGAATAGTACAAAATTGAGAATAGAATAGAATAAAATTCAGAATAGAATAAAATTCATAATTGAATAAAATTCAGAAAAGCTTATAATACAGAACAGAACAGAATTCAGAAGAGAAGAGAATAAAATTCAGAATAGAATCACATTCAGAATAGAATAGATTTCAGAATAGAAAAGAATTCAGCATTTAATAGAATTCAGAATAGAAGAGAATTCAGAATAGAATTGAATAAAATATAGAATAGAATAAAATTCAGAAAAGAATTATATTCATTATACAATTTCATTCAGAATAGAATAGAATTCAGAATAGAATTAAATTCAAAATAGAACAGAATTCAGAATAGTACAAAATTGAGAATAGAATAGCAGAAAATTAAAAACAGAATAAAATTAGGGAATAGAATAGAATAAAATTCAGAATAGAATTAAATTCAAAATAGAACAGAATTGAGAATAGTATAAAATTTTGAATAGAATAGCATAAAATTCAAAACAGAATAAAATTAGGGAATAGAATAGAATAAAATTCAGAATAGAATCAAATTCAGAACAGAATAGAATGAATTCATGACAGTATTGAATTCAGAATAGAATAAATTTCAGAATAGAATAGAATAGAGAATGGAATAAAATTCAGAAAGGAATAAAATTCAGAATAGAATAGAGTTAACAATGGAGTAGATTTCAGAATAGAATAAAATTCAGAAACGCTTACAATTCAGAACAGAATAGATTTCAGAATAGAATAGAATCCAGCATTTAATAGAATTCAGAATAGAATAGAATTCAGAATAGAATTGAAAAAATTCAGAACAGAATAAAATTCAGAAAAGAATTATATTCATAATACAATTTAATTCAGAATAGAACAGAATTCAGAATAAAATTAAATTCAAAATAGAACAGAATTCAGAATAGTACAAAATTGAGAATAGAATAGAATAAAATTCAGAATAGAATAAAATTCAGAATAGAATTAAATTCAAAAAAGAACAGAATTGAGAATAGTATAAAATTTTAAATAGAATAGCATAAAATTCAAAACAGAATAAAATTAGGGAATAGAACAGAATAAAATTCAGAATAGAATCAAATTCAGAACAGAATAGAATGAATTCATGACAGTATTGAATTCAGAGTAGAATAAATTTCAGAATAGAATAGAGAATAGAAAAAAATTCAGAAAGGAATAAAATTCATAATAGAACAAAATTCAGAAATGCTTACAATTCACAACAGAAAAGATTTCAGAACAGAATAGAATTCAGCATTTAATAGAATTCAGAATAGAATAGAATTCAGAAAAGAATTATATTCATATTACAATTTAATTCAGAATAGAACAGAATTCAGAATAGAATTAAATTCAAAATAGAACAGAGTTCAGAATAGTACAAAATTGAGAATAGAATAGAATAAAATTCAGAATAGAATTAAATTCATAATTGAATAAAATTCAGAAAAGCTTATAATACAGAACAGAACAGAATTCAGAAGAGAAGAGAATAAAATTCAGAATAGAATCACATTCAGAATAGAATAGAGTAAATTCAGAATAGTATTGAATTCAGAATAGAATAAATTTCAGAATAGAATAGAATAGAGAATAGAATAAAATTCAGAAAGGAATAAAATTCAGAATAGAATAGAGTTAACAATAGAGTAGATTTCAGAATAGAATAAAATTCATAATAGAATAAAACTCAGAAACGCTGACAATTCAGAACAGAACAGATTTCAGAAAAGAATAGAATTCAGCATTTAATAGAATTCAGAATAGAATAGAATTCAGAATAGAATTCAATTCAAAATAGAACAGAATTCAGAATAGTACAAAATTCAGAACAGAATAGAATAAAATTCAGAATAGAATAAACTTCAAAATAAAATGGAATTGAGAATAGTATAAAATTCAGAAGAACAGCATAAAATTCAAAACAGAACAAAATTCAGAATAGAATAAAATTCAGAAAAGAATTATATTCATAATACAATTTAATTCAGAGTGGAATAGAATTCAATTCAAAATAGAACAGAATTCAGAATAGAATAAAATTCATGATTGAATAAAATTCAGAAAAGCTTAGAATACAGAACAGAAGAGAATTCAGAAGAGAAGAGAATAAAATTCAGAAAAGAATTGAATATAGAATAGAATTTAATTTAGAATAGAATAGAATTCAGAATTGAATTAAATTCAAAATAGAATAGCATAGATTCAGAATAGAATGGAGTTAGAATAGAATTCAGAATAGTATAAAATTCAGAATAGAATTAAATTCAAAATAGAATAGAATTGAGAATAGTATAAATTCTGAATAGAATAGCATAAAATTAAAAACAGAATAAAATTAAAGAATAGAATAGAATAAAATTCAGAATAGAATTAAATTCAAAATAGAACAGAATTGAGAATAGTATAAAATTTTGAATAGAATAGCACAAAATTCAAAACAGAATAAAATTAGGGAATAGAATAGAATAAAATTCAGAATAGAATCAAATTCAGAACAGAATAGAATGAATTCATGACAGTATTGAATTCAGAATAGAATAAATTTCAGAATAGAATAGAATAGAGAATGGAATAAAATTCAGAAAGGAATAAAATTCAGAATAGAATAGAGTTAACAATAGGGTAGATTTCAGAATAGAATATAATTCAGCATTTAATAGAATTCAGAATAGAATAAAATTCAGAATAGAATTGAATAAAATTCAGAATAGAATAAAATTCAGAAAAGAATTAGATTCATAATACAATTTAATTTTAGAATAGCATAGAATTCAGAATAGAATTAAATTCAAAATAAAATGGAATTGAGAATAGTATAAAATTCAGAAGAATAGCATAAAATTAAAAACAGAATAAAATTAGGGAATAGAATAGAATAAAATACAGAACAGAATAAAATTCAGAAAAGAATTAGATTCATAATACAATTTAATTCAGAATAGCATAGAATTCAGAATAGAATAAAATTCAAAATAAAAGAATTGAGAATAGTATAAAATTCAGAGGAATAGCATAAAATTAAAAACAGAATAAAATTAGGGAATAGAATAGAATAAAATTCAGAATAGAATTAAATTTAGAATAGAACAGAATTGAGAATAGTATAAAATTCTGAATAGAATAGCATAAAATTCAAAACAGAATAAAATTAGGGAATAGAATAGAATAAAATTCAGAATAGAATCAAATTCAGAACAGAATAGAATAAATTCATGATAGTATTGAATTCAGAATAGAATAAATTTCAGAATAGAATAGAATAGAGAATAGAAAAAAATTCAGAAAGGAATAAAATTCATAATAGAACAAAATTCAGAAATGCTTACAATTCACAACAGAAAAGATTTCAGAATAGAATAGAATTCAGCATTTAATAGAATTCAGAATAGAATAGAATTCAGAATTGAATTGAATAAAATTCAGAATAGAATAAAATTCAGAAAAGAATTAGATTCATAATACAATTTAATTGAAAATAGAAGAGAATTCAGAATAGTACAAAATTCAGAATAGAATAGTATAGAATTCAGAATAGAATAAAATTCAAAATAAAATGGAATTGAGAATAGAATAAAATTCAGAAAAGAATTATATTCATAATACAATTTAATTCAAAATAGAACAGAATTCAGAATAGTACGAAATTGAGAATAGAATAGAATAAATTCAGAATAGTATTGAATTCAGAATAGAATAAATTTCAGACTAGAATAGAATAGAGAATAGAATAAAATTCAGAAAAGAATAGATTTCAGAATAGAATAGAATTCAGCATTTAATACAATTCAGAATAGAATAGAATAAATTCAGAATAGTATTGAATTCAGAATAGAATAAATTTCAGAATAGAATAGAAAATAGAATAAAATTCAGAAAGGAATAAAATTCAGAATAGAATAGAGTTAACAATAGAGTAGATTTCAGAATAGCATAAAATTCATAAAAGAATAAAATTGAGAAACGCTTACAATTCAGAACAGAATAGATTTAAGAATAGAATAAAATAGAATGAAGCATTTAATAGAATTCAGAAAAGAATAGAATTCAGAATAGAATTCAATAAAATTCAGAATAGAATAGAATTCAGAATAGAATTAATTCAAAATAGAACAGAATTCAGAATAGTACAAAATTCAGAATAGAATAGCATAAAATTCAAAATAGAATAAAATTAGGGAATAGAATCGAATAAAATTCAGAATAGAATTAAATTCAAAATAGAACAGAATTGAGAATAGTATAAAATTCTGAATAGAATAGCATAAAATTCAAAACACAATAATATTAGGGAATAGAATAGAATCAAATTCAGAATAAAATCAAATTCAGAACAGAATAGAATAAATTCATGATAGTATTGAATTCAGAATAGAATAAATTTCAGAATAGAATAGAATAGAGAATGGAATAAAATTCAGAAAGGAATAAAATTCAGAATAGAATAGAGTTAACAATAGGGTAGATTTCAGAATAGAATAGAATTCAGCATTTAATAGAATTCAGAATAGAATAGAATTCAGATTAGAATTGAATAAAATTCAGAATAGAATAAAATTCAGAAAAGAATTAGATTCATAATACAATTTAATTCAGAATAGCATAGAATTCAGAATAGAATTAAATTCAAAATAAAATGGAATTGAGAATAGTATAAAATTCAGAAGAATAGCATAAAATTAAAAACAGAATAAAATTAGGGAATAGAATAGAATAAAATTCAGAATAGAATTAAATTCAAAATAGAACAGAATTGAGAATAGTATAAAATTCTGAATAGAACAGAATTCAGAATAGTACAAAATTCAGAATAGAATAGAATAAAACTCAGAATAGAATAAAATTCAAAATAAAATGGAATTGAGAATAGTATAAAATTCAGAAGAATAGCATAAAATTCAAAACAGAACAAAATTCAGAATAGAATAGAATAAAATTGAGAATAGAATAAAATTCAGAAAAGAATCATATTCATAATACAATTTAATTGAAAATAGAAGAGAATTCAGAATAGTACAAAATTCAGAATAGAATAGAATAAAACTCAGAATAGAATAAAATTCAAAATAAAATGAAATTGAGAATAGTATAAAATTCAGAAGAATAGCATAAAATTCAAAACAGAACAAAATTCTGAATAGAATAGAATAAAATTGAGAATAGAATAAAATTCAGAAAAGAATTATATTCATAATACAATTTAATTCGAAATAGAACAGAATTCAGAATAGTACAAAATTCAAAATAGAATAGAATAAATTCAGAATAGTATTGAATTCAGAGTAGAATAAATTTCAGAAAAGAATAGAGAATAGAAAAAAATTCAGAAAGGAATAAAATTCATAATAGAACAAAATTCAGAAATGCTTACAATTCACAACAGAAAAGATTTCAGAATAGAATAGAATTCAGCATTTAATAGAATTCAGAATAGAATAAAATTCAGAATAGAATTAAATTCAAAATAAAATGGAATTGAGAATAGTATAAAATTCAGAAGAATAGCATAAAATTAAAAACAGAATAAAATTAGGGAATAGAATAGAATAAAATTCAGAATAGAATAAAATTCAGAAAAGAATTAGATTCATAATACAATTTAATTCAGAATAGCATAGAATTCAGAATAGAATAAAATTCAAAATAAAATGGAATTGAGAATAGTATAAAATTCAGAAGAATAGCATAAAATTCAAAACAGAACAAAATTCAGAACAGAATAGAATAAAATTGAGAATAGAATAAAATTCAGAAAAGAATTATATTCATAATACAATTTAATTCAAAATAGAACAGAATTCAGAATAGTACAAAATTCAGAATAGAATAGAATAAATTCAGAATAGTATTGAATTCAGAGTAGAATAAATTTCAGAATAGAATAGAGAATAGAAAAAAATTCAGAAAGGAATAAAATTCATAATAGAACAAAATTCAGAAATGCTTACAATTCACAACAGAAAAGATTTCAGAATAGAATAGAATTCAGCATTTAATAGAATTCAGAAAAGAATAGAATTCAGAATAGAATTGAAAAAATTCAGAATAGAATAAAATTCAGAAAAGAATTATATTCATAATACAATTTAATTCAGAATAGAACAGAATTCAGAATAAAATTAAATTCAAAATAGAACAGAATTCAGAATAGTACAAAATTGAGAATAGAATAGAATAAAATTCAGAATAGAATAAAATTCAGAATAGAATTAAATTCATAAAAGAACAGAATTGAGAATAGTATAAAATTTTGAATAGAATAGCATAAAATTCAAAACAGAATAAAATTAGGGAATAGAATAGAATAAAATTCAGAATAGAATCAAATTCAGAACAGAATAGAATGAATTCATGACAGTATTGAATTCAGAATAGAATAAATTTCAGAATAGAATAGAATAGAGAATGGAATAAAATTCAGAAAGGAATAAAATTCAGAATAGAATAGAGTTAACAATGGAGTAGATTTCAGAATAGAATAAAATTCAGAAACGCTTACAATTCAGAACAGAATAGATTTCAGAACAGAATAGAATCCAGCATTTAATAGAATTCAGAATAGAATAGAATTCAGAATAGAATTGAAAAAATTCAGAACAGAATAAAATTCAGAAAAGAATTATATTCATAATACAATTTAATTCAAAATAAAACAGAGTTCAGAATAGTACAAAATTCAGAACAGAATAGAATAAAATTCAGAAGAGAATAAAATTCAAAATAAAATGGAATTGAGAATAGTATAAAATTCAGAAGAACAGCATAAAATTCAAAACAGAACAAAACTCAGAATAGAATAGTATAAAATTCAGAATAGAATAAAATTCAGAAAAGAATTATATTCATAATACAATTTAATTCAGAGTGGAATAGATTTCAATTCAAAATAGAACAGAATTCAGAATAGAATAAAATTCAAAATAAAATGGAATTGAGAATAGTATAAAATTCAGAAGAATAGCATAAAATTCAAAACAGAACAAAATTCTGAATAAAATAGCATAAAATTCAAAACAGAATAAAATTAGGGAATAGAACAGAATCAAATTCAGAATAGAATCAAATTCAGAATAGAATAGAATAAATTCAGAATAGCATTGAATTCAGAATAGAATAAATTTCAGAATAGAATAGAATAGAGAATAGAATAAAATTCAGAAAGGAATAAAATTCAGAATAGAATAAAATTCAGAAATGCTTACAATTCACAACAGAATATATTTCAGAACAGAATAGAATTCAGCATTTAATAGAATTCAGAATAGAATAGAATTCAGAATAGAATTGAAAAAATTCAGAATAGAATAAAATTCAGAAAAGAATTATATTCATAATACAATTTAATTCAGAATAGAATTAAATTCAAAATAAAATGGAATTGAGAATAGTATAAAATTCAGAAGAACAGCATAAAATTCAAAACAGAACAAAACTCAGAATAGAATAGTATAAAATTCAGAATAGAATAAAATTCAGAAAAGAATTATATTCATAATACAATTTAATTCAGAGTGGAATAGATTTCAATTCAAAATAGAACAGAATTCAGAATAGAATAAAATTCATGATTGAATAAAATTCAGAAAAGCTTAGAATACAGAACAGAAGAGAATTCAGAAGAGAAGAGAATAAAATTCAGAAAAGAATTGAATATAGAATAGAATTTAATTTAGAATAGAATAGAATTCAGAATTGAATTAAATTCAAAATAGAATAGCATAGAATTCAGAATAGAATGGAGTTAGAATAGAATTCAGAATAGTATAAAATTCAGAATAGAATTAAATTCAAAATAGAATAGAATTGAGAATAGTATAAATTCTGAATAGAATAGCATAAAATTAAAAACAGAATAAAATTAAAGAATAGAATAGAATAAAATTCAGAATAGAATTAAATTCAAAATAGAACAGAATTGAGAATAGTATAAAATTTTGAATAGAATAGCATAAAATTCAAAACAGAATAAAATTAGGGAATAGAATAGAATAAAATTCAGAATAGAATCAAATTCAGAACAGAATAGAATGAATTCATGACAGTATTGAATTCAGAATAGAATAAATTTCAGAATAGAATAGAATAGAGAATGGAATAAAATTCAGAAAGGAATAAAATTCACAATAGAATAGAGTTAACAATGGAGTAGATTTCAGAATAGAATAAAATTCAGAAACAGAATAGATTTCAGAATAGAATAGAATCCAGCATTTAATAGAATTCAGAATAGAATAGAATTCAGAATAGAATTGAAAAAATTCAGAACAGAATAAAATTCAGAAAAGAATTATATTCATAATACAATTTAATTCAAAATAAAACAGAATTCAGAATAGTACAAAATTCAGAACAGAAGAGAATAAAATTCAGAAGAGAATAAAATTCAAAATAAAATGGAATTGAGAATAGTATAAAATTCAGAAGAATAGCATAAAATTCAAAACAGAACAAAATTCTGAATAAAATAGCATAAAATTCAAAACAGAATAAAATTAGGGAATAGAACAGAATCAAATTCAGAATAGAATCAAATTCAGAATAGAATAGAATAAATTCAGAATAGTATTGAATTCAGAATAGAATAAATTTCAGAATAGAATAGAATAGAGAATAGAATAAAATTCAGAAAGGAATAAAATTCAGAATAGAATAAAATTCAGAAACGCTTACAATTCAGAAAAGAATAGATTTCAGAATAGAATAGAATTCAGCATTTAATAGAATTCAGAATAGAATAGAATTCAGAATAGAATTGAAAAAATTCAGAATAGAATAAAATTCAGAAAAGAATTATATTCATAATACAATTTAATTCAGAATAGAACAGAATTCAGAATAAAATTAAATTCAAAATAGAACAAAATTCAGAATAGTACAAAATTGAGAATAGAATAGAATAAAATTGAGAATAGAATAAAATTCAGAATAGAATTAAATTCAAAAAAGAACAGAATTGAGAATAGTATAAAATTTTGAATAGAATAGCATAAAATTCAAAACAGAATAAAATTAGGGAATAGAATAGAATAAAATTCAGAATAGAATCAAATTCAGAACAGAATAGAATGAATTCATGACAGTATTGAATTCAGAATAGAATAAATTTCAGAATAGAATAGAATAGAGAATGGAATAAAATTCAGAAAGGAATAAAATTCAGAATAGAATAGAGTTAACAATGGAGTAGATTTCAGAATAGAATAAAATTCAGAAACGCTTACAATTCAGAACAGAATAGATTTCAGAACAGAATAGAATCCAGCATTTAATAGAATTCAGAATAGAATAGAATTCAGAATAGAATTGAAAAAATTCAGAACAGAATAAAATTCAGAAAAGAATTATATTCATAATACAATTTAATTCAAAATAAAACAGAATTCAGAATAGTACAAAATTCAGAACAGAAGAGAATAAAATTCAGAAGAGAATAAAATTCAAAATAAAATGGAATTGAGAATAGTATAAAATTCAGAAGAATAGCATAAAATTCAAAACAGAACAAAATTCTGAATAAAATAGCATAAAATTCAAAACAGAATAAAATTAGGGAATAGAACAGAATCAAATTCAGAATAGAATAGAATAAATTCAGAATAGTATTGAATTCAGAATAGAATAAATTTCAGAATAGAATAGAATTGAGAATAGAATAAAATTCAGAAAGGAATAAAATTCAGAATAGAATAGAGTTAACAATGGAGTAGATTTCAGAATAGAATAAAATTCAGAAACGCTTACAATTCAGAACAGAATAGATTTCATAACAGAATAGAATCCAGCATTTAATAGAATTCAGAATAGAATAGAATTCAGAATAGAATTGAAAAAATTCAGAACAGAATAAAATTCAGAAAAGAATTATATTCATAATACAATTTAATTCAAAATAAAACAGAATTCAGAATAGCACAAAATTCAGAACAGAATAGAATAAAATTCAGAAGAGAATAAAATTCAAAATAAAATGGAATTGAGAATAGTATAAAATTCAGAAGAATAGCATAAAATTCAAAACAGAACAAAATTCTGAATAAAATAGCATAAAATTCAAAACAGAATAAAATTAGGGAATAGAACAGAATCAAATTCAGAATAGAATCAAATTCAGAATAGAATAGAATAAATTCAGAATAGTATTGAATTCAGAATAGAATAAATTTCAGAATAGAATAGAATAGAGAACAGAATAAAATTCAGAAAGGAATAAAATTCAGAATAGAATAAAATTCAGAAACGCTTACAATTCAGAAAAGAATAGATTTCAGAATAGAATAGAATTCAAAGAATTATATTCATAATACAATTTAATTCAGAATAGAATTAAATTCAAAATAGAACAGAATTCAGAATAGTACAAAATTGAGAATAGAATAGAATAAAATTCAGAATAGAATAAAATTCAGAATAGAATAAAATTCAAAATAAAATGGAATTGAGAATAGTATAAAATTCAGAAGAATGGCATAAAATTCAAAACAGAGCAAAATTCAGAATAGAATAGAATAAAATTCATAATTGAATAAAATTCAGAAAAGCTTAGAATACAGAACAGAACAGAATTCAGAATTGAAGAGAATAAAATTCAGATTAGAATAAAATTCAGAAAAGAATTGAATTCAGAATAGAATTTAATTTAGAATAGAATAGAATAAAATTCAGAATAGAATTAAATTCAAAATAGAATAGATTTGAGAATAGTATAAAATTCTGAAAAGAATAGCATAAAATTCAAAACAGAATAAAATTAGGGAACAGAATCGAATAAAATTCAGAATAGAATCAAATTCAGAATTGAATAGAATAAATTCATAATGGTATTGAATTCAGAATAGAATAAATTTCAGAATAGAATAGAATTCAAAGAATTATATTCATAATACAATTTAATTCAGAATAGAATTAAATTCAAAATAGAACAGAATTCAGAATAGTACAAAATTGAGAATAGAATAGAATAAAATTCAGAATAGAATAAAATTCAGAATAGAATAAAATTCAAAATAAAATGGAATTGAGAATAGTATAAAATTCAGAAGAATGGCATAAAATTCAAAACAGAGCAAAATTCAGAATAGAATAGAATAAAATTCATAATTGAATAAAATTCAGAAAAGCTTAGAATACAGAACAGAACAGAATTCAGAATTGAAGAGAATAAAATTCAGATTAGAATAAAATTCAGAAAAGAATTGAATTCAGAATAGAATTTAATTTAGAATAGAATAGAATAAAATTCAGAATAGAATTAAATTCAAAATAGAATAGATTTGAGAATAGTATAAAATTCTGAATAGAATAGCATAAAATTCAAAACAGAATAAAATTAGGGAACAGAATCGAATAAAATTCAGAATAGAATCAAATTCAGAATTGAATAGAATAAATTCATAATGGTATTGAATTCGGAATAGAATAAATTTCAGAATAGAATAGAAAATAGAATAAAATTCAGAAAGGAATAAAATTCAGAACAGAATAAAATTCAGAAAAGAATTATATTCATAATACAATTTAATTCAGAATAGAATAGAATTCAGAATAGAATTAAATTCAAAATAGAACAGAATTCAGAATAGTACAAAATTCAGAATAGAATAGCATAAAATGAAAAAGAGAATAAAATTAGGGAATAGAATCGAATAAAATTCAGAATAAAATCAAATTCAGAATAGAATAGAATAAATTTAGAATAGTATTGAATTCAGAATAGAATAAATTTCAGAATAGAATAGAATAGAGAATGGAATAAAATTCAGAATAGAATAGAGTTAACAATGGAGTAGATTTCAGAACAGAATAAAATTCATACTAGAATAAAATTCAGAAACGCTTACCATTCAGAACAGAATAGATTTCAGAATAGAATAGAATCCAGCATTTAATAGAATTCAGAATAGAATAGAATTCAGAATTGAATTGAATAAAATTAAGAATAGAATAAAATTCAGAAAAGAATTATATTCATAATACAATTTAATTCAGAATAGAATAGAATTCAGAATACAATTCAATTCAAAATAGAACAGAATTCAGAATAGTACAAAATTCAGAATAGAATAAAATTCAAAATAAAATGGAATTGAGAATAGTATAAAATTCAGAAGAATAGCATAAAATTTAAAACAGAACAAAATTCAGAATAGAATTGAATAAAATTGAGAATAGAATAAAATTCAGAAAAGAATTATATTCATAATACAATTTAATTCAAAATAGAACATAATTCAGAATAGAATAAAATTCATAATTGAATAAAATTCAGAAAAGTTTAGAATACAGAACAGAAGAGAATTCAGAAGACAAGAGAATAAAATTCAGAAAAGAATTGAATATATAATAGAATTTAATTTAGAATAGAATTTAATTTAGAATAGAATAGAATTCAGAATTGAATTAAATTCAAAATAGAATAGATTAGAATTCAGAATAAAATAGAATTAGAATAGAATTGAGAATAGTATAAAATTCAGAATAGAATTAAATTCAAAATAGAATAGAATTGAGAATTTTATAAAATTCTGAAAAGAACAGCATAAAATTCAAAACAGAATAAAATTAGGGAATAGAACAGAATCAAATTCAGAATAGAATCAAATTCAGAATAGAATAGAATAAATTCATAATAGTATTGAATTCAGAATAGAATAAATTTCAGAATAGAATAGAATAGAGAATAGAATAAAATTCAGAAAGGAATAAAATTCAGAATAGAATAAAATTCAGAAATGCTTACAATTCACAACACAATAGATTTCAGAATAGAATATAATTCAGCATTTAATAGAATTCAGAATAGAATAGAATTCAGCATTTAATAGAATTCAGAATAGAATAGAATTCAGAATTGAATTGAATAAAATTCAGAATAGAATAAAATTCAGAAAAGAATTATATTCATAATACAATTTAATTCAGAATAGAATAGAATTCAGAATACAATTCAATTCAAAATAGAACATAATTCAGAATAGTACAAAATTCAGAATAGAATAGAATAAAACTCAGAATAGAATAAAATTCAAAATAAAATGGAATTGAGAATAGTATAAAATTCAGAAGAATAGCATAAAATTCAAAACAGATCAAAATTCAGAATAGAATAGAATAAAATTCAGAATAGAATAAAATTCATAATTGAATAAAATTCAGAAAAGCTTAGAATACAGAACAGAACAGAATTCAGAAGAGAAGAGAATAAAATTCAGATTAGAATAAAATTCAGAATAGAATCAAATTCAGAATAGAATAGAATAAATTCAGAATAGAATTAAATTCAAAATAGAACAGTATTGAGAATAGTATAAAATTCTGAATAGAACAGAATTCAGAATAGTACAAAATTCAGAATAGAATAGAATAAAACTCAGAATAGAATAAAATTCAAAATAAAATGGAATTGAGAATAGTATAAAATTCAGAAGAATAGCATAAAATTCAAAACAGAACAAAATTCAGAATAGAATAGAATAAAATTGAGATTAGAATAAAATTCAGAAAAGAATTATATTCATAATACAATTTAATTCAAAATAGAACAATATTCAGAATAGTACAAAATTCAGAATAGAATAGAATAAATTCAGAATAGTATTGAATTCAGAGTAGAATAAATTTCAGAAAAGAATAGAGAATAGAAAAAAATTCAGAAAGGAATAAAATTCATAATAGAACAAAATTCAGAAATGCTTACAATTCACAACAGAAAAGATTTCAGAATAGAATAGAATTCAGCATTTAATAGAATTCAGAATAGAATAGAATTCAGAATAGAATTGAATAAAATTCAGAATAGAATAAAATTCAGAAAAGAATTAGATTCAAAATACAATTTAATTTTAGAACAGCATAGAATTCAGAATAGAATTAAATTCAAAATAAAATGGAATTGAGAATAGTATAAAATTCAGAAGAATAGCATAAAATTAAAAACAGAATAAAATTAGGGAATAGAATAGAATAAAATTCAGAATAGAATAAAATTCAGAAAAGAATTAGATTCATAATACAATTTAATTCAGAATAGCATAGAATTCAGAATAGAATTAAATTCAAAATAAAATGGAATTGAGAATAGTATAAAACTCAGAGGAATAGCATAAAATTAAAAACAGAATAAAATTAGGGAATAGAATAGAATAAAATTCAGAATAGAATTAAATTTAGAATAGAACAGAATTGAGAATAGTATAAAATTCTGAATAGAATAGCATAAAATTCAAAACAGAATAAAATTAGGGAATAGAATAGAATCAAATTCAGAATAGAATCAAATTCAGAACAGAATAGAATAAATTCATGATAGTATTGAATTCAGAATAGAATTGAATAAAATTCAGAATAGAAAAAATTCAGAAAAGAATTATATTCATAATACAATTCAATTCAGAATAGAATAGAATTCAGAATACAATTCAATTCAAAATAGAACAGAATTCAGAATAGTACAAAATTCAGAATAGAATAGAATAAAACTCAGAATAGAATAAAATTCAAAATAAAATGGAATTGAGAATAGTATAAAATTCAGAAGAATAGCATAAAATTCAAAACAGAACAAAATTCAGAATAGAATAGAATAAAATTGAGAATAGAATAAAATTCAGAAAAGAATTATATTCATAATACAATTTAATTCGAAATAGAACAGAATTCAGAATAGTACAAAATTCAAAATAGAA
Organism: Hydrophis major; assembly: GCA_033807585.1. NCBI lineage: Eukaryota > Metazoa > Chordata > Lepidosauria > Squamata > Elapidae > Hydrophis > Hydrophis major. The sequence continues at coordinate 292,630 of JAUCBL010000093.1, read as the reverse complement.
TAGAATAAATTCAGAATAGTATTGAATTCAGAGTAGAATAAATTTCAGAAAAGAATAGAGAATAGAAAAAAATTCAGAAAGGAATAAAATTCATAATAGAACAAAATTCAGAAATGCTTACAATTCACAACAGAAAAGATTTCAGAATAGAATAGAATTCAGCATTTAATAGAATTCAGAATAGAATAGAATTCAGAATTGAATTGAATAAAATTCAGAAAAGAATAAAATTCAGAAAAGAATTAGATTCATAATACAATTTAATTGAAAATAGAAGAGAATTCAGAATAGTACAAAATTCAGAATAGAATAGTATAGAATTCAGAATAGAATAAAATTCAAAATAAAATGGAATTGAGAATAGTATAAAATTCAGAAGAATAGCATAAAATTCAAAACAGAACAAAATTCAGAATAGAATAGAATAAAATTGAGAATAGAATAAAATTCAGAAAAGAATTATATTCATAATACAATTTAATTCAAAATAGAACAGAATTCAGAATAGTACGAAATTGAGAATAGAATAGAATAAATTCAGAATAGTATTGAATTCAGAATAGAATAAATTTCAGACTAGAATAGAATAGAGAATAGAATAAAATTCAGAAAAGAATAGATTTCAGAATAGAATAGAATTCAGCATTTAATACAATTCAGAATAGAATAGAATAAATTCAGAATAGTATTGAATTCAGAATAGAATAAATTTCAGAATAGAATAGAAAATAGAATAAAATTCAGAAAGGAATAAAATTCAGAATAGAATAGAGTTAACAATAGAGTAGATTTCAGAATAGCATAAAATTCATAAAAGAATAAAATTGAGAAACGCTTACAATTCAGAACAGAATAGATTTAAGAATAGAATAAAATAGAATGAAGCATTTAATAGAATTCAGAAAAGAATAGAATTCAGAATAGAATTCAATAAAATTCAGAATAGAATAGAATTCAGAATAGAATTAATTCAAAATAGAACAGAATTCAGAATAGTACAAAATTCAGAATAGAATAGCATAAAATTCAAAATAGAATAAAATTAGGGAATAGAATCGAATAAAATTCAGAATAGAATTAAATTCAAAATAGAACAGAATTGAGAATAGTATAAAATTCTGAATAGAATAGCATAAAATTCAAAACACAATAAAATTAGGGAATAGAATAGAATCAAATTCAGAATAAAATCAAATTCAGAACAGAATAGAATAAATTCATGATAGTATTGAATTCAGAATAGAATAAATTTCAGAATAGAATAGAATAGAGAATGGAATAAAATTCAGAAAGGAATAAAATTCAGGATAGAATAGAGTTAACAATAGGGTAGATTTCAGAATAGAATAGAATTCAGCATTTAATAGAATTCAGAATAGAATAGAATTCAGATTAGAATTGAATAAAATTCAGAATAGAATAAAATTCAGAAAAGAATTAGATTCATAATACAATTTAATTCAGAATAGCATAGAATTCAGAATAGAATTAAATTCAAAATAAAATGGAATTGAGAATAGTATAAAATTCAGAAGAATAGCATAAAATTAAAAACAGAATAAAATTAGGGAATAGAATAGAATAAAATTCAGAATAGAATTAAATTCAAAATAGAACAGAATTGAGAATAGTATAAAATTCTGAATAGAACAGAATTCAGAATAGTACAAAATTCAGAATAGAATAGAATAAAACTCAGAATAGAATAAAATTCAAAATAAAATGGAATTGAGAATAGTATAAAATTCAGAAGAATAGCATAAAATTCAAAACAGAACAAAATTCAGAATAGAATAGAATAAAATTGAGAATAGAATAAAATTCAGAAAAGAATCATATTCATAATACAATTTAATTGAAAATAGAAGAGAATTCAGAATAGTACAAAATTCAGAATAGAATAGAATAAAACTCAGAATAGAATAAAATTCAAAATAAAATGAAATTGAGAATAGTATAAAATTCAGAAGAATAGCATAAAATTCAAAACAGAACAAAATTCTGAATAGAATAGAATAAAATTGAGAATAGAATAAAATTCAGAAAAGAATTATATTCATAATACAATTTAATTCGAAATAGAACAGAATTCAGAATAGTACAAAATTCAAAATAGAATAGAATAAATTCAGAATAGTATTGAATTCAGAGTAGAATAAATTTCAGAAAAGAATAGAGAATAGAAAAAAATTCAGAAAGGAATAAAATTCATAATAGAACAAAATTCAGAAATGCTTACAATTCACAACAGAAAAGATTTCAGAATAGAATAGAATTCAGCATTTAATAGAATTCAGAATAGAATAGAATTCAGAATAGAATTGAATAAAATTCAGAATAGAATAAAATTCAGAAAAGAATTAGATTCAAAATACAATTTAATTTTAGAACAGCATAGAATTCAGAATAGAATTAAATTCAAAATAAAATGGAATTGAGAATAGTATAAAATTCAGAAGAATAGCATAAAATTAAAAACAGAATAAAATTAGGGAATAGAATAGAATAAAATTCAGAATAGAATAAAATTCAGAAAAGAATTAGATTCATAATACAATTTAATTCAGAATAGCATAGAATTCAGAATAGAATAAAATTCAAAATAAAATGGAATTGAGAATAGTATAAAATTCAGAAGAATAGCATAAAATTCAAAACAGAACAAAATTCAGAACAGAATAGAATAAAATTGAGAATAGAATAAAATTCAGAAAAGAATTATATTCATAATACAATTTAATTCAAAATAGAACAGAATTCAGAATAGTACAAAATTCAGAATAGAATAGAATAAATTCAGAATAGTATTGAATTCAGAGTAGAATAAATTTCAGAATAGAATAGAGAATAGAAAAAAATTCAGAAAGGAATAAAATTCATAATAGAACAAAATTCAGAAATGCTTACAATTCACAACAGAAAAGATTTCAGAATAGAATAGAATTCAGCATTTAATAGAATTCAGAAAAGAATAGAATTCAGAATAGAATTGAAAAAATTCAGAATAGAATAAAATTCAGAAAAGAATTATATTCATAATACAATTTAATTCAGAATAGAACAGAATTCAGAATAGAATTAAATTCAAAATAGAACAGAATTCAGAATAGTACAAAATTGAGAATAGAATAGAATAAAATTCAGAATAGAATAAAATTCAGAATAGAATAAAATTCAAAAAAGAACAGAATTGAGAATAGTATAAAATTTTGAATAGAATAGCATAAAATTCAAAACAGAATAAAATTAGGGAATAGAATAGAATAAAATTCAGAATAGAATCAAATTCAGAACAGAATAGAATGAATTCATGACAGTATTGAATTCAGAGTAGAATAAATTTCAGAATAGAATAGAGAATAGAAAAAAATTCAGAAAGGAATAAAATTCATAATAGAACAAAATTCAGAAATGCTTACAATTCACAACAGAAAAGATTTCAGAACAGAATAGAATTCAGCATTTAATAGAATTCAGAATAGAATAGAATTCAGAAAAGAATTATATTCATATTACAATTTAATTCAGAATAGAACAGAATTCAGAATAGAATTAAATTCAAAATAGAACAGAGTTCAGAATAGTACAAAATTGAGAATAGAATAGAATAAAATTCAGAATAGAATTAAATTCATAATTGAATAAAATTCAGAAAAGCTTATAATACAGAACAGAACAGAATTCAGAAGAGAAGAGAATAAAATTCAGAATAGAATCACATTCAGAATAGAATAGAGTAAATTCAGAATAGTATTGAATTCAGAATAGAATAAATTTCAGAATAGAATAGAATAGAGAATAGAATAAAATTCAGAAAGGAATAAAATTCAGAATAGAATAGAGTTAACAATAGAGTAGATTTCAGAATAGAATAAAATTCATAATAGAATAAAACTCAGAAACGCTGACAATTCAGAACAGAACAGATTTCAGAAAAGAATAGAATTCAGCATTTAATAGAATTCAGAATAGAATAGAATTCAGAATAGAATTCAATTCAAAATAGAACAGAATTCAGAATAGTACAAAATTCAGAACAGAATAGAATAAAATTCAGAATAGAATAAACTTCAAAATAAAATGGAATTGAGAATAGTATAAAATTCAGAAGAACAGCATAAAATTCAAAACAGAACAAAATTCAGAAAAGAATTATATTCATAATACAATTTAATTCAGAGTGGAATAGAATTCAATTCAAAATAGAACAGAATTCAGAATAGAATAAAATTCATGATTGAATAAAATTCAGAAAAGCTTAGAATACAGAACAGAAGAGAATTCAGAAGAGAAGAGAATAAAATTCAGAAAAGAATTGAATATAGAATAGAATTTAATTTAGAATAGAATAGAATTCAGAATTGAATTAAATTCAAAATAGAATAGCATAGATTCAGAATAGAATGGAGTTAGAATAGAATTCAGAATAGTATAAAATTCAGAATAGAATTAAATTCAAAATAGAATAGAATTGAGAATAGTATAAATTCTGAATAGAATAGCATAAAATTAAAAACAGAATAAAATTAAAGAATAGAATAGAATAAAATTCAGAATAGAATTAAATTCAAAATAGAACAGAATTGAGAATAGTATAAAATTTTGAATAGAATAGCACAAAATTCAAAACAGAATAAAATTAGGGAATAGAATAGAATAAAATTCAGAATAGAATCAAATTCAGAACAGAATAGAATGAATTCATGACAGTATTGAATTCAGAATAGAATAAATTTCAGAATAGAATAGAATAGAGAATGGAATAAAATTCAGAAAGGAATAAAATTCAGAATAGAATAGAGTTAACAATAGGGTAGATTTCAGAATAGAATATAATTCAGCATTTAATAGAATTCAGAATAGAATAAAATTCAGAATAGAATTGAATAAAATTCAGAATAGAATAAAATTCAGAAAAGAATTAGATTCATAATACAATTTAATTTTAGAATAGCATAGAATTCAGAATAGAATTAAATTCAAAATAAAATGGAATTGAGAATAGTATAAAATTCAGAAGAATAGCATAAAATTAAAAACAGAATAAAATTAGGGAATAGAATAGAATAAAATACAGAACAGAATAAAATTCAGAAAAGAATTAGATTCATAATACAATTTAATTCAGAATAGCATAGAATTCAGAATAGAATAAAATTCAAAATAAAAGAATTGAGAATAGTATAAAATTCAGAGGAATAGCATAAAATTAAAAACAGAATAAAATTAGGGAATAGAATAGAATAAAATTCAGAATAGAATTAAATTTAGAATAGAACAGAATTGAGAATAGTATAAAATTCTGAATAGAATAGCATAAAATTAAAAACAGAATAAAATTAGGGAATAGAATCGAATAAAATTCAGAATTGAATCAAATTCAGAATTGAATAGAATAAATTCATAATAGTATTGAATTCAGAATAGAATAAATTTCAGAATAGAATAGAATAGAGAATAGAATAAAATTCAGAAAGGAATAAACTTCAGAATAGAATAAAATTCAGAAATGCTTACAATTCACAACAGAATAGATTTCAGAATAGAATAGAATTCAGCATTTAATAGAATTCAGAATAGAATAGAATTCAGAATAGAATTCAATAAAATTCAGAATAGAATAAAATTCAGGAAAGAATTAAATTCATAATACAGTTTAATTCAGAATAGAATAGAATTCAGAATAGAATTAAATCCAAAATAGAACAGAATTCAGAATAGTACAAAATTCAGAATAGAATAGCACAAAATTAAAAACAGAATAAAATTAGGGAATAGAATAGAATAAAATTCAGAATAGAATTAAATTCAAAATAGAACAGAATTGAGAATAGTATAAAATTCTGAATAGAATAGCATAAAATTCAAAACAGAATAAAATTAGGGAATAGAATAGAATCAAATTCAGAATAGAATCAAATTCAGAACAGAATAGAATAAATTCATGATAGTATTGAATTCAGAATAGAATTGAAAAAAATTCAGAATAGAATAAAATTAAGAAAAGCATTATATTCATAATACAATTTAATTCAGAATAGAATAGAATTCAGAATACAAATCAATTCAAAATAGAACAGAATTCAGAATAGTACAAAATTCAGAATAGAATAGAATAAAATTCAGAATAGAATAAAATTCAAAATAAAATGGAATTGAGAATAGTATAAAATTCAGAAGAATTATATTCATAATACAATTTAATTCAAAATAGAACAGAATTCAGAATAGTACAAAATTCAGAATAGAATAGAATAAATTCAGAATAGTATTGAATTCAGAATAGAATAAATTTCAGAATAGAATAGAATAGAGAATAGAATAAAATTCAGAAAGGAATAAAATTCAGAATAGAATAAAATTCAGAAATGCTTACAATTCACAACAGAATAGATTTCAGAATAGAATAGAATTCAGCATTTAATCGAATTCAGAATAGAATAGAATACAGAATAGAATTGAATAGAATTCAGAATAGAATAGAATTCAGAATAGAATTCAATTCAAAATAGAACAGAATTCAGAATAGTACAAAATTCAGAACAGAATAGAATAAAATTCAGAATAGAATAAACTTCAAAATAAAATGGAATTGAGAATAGTATAAAATTCAGAAGAACAGCATAAAATTCAAAACAGAACAAAATTCAGAATAGAATAGTATAAAATTCAGAATAGAATAAAATTCAGAAAAGAATTATATTCATAATACAATTTAATTCAGAGTGGAATAGAATTCAATTCAAAATAGAACAGAATTCAGAATAGAATAAAATTCATGATTGAATAAAATTCAGAAAAGCTTAGAATACAGAACAGAAGAGAATTCAGAAGAGAAGAGAATAAAATTCAGAAAAGAATTGAATATAGAATAGAATTTAATTTAGAATAGAATAGAATTCAGAATTGAATTAAATTCAAAATAGAATAGCATAGAATTCAGAATAGAATGAGTTAGAATAGAATTCAGAATAGTATAAAATTCAGAATAGAATTAAATTCAAAATAGAATAGAATTGAGAATAGTATAAATTCTGAATAGAATAGCATAAAATTAAAAACAGAATAAAATTAAAGAATAGAATAGAATAAAATTCAGAATAGAATTAAATTCAAAATAGAACAGAATTGAGAATAGTATAAAATTTTGAATAGAATAGCATAAAATTCAAAACAGAATAAAATTAGGGAATAGAATAGAATAAAATTCAGAATAGAATCAAATTCAGAACAGAATAGAATGAATTCTTGACAGTATTGAATTCAGAATAGAATAAATTTCAGAATAGAATAGAATAGAGAATGGAATAAAATTCAGAAAGGAATAAAATTCAGAATAGAATAGAGTTAACAATGGAGTAGATTTCAGAATAGAATAAAATTCAGAAACGCTTACAATTCAGAACAGAATAGATTTCAGAACAGAATAGAATCCAGCATTTAATAGAATTCAGAATAGAATAGAATTCAGAATAGAATTGAAAAAATTCAGAACAGAATAAAATTCAGAAAAGAATTATATTCATAATACAATTTAATTCAAAATAAAACAGAGTTCAGAATAGTACAAAATTCAGAACAGAATAGAATAAAATTCAGAAGAGAATAAAATTCAAAATAAAATGGAATTGAGAATAGTATAAAATTCAGAAGAATAGCATAAAATTCAAAACAGAACAAAATTCTGAATAAAATAGCATAAAATTCAAAACAGAATAAAATTAGGGAATAGAACAGAATCAAATTCAGAATAGAATCAAATTCAGAATAGAATAGAATAAATTCAGAATAGTATTGAATTCAGAGTAGAATAAATTTCAGAATAGAATAGAGAATAGAAAAAAATTCAGAAAGGAATAAAATTCATAATAGAACAAAATTCAGAAATGCTTACATTTCACAACAGAAAAGATTTCAGAATAGAATAGAATTCAGCATTTAATAGAATTCAGAAAAGAATAGAATTCAGAATAGAATTGAAAAAATTCAGAATAGAATAAAATTCAGAAAAGAATTATATTCATAATACAATTTAATTCAGAATAGAACAGAATTCAGAATAAAATTAAATTCAAAATAGAACAGAATTCAGAATAGTACAAAATTGAGAATAGAATAGAATAAAATTCAGAATAGAATAAAATTCAGAATAGATTTAAATTCAAAAAAGAAGAGAATTGAGAATAGTATAAAATTTTGAATAGAATAGCATAAAATTCAAAACAGAATAAAATTAGGGAATAGAATAGAATAAAATTCAGAATAGAATCAAATTCAGAACAGAATAGAATGAATTCATGACAGTATTGAATTCAGAGTAGAATAAATTTCAGAATAGAATAGAGAATAGAAAAAAATTCAGAAAGGAATAAAATTCATAATAGAACAAAATTCAGAAATGCTTACAATTCACAACAGAAAAGATTTCAGAACAGAATAGAATTCAGCATTTAATAGAATTCAGAATAGAATAGAATTCAGAATTGAATTGAATAAAATTCAGAATATAATAAAATTCAGAATAGAATAAAATTCAGAAAGGAATAAAATTCAGAATAGAATAAAATTCAGAAATGCTTACAATTCACAACAGAATAGATTTCAGAATAGAATAAAATTCAGAATAGAATAAAATTCAGAAAAGAATTATATTCATAATACAATTTAATTCAGAATAGAATAGAATTCAGAATAGAATAAATTTCAGAATAGAATAGAATAGAGAATGGAATAAAATTCAGAAAGGAATAAAATTCAGAATAGAATAGAGTTAACAATAGGGTAGATTTCAGAATAGAATAAAATTCAGAATAGAATAAAATTCAAAATAGAATAAAATTCAGAAACGCTTACAATTCAGAACAGAATAGAATTCAGCATTTAATAGAATTCAGAATAGAATAGAATTCAGAAAAGAATTATATTCATATTACAATTTAATTCAGAATAGAATAGAATTCAGAATAGAATTAAATTCAAAATAGAACAGAATTCAGAATAGTACAAAATTCAGAATAGAATAGCATAAAATGAAAAAGAGAATAAAATTAGGGAATAGAATCGAATAAAATTCAGAATAAAATCAAATTCAGAATAGAATAGAATAAATTTAGAATAGTATTGAATTCAGAATAGAATAAATTTCAGAATAGAATAGAGAGTAGAATAAAATTCAGAATAGAATGAAATTCAGAATAGAATCAAATTCAGAACAGAATAGAATAAATTCATGATAGTATTGAATTCAGAATAGAATAAATTTCAGAATAGAATAGAATTGAGAATGGAATAAAATTCAGAATAGAATAGAGTTAACAATGGAGTAGATTTCAGAACAGAATAAAATTCATACTAGAATAAAATTCAGAAACGCTTACCATTCAGAACAGAATAGATTTCAGAATAGAATAGAATCCAGCATTTAATAGAATTCAGAATAGAATAGAATTCAGAATTGAATTGAATAAAATTAAGAATAGAATAAAATTCAGAATACAATTCAATTCAAAATAGAACAGAATTCAGAATAGTACAAAATTCAGAATAGAATAAAATTCAAAATAAAATGGAATTGAGAATAGTATAAAATTCAGAAGAATAGCATAAAATTCAAAACAGAACAAAATTCAGAATAGAATTGAATAAAATTGAGAATAGAATAAAATTCAGAAAAGAATTATATTCATAATACAATTTAATTCAAAATAGAACATAATTCAGAATAGAATAAAATTCATAATTGAATAAAATTCAGAAAAGTTTAGAATACAGAACAGAAGAGAATTCAGAAGACAAGAGAATAAAATTCAGAAAAGAATTGAATATATAATAGAATTTAATTTAGAATAGAATTTAATTTAGAATAGAATAGAATTCAGAATTGAATTAAATTCAAAATAGAATAGATTAGAATTCAGAATAAAATAGAATTAGAATAGAATTGAGAATAGCATAAAATTCAGAATTGAATTAAATTCAAAATAGAATAGAATTGAGAATTTTATAAAATTCTGAATAGAACAGCATAAAATTCAAAACAGAATAAAATTAGGGAATAGAACAGAATCAAATTCAGAATAGAATCAAATTCAGAATAGAATAGAATAAATTCATAATAGTATTGAATTCAGAATAGAATAAATTTCAGAATAGAATAGAATAGAGAATAGAATAAAATTCAGAAAGGAATAAAATTCAGAATAGAATAAAATTCAGAAATGCTTACAATTCACAACAGAATAGATTTCAGAATAGAATAGAATTCAGAATAGAATAAATTTCAGAATAGAATAGAATAGAGAATGGAATAAAATTCAGAAAGGAATAAAATTCAGAATAGAATAGAGTTAACAATAGGGTAGATTTCAGAATAGAATAAAATTCAGAATAGAATAAAATTCAAAATAGAATAAAATTCAGAAACGCTTACAATTCAGAACAGAATAGATTTCAGAAAAGAATAGAATTCAGCATTTAAAAGAATTCAGAATAGAATAGAATTCAGAAAAGAATTATATTCATATTACAATTTAATTCAGAATAGAACAGAATTCAGAATAGAATTAAATTCAAAATAGAACAGAATTCAGAATAGTACAAAATTGAGAATAGAATAGAATAAAATTCAGAATAGAATAAAATTCATAATTGAATAAAATTCAGAAAAGCTTATAATACAGAACAGAACAGATTTCAGAAGAAAAGAGAATAAAATTCAAAATAGAATCACATTCAGAATAGAATAGATTTCAGAATAGAAAAGAATTCAGCATTTAATAGAATTCAGAATAGAAGAGAATTCAGAATAGAATTGAATAAAATATAGAATAGAATAAAATTCAGAAAAGAATTATATTCATTATACAATATAATTCAGAATAGAATAGAATTCAGAATAGAATTAAATTCAAAATAGAACAGAGTTCAGAATAGTACAAAATTGAGAATAGAATAGAATAAAATTCAGAATAGAATAAAATTCATAATTGAATAAAATTCAGAAAAGCTTATAATACAGAACAGAACAGAATTCAGAAGAGAAGAGAATAAAATTCAGAATAGAATCACATTCAGAATAGAATAGAGTAAATTCAGAATAGTATTGAATTCAGAATAGAATAAATTTCAGAATAGAATAGAATAGAGAATAGAATAAAATTCAGAAAGGAATAAAATTCAGAATAGAATAGAGTTAACAATAGAGTAGATTTCAGAATAGAATAAAATTCATAATAGAATAAAACTCAGAAACGCTGACAATTCAGAACAGAACAGATTTCAGAAAAGAATAGAATTCAGCATTTAATAGAATTCAGAATAGAATTCAATTCAAAATAGAACAGAATTCAGAATAGTACAAAATTCAGAACAGAATAGAATAAAATTCAGAATAGAATAAACTTCAAAATAAAATGGAATTGAGAATAGTATAAAATTCAGAAGAACAGCATAAAATTCAAAACAGAACAAAATTCAGAAAAGAATTATATTCATAATACAATTTAATTCAGAGTGGAATAGAATTCAATTCAAAATAGAACAGAATTCAGAATAGAATAAAATTCATGATTGAATAAAATTCAGAAAAGCTTAGAATACAGAACAGAAGAGAATTCAGAAGAGAAGAGAATAAAATTCAGAAAAGAATTGAATATAGAATAGAATTTAATTTAGAATAGAATAGAATTCAGAATTGAATTAAATTCAAAATAGAATAGCATAGAATTCAGAATAGAATGGAGTTAGAATAGAATTCAGAATAGTATAAAATTCAGAATAGAATTAAATTCAAAATAGAATAGAATTGAGAATAGTATAAATTCTGAATAGAATAGCATAAAATTAAAAACAGAATAAAATTAAAGAATAGAATAGAATAAAATTCAGAATAGAATAGAATTCAGAATAGAATAAATTTCAGAATAGAATAGAATAGAGAATGGAATAAAATTCAGAAAGGAATAAAATTCAGAATAGAATAGAGTTAACAATAGGGTAGATTTCAGAATAGAATAAAATTCAGAATAGAATAAAATTCAAAATAGAATAAAATTCAGAAACGCTTACAATTCAGAACAGAATAGAATTCAGCATTTAATAGAATTCAGAATAGAATAGAATTCAGAAAAGAATTATATTCATATTACAATTTAATTCAGAATAGAATAGAATTCAGAATAGAATTAAATTCAAAATAGAACAGAATTCAGAATAGTACAAAATTCAGAATAGAATAGCATAAAATGAAAAAGAGAATAAAATTAGGGAATAGAATCGAATAAAATTCAGAATAAAATCAAATTCAGAATAGAATAGAATAAATTTAGAATAGTATTGAATTCAGAATAGAATAAATTTCAGAATAGAATAGAGAGTAGAATAAAATTCAGAATAGAATGAAATTCAGAATAGAATCAAATTCAGAACAGAATAGAATAAATTCATGATAGTATTGAATTCAGAATAGAATAAATTTCAGAATAGAATAGAATTGAGAATGGAATAAAATTCAGAATAGAATAGAGTTAACAATGGAGTAGATTTCAGAACAGAATAAAATTCATACTAGAATAAAATTCAGAAACGCTTACCATTCAGAACAGAATAGATTTCAGAATAGAATAGAATCCAGCATTTAATAGAATTCAGAATAGAATAGAATTCAGAATTGAATTGAATAAAATTAAGAATAGAATAAAATTCAGAATACAATTCAATTCAAAATAGAACAGAATTCAGAATAGTACAAAATTCAGAATAGAATAAAATTCAAAATAAAATGGAATTGAGAATAGGATAAAATTCAGAAGAATAGCATAAAATTCAAAACAGAACAAAATTCAGAATAGAATTGAATAAAATTGAGAATAGAATAAAATTCAGAAAAGAATTATATTCATAATACAATTTAATTCAAAATAGAACATAATTCAGAATAGAATAAAATTCATAATTGAATAAAATTCAGAAAAGTTTAGAATACAGAACAGAAGAGAATTCAGAAGACAAGAGAATAAAATTCAGAAAACAATTGAATATATAATAGAATTTAATTTAGAATAGAATTTAATTTAGAATAGAATAGAATTCAGAATTGAATTAAATTCAAAATAGAATAGATTAGAATTCAGAATAAAATAGAATTAGAATAGAATTGAGAATAGCATAAAATTCAGAATTGAATTAAATTCAAAATAGAATAGAATTGAGAATTTTATAAAATTCTGAATAGAACAGCATAAAATTCAAAACAGAATAAAATTAGGGAATAGAACAGAATCAAATTCACAATAGAATCAAATTCAGAATAGAATAGAATAAATTCATAATAGTATTGAATTCAGAATAGAATAAATTTCAGAATAGAATAGAATAGAGAATAGAATAAAATTCAGAAAAGAATTATATTCATAATACAATTTAATTCAGAATAGAATAGAATTCAGAATAGAATAAATTTCAGAATAGAATAGAATAGAGAATGGAATAAAATTCAGAAAGGAATAAAATTCAGAATAGAATAGAGTTAACAATAGGGTAGATTTCAGAATAGAATAAAATTCAGAATAGATTAAAATTCAAAATAGAATAAAATTCAGAAACGCTTACAATTCAGAACAGAATAGATTTCAGAAAAGAATAGAATTCAGCATTTAAAAGAATTCAGAATAGAATAGAATTCAGAAAAGAATTATATTCATATTACAATTTAATTCAGAATAGAACAGAATTCAGAATAGAATTAAATTCAAAATAGAACAGAATTCAGAATAGTACAAAATTGAGAATAGAATAGAATAAAATTCAGAATAGAATAAAATTCATAATTGAATAAAATTCAGAAAAGCTTATAATACAGAACAGAACAGAATTCAGAAGAAAAGAGAATAAAATTCAAAATAGAATCACATTCAGAATAGAATAGATTTCAGAATAGAAAAGAATTCAGCATTTAATAGAATTCAGAATAGAAGAGAATTCAGAATAGAATTGAATAAAATATAGAATAGAATAAAATTCAGAAAAGAATTATATTCATTATACAATATAATTCAGAATAGAATAGAATTCAGAATAGAATTAAATTCAAAATAGAACAGAGTTCAGAATAGTACAAAATTGAGAATAGAATAGAATAAAATTCAGAATAGAATAAAATTCATAATTGAATAAAATTCAGAAAAGCTTATAATACAGAACAGAACAGAATTCAGAAGAGAAGAGAATAAAATTCAGAATAGAATCACATTCAGAATAGAATAGAGTAAATTCAGAATAGTATTGAATTCAGAATAGAATAAATTTCAGAATAGAATAGAATAGAGAATAGAATAAAATTCAGAAAGGAATAAAATTCAGAATAGAATAGAGTTAACAATAGAGTAGATTTCAGAATAGAATAAAATTCATAATAGAATAAAACTCAGAAACGCTGACAATTCAGAACAGAACAGATTTCAGAAAAGAATAGAATTCAGCATTTAATAGAATTCAGAATAGAATTCAATTCAAAATAGAACAGAATTCAGAATAGTACAAAATTCAGAACAGAATAGAATAAAATTCAGAATAGAATAAACTTCAAAATAAAATGGAATTGAGAATAGTATAAAATTCAGAAGAACAGCATAAAATTCAAAACAGAACAAAATTCAGAAAAGAATTATATTCATAATACAATTTAATTCAGAGTGGAATAGAATTCAATTCAAAATAGAACAGAATTCAGAATAGAATAAAATTCATGATTGAATAAAATTCAGAAAAGCTTAGAATACAGAACAGAAGAGAATTCAGAAGAGAAGAGAATAAAATTCAGAAAAGAATTGAATATAGAATAGAATTTAATTTAGAATAGAATAGAATTCAGAATTGAATTAAATTCGAAATAGAATAACATAGAATTCAGAATAGAATGGAGTTAGAATAGAATTCAGAATAGTATAAAATTCAGAATAGAATTAAATTCAAAATAGAATAGAATTGAGAATAGTATAAATTCTGAATAGAATAGCATAAAATTAAAAACAGAATAAAATTAAAGAATAGAATAGAATAAAATTCAGAATAGAATAGAATTCAGAATAGAATAAATTTCAGAATAGAATAGAATAGAGAATGGAATAAAATTCAGAAAGGAATAAAATTCAGAATAGAATAGATTTAACAATAGGGTAGATTTCAGAATAGAATAAAATTCAGAATAGAATAAAATTCAAAATAGAATAAAATTCAGAAACGCTTACAATTCAGAACAGAATAGAATTCAGCATTTAATAGAATTCAGAATAGAATAGAATTCAGAAAAGAATTATATTCATATTACAATTTAATTCAGAATAGAATAGAATTCAGAATAGAATTAAATTCAAAATAGAACAGAATTCAGAATAGTACAAAATTCAGAATAGAATAGCATAAAATGAAAAAGAGAATAAAATTAGGGAATAGAATCGAATAAAATTCAGAATAAAATCAAATTCAGAATAGAATAGAATAAATTTAGAATAGTATTGAATTCAGAATAGAATAAATTTCAGAATAGAATAGAGAGTAGAATAAAATTCAGAATAGAATGAAATTCAGAATAGAATCAAATTCAGAACAGAATAGAATAAATTCATGATAGTATTGAATTCAGAATAGAATAAATTTCAGAATAGAATAGAATTGAGAATGGAATAAAATTCAGAATAGAATAGAGTTAACAATGGAGTAGATTTCAGAACAGAATAAAATTCATACTAGAATAAAATTCAGAAACGCTTACCATTCAGAACAGAATAGATTTCAGAATAGAATAGAATCCAGCATTTAATAGAATTCAGAATAGAATAGAATTCAGAATTGAATTGAATAAAATTAAGAATAGAATAAAATTCAGAATACAATTCAATTCAAAATAGAACAGAATTCAGAATAGTACAAAATTCAGAATAGAATAAAATTCAAAATAAAATGGAATTGAGAATAGGATAAAATTCAGAAGAATAGCATAAAATTCAAAACAGAACAAAATTCAGAATAGAATTGAATAAAATTGAGAATAGAATAAAATTCAGAAAAGAATTATATTCATAATACAATTTAATTCAAAATAGAACATAATTCAGAATAGAATAAAATTCATAATTGAATAAAATTCAGAAAAGTTTAGAATACAGAACAGAAGAGAATTCAGAAGACAAGAGAATAAAATTCAGAAAAGAATTGAATATATAATAGAATTTAATTTAGAATAGAATTTAATTTAGAATAGAATAGAATTCAGAATTGAATTAAATTCAAAATAGAATAGATTAGAATTCAGAATAAAATAGAATTAGAATAGAATTGAGAATAGCATAAAATTCAGAATTGAATTAAATTCAAAATAGAATAGAATTGAGAATTTTATAAAATTCTGAATAGAACAGCATAAAATTCAAAACAGAATAAAATTAGGGAATAGAACAGAATCAAATTCACAATAGAATCAAATTCAGAATAGAATAGAATAAATTCATAATAGTATTGAATTCAGAATAGAATAAATTTCAGAATAGAATAGAATAGAGAATAGAATAAAATTCAGAAAAGAATTATATTCATAATACAATTTAATTCAGAATAGAATAGAATTCAGAATAGAATAAATTTCAGAATAGAATAGAATAGAGAATGGAATAAAATTCAGAAAGGAATAAAATTCAGAATAGAATAGAGTTAACAATAGGGTAGATTTCAGAATAGAATAAAATTCAGAATAGAATAAAATTCAAAATAGAATAAAATTCAGAAACGCTTACAATTCAGAACAGAATAGATTTCAGAAAAGAATAGAATTCAGCATTTAAAAGAATTCAGAATAGAATAGAATTCAGAAAAGAATTATATTCATATTACAATTTAATTCAGAATAGAACAGAATTCAGAATAGAATTAAATTCAAAATAGAACAGAATTCAGAATAGTACAAAATTGAGAATAGAATAGAATAAAATTCAGAATAGAATAAAATTCATAATTGAATAAAATTCAGAAAAGCTTATAATACAGAACAGAACAGAATTCAGAAGAAAAGAGAATAAAATTCAAAATAGAATCACATTCAGAATAGAATAGATTTCAGAATAGAAAAGAATTCAGCATTTAATAGAATTCAGAATAGAAGAGAATTCAGAATAGAATTGAATAAAATATAGAATAGAATAAAATTCAGAAAAGAATTATATTCATTATACAATATAATTCAGAATAGAATAGAATTCAGAATAGAATTAAATTCAAAATAGAACAGAGTTCAGAATAGTACAAAATTGAGAATAGAATAGAATAAAATTCAGAATAGAATAAAATTCATAATTGAATAAAATTCAGAAAAGCTTATAATACAGAACAGAACAGAATTCAGAAGAGAAGAGAATAAAATTCAGAATAGGATCACATTCAGAATAGAATAGAGTAAATTCAGAATAGTATTGAATTCAGAATAGAATAAATTTCAGAATAGAATAGAATAGAGAATAGAATAAAATTCAGAAAGGAATAAAATTCAGAATAGAATAGAGTTAACAATAGAGTAGATTTCAGAATAGAATAAAATTCATAATAGAATAAAACTCAGAAACGCTGACAATTCAGAACAGAACAGATTTCAGAAAAGAATAGAATTCAGCATTTAATAGAATTCAGAATAGAATTCAATTCAAAATAGAACAGAATTCAGAATAGTACAAAATTCAGAACAGAATAGAATAAAATTCAGAATAGAATAAACTTCAAAATAAAATGGAATTGAGAATAGTATAAAATTCAGAAGAACAGCATAAAATTCAAAACAGAACAAAATTCAGAAAAGAATTATATTCATAATACAATTTAATTCAGAGTGGAATAGAATTCAATTCAAAATAGAACAGAATTCAGAATAGAATAAAATTCATGATTGAATAAAATTCAGAAAAGCTTAGAATACAGAACAGAAGAGAATTCAGAAGAGAAGAGAATAAAATTCAGAAAAGAATTGAATATAGAATAGAATTTAATTTAGAATAGAATAGAATTCAGAATTGAATTAAATTCAAAATAGAATAACATAGAATTCAGAATAGAATGGAGTTAGAATAGAATTCAGAATAGTATAAAATTCAGAATAGAATTAAATTCAAAATAGAATAGAATTGAGAATAGTACAAAATTCACAATAGAATTGAAAAAATTCAGAACAGAATAAAATTCAGAAAAGAATTATATTCATAATACAATTTAATTCAGAATAGAACAGAATTTAGAATAAAATTAAATTCAAAATAGAACAGAATTCAGAATAGTACAAAATTCAGAATAGAATAGCATAAAATGAAAAAGAGAATAAAATTAGGGAATAGAATCGAATAAAATTCAGAATAAAATCAAATTCAGAATAGAATAAAATTCAGAAAAGAATTATATTCATAATACAATTTAATTCAGAATAGAACAGAATTCAGAATAAAATTAAATTCAAAATAGAACAGAATTCAGAATAGTACAAAATTGAGAATAGAATAGAATAAAATTCAGAATAGAATAAAATTCAGAATAGAATTAAATTCAAAAAAGAACAGAATTGAGAATAGTATAAAATTTTGAATAGAATAGCATAAAATTCAAAACAGAATAAAATTCTGAATAAAATAGCATAAAATTCAAAACAGAATAAAATTAGGGAATAGAACAGAATCAAATTCAGAATAGAATCAAATTCAGAATAGAATAGAATAAATTCAGAATAGTATTGAATTCAGAATAGAATAAATTTCAGAATAGAATAGAATTGAGAATAGTATAAATTCTGAATAGAATAGCATAAAATTAAAAACAGAATAAAATTAAAGAATAGAATAGAATAAAATTCAGAATAGAATTAAATTCAAAATAGAACAGAATTGAGAATAGTATAAAATTTTGAATAGAATAGCATAAAATTCAAAACAGAATAAAATTAGGGAATAGAATAGAATAAAATTCAGAATAGAATCAAATTCAGAACAGAATAGAATGAATTCATGACAGTATTGAATTCAGAATAGAATAAATTTCAGAATAGAATAGAATAGAGAATGGAATAAAATTCAGAAAGGAATAAAATTCAGAATAGAATAGAGTTAACAATGGAGTAGATTTCAGAATAGAATAAAATTCAGAAACGCTTACAATTCAGAACAGAATAGATTTCAGAACAGAATAGAATCCAGCATTTAATAGAATTCAGAATAGAATAGAATTCAGAATAGAATTGAAAAAATTCAGAACAGAATAAAATTCAGAAAAGAATTATATTCATAATACAATTTAATTCAAAATAAAACAGAATTCAGAATAGTACAAAATTCAGAACAGAAGAGAATAAAATTCAGAAGAGAATAAAATTCAAAATAAAATGGAATTGAGAATAGTATAAAATTCAGAAGAATAGCATAAAATTCAAAACAGAACAAAATTCTGAATAAAATAGCATAAAATTCAAAACAGAATAAAATTAGGGAATAGAACAGAATCAAATTCAGAATAGAATCAAATTCAGAATAGAATAGAATAAATTCAGAATAGCATTGAATTCAGAATAGAATAAATTTCAGAATAGAATAGAATAGAGAATAGAATAAAATTCAGAAAGGAATAAAATTCAGAATAGAATAAAATTCAGAAATGCTTACAATTCACAACAGAATAGATTTCAGAACAGAATAGAATTCAGCATTTAATAGAATTCAGAATAGAATAGAATTCAGAATAGAATTGAAAAAATTCAAAATAGAATAAAATTCAGAAAAGAATTATATTCATAATACAATTTAATTCAGAATAGAATTAAATTCAAAATAAAATGGAATTGAGAATAGTATAAAATTCAGAAGAACAGCATAAAATTCAAAACAGAACAAAACTCAGAATAGAATAGTATAAAATTCAGAATAGAATAAAATTCAGAAAAGAATTATATTCATAATACAATTTAATTCAGAGTGGAATAGAATTCAATTCAAAATAGAACAGAATTCAGAATAGAATAAAATTCATGATTGAATAAAATTCAGAAAAGCTTAGAATACAGAACAGAAGAGAATTCAGAAGAGAAGAGAATAAAATTCAGAAAAGAATTGAATATAGAATAGAATTTAATTTAGAATAGAATAGAATTCAGAATTGAATTAAATTCAAAATAGAATAGCATAGAATTCAGAATAGAATGGAGTTAGAATAGAATTCAGAATAGTATAAAATTCAGAATAGAATTAAATTCAAAATAGAATAGAATTGAGAATAGTATAAATTCTGAATAGAATAGCATAAAATTAAAAACAGAATAAAATTAAAGAATAGAATAGAATAAAATTCAGAATAGAATTAAATTCAAAATAGAACAGAATTGAGAATAGTATAAAATTTTGAATAGAATAGCATAAAATTCAAAACAGAACAAAATTAGGGAATAGAATAGAATAAAATTCAGAATAGAATCAAATTCAGAACAGAATAGAATGAATTCATGACAGTATTGAATTCAGAATAGAATAAATTTCAGAATAGAATAGAATAGAGAATGGAATAAAATTCAGAAAGGAATAAAATTCAGAATAGAATAGAGTTAACAATGGAGTAGATTTCAGAATAGAATAAAATTCAGAAACGCTTACAATTCAGAACAGAATAGATTTCAGAACAGAATAGAATCCAGCATTTAATAGAATTCAGAATAGAATAGAATTCAGAATAGAATTGAAAAAATTCAGAACAGAATAAAATTCAGAAAAGAATTATATTCATAATACAATTTAATTCAAAATAAAACAGAGTTCAGAATAGTACAAAATTCAGAACAGAAGAGAATAAAATTCAGAAGAGAATAAAATTCAAAATAAAATGGAATTGAGAATAATATAAAATTCAGAAGAATAGCATAAAATTCAAAACAGAACAAAATTCTGAATAAAATAGCATAAAATTCAAAACAGAATAAAATTAGGGAATAGAACAGAATCAAATTCAGAATAGAATCAAATTCAGAATAGAATAGAATAAATTCAGAATAGCATTGAATTCAGAATAGAATAAATTTCAGAATAGAATAGAATAGAGAATAGAATAAAATTCAGAAAGGAATAAAATTCAGAATAGAATAAAATTCAGAAATGCTTACAATTCACAACAGAATAGATTTCAGAACAGAATAGAATTCAGCATTTAATAGAATTCAGAATAGAATAGAATTCAGAATAGAATTGAAAAAATTCAAAATAGAATAAAATTCAGAAAAGAATTATATTCATAATACAATTTAATTCAGAATAGAATTAAATTCAAAATAAAATGGAATTGAGAATAGTATAAAATTCAGAAGAACAGCATAAAATTCAAAACAGAACAAAACTCAGAATAGAATAGTATAAAATTCAGAATAGAATAAAATTCAGAAAAGAATTATATTCATAATACAATTTAATTCAGAGTGGAATAGAATTCAATTCAAAATAGAACAGAATTCAGAATAGAATAAAATTCATGATTGAATAAAATTCAGAAAAGCTTAGAATACAGAACAGAAGAGAATTCAGAAGAGAAGAGAATAAAATTCAGAAAAGAATTGAATATAGAATAGAATTTAATTTAGAATAGAATAGAATTCAGAATTGAATTAAATTCAAAATAGAATAGCATAGAATTCAGAATAGAATGGAGTTAGAATAGAATTCAGAATAGTATAAAATTCAGAATAGAATTAAATTCAAAATAGAATAGAATTGAGAATAGTATAAATTCTGAATAGAATAGCATAAAATTAAAAACAGAATAAAATTAAAGAATAGAATAGAATAAAATTCAGAATAGAATTAAATTCAAAATAGAACAGAATTGAGAATAGTATAAAATTTTGAATAGAATAGCATAAAATTCAAAACAGAACAAAATTAGGGAATAGAATAGAATAAAATTCAGAATAGAATCAAATTCAGAACAGAATAGAATGAATTCATGACAGTATTGAATTCAGAATAGAATAAATTTCAGAATAGAATAGAATAGAGAATGGAATAAAATTCAGAAAGGAATAAAATTCAGAATAGAATAGAGTTAACAATGGAGTAGATTTCAGAATAGAATAAAATTCAGAAACGCTTACAATTCAGAACAGAATAGATTTCAGAATAGAATAGAATCCAGCATTTAATAGAATTCAGAATAGAATAGAATTCAGAATAGAATTGAAAAAATTCAGAACAGAATAAAATTCAGAAAAGAATTATATTCATAATACAATTTAATTCAAAATAAAACAGAATTCAGAATAGTACAAAATTCAGAACAGAAGAGAATAAAATTCAGAAGAGAATAAAATTCAAAATAAAATGGAATTGAGAATAGTATAAAATTCAGAAGAATAGCATAAAATTCAAAACAGAACAAAATTCTGAATAAAATAGCATAAAATTCAAAACAGAATAAAATTAGGGAATAGAACAGAATCAAATTCAGAATAGAATCAAATTCAGAATAGAATAGAATAAATTCAGAATAGTATTGAATTCAGAATAGAATAAATTTCAGAATAGAATAGAATTGAGAATAGAATAAAATTCAGAAAGGAATAAAATTCAGAATAGAATAGAGTTAACAATGGAGTAGATTTCAGAATAGAATAAAATTCAGAAACGCTTACAATTCAGAAAAGAATAGATTTCAGAATAGAATAGAATTCAAAGAATTATATTCATAATACAATTTAATTCAGAATAGAATTAAATTCAAAATAGAACAGAATTCAGAATAGTACAAAATTGAGAATAGAATAGAATAAAATTCAGAATAGAATAAAATTCAGAATAGAATAAAATTCAAAATAAAATGGAATTGAGAATAGTATAAAATTCAGAAGAATAGCATAAAATTCAAAACAGAGCAAAATTCAGAATAGAATAGAATAAAATTCATAATAGAATAAAATTCATAATTGAATAAAATTCAGAAAAGCTTAGAATACAGAACAGAACAGAATTCAGAATTGAAGAGAATAAAATTCAGATTAGAATAAAATTCAGAAAAGAATTGAATTCAGAATAGAATTTAATTTAGAATAGAATAGAATAGAATTCAGAATAGAATTAAATTCAAAATAAAATAGAATTGAGAATAGTATAAAATTCTGAATAGAATAGCATAAAATTCAAAACAGAATAAAATTAGGGAACAGAATCGAATAAAATTCAGAATAGAATCAAATTCAGAATTGAATAGAATAAATTCATAATGGTATTGAATTCAGAATAGAATAAATTTCAGAATAGAATAGAAAATAGAATAAAATTCAGAAAGGAATAAAATTCAGAACAGAATAAAATTCAGAAAAGAATTATATTCATAATACAATTTAATTCAGAATAGAATAGAATTCAGAATAGAGTTAAATTCAAAATAGAACAGAATTCAGAATAGTACAAAATTCAGAATAGAATAGCATAAAATGAAAAAGAGAATAAAATTAGGGAATAGAATCGAATAAAATTCAGAATAAAATCAAATTCAGAATAGAATAGAATAAATTTAGAATAGTATTGAATTCAGAATAGAATAAATTTCAGAATAGAATAGAGAGTAGAATAAAATTCAGAATAGAATGAAATTCAGAATAGAATCAAATTCAGAACAGAATAGAATAAATTCATGATAGTATTGAATTCAGAATAGAATAAATTTCAGAATAGAATAGAATAGAGAATGGAATAAAATTCAGAATAGAATAGAGTTAACAATGGAGTAGATTTCAGAACAGAATAAAATTCATACTAGAATAAAATTCAGAAACGCTTACCATTCAGAACAGAATAGATTTCAGAATAGAATAGAATCCAGCATTTAATAGAATTCAGAATAGAATAGAATTCAGAATTGAATTGAATAAAATTAAGAATAGAATAAAATTCAGAAAAGAATTATATTCATAATACAATTTAATTCAGAATAGAATAGAATTCAGAATACAATTAAATTCAAAATAGAACAGAATTCAGAATAGTACAAAATTCAGAATAGAATAAAATTCAAAATAAAATGGAATTGAGAATAGTATAAAATTCAGAAGAATAGCATAAAATTCAAAACAGAACAAAATTCAGAATAGAATAGAATAAAATTGAGAATAGAATAAAATTCAGAAAAGAATTATATTCATAATACAATTTAATTCAAAATAGAACATAATTCAGAATAGAATAAAATTCATAATTGAATAAAATTCAGAAAAGTTTAGAATACAGAACAGAAGAGAATTCAGAAGACAAGAGAATAAAATTCAGAAAAGAATTGAATATATAATAGAATTTAATTTAGAATAGAATTTAATTTAGAATAGAATAGAATTCAGAATTGAGTTAAATTCAAAATAGAATAGATGAGAATTCAGAATAAAATAGAATTAGAATAGAATTGAGAATAGTATAAAATTCAGAATAGAATTAAATTCAAAATAGAATAGAATTGAGAATTTTATAAAATTCTGAATAGAACAGCATAAAATTCAAAACAGAATAAAATTAGGGAATAGAACAGAATCAAATTCAGAATAGAATCAAATTCAGAATAGAATAGAATAAATTCATAATAGTATTGAATTCAGAATAGAATAAATTTCAGAATAGAATAGAATAGAGAATAGAATAAAATTCAGAAAGGAATAAAATTCAGAATAGAATAAAATTCAGAAATGCTTACAATTCACAACAGAATAGATTTCAGAATAGAATAGAATTCAGAATAGAATAAATTTCAGAATAGAATAGAATAGAGAATGGAATAAAATTCAGAAAGGAATAAAATTCAGAATAGAATAGAGTTAACAATAGGGTAGATTTCAGAATAGAATAAAATTCAGAATAGAATAAAATTCAAAATAGAATAAAATTCAGAAACGCTTACAATTCAGAACAGAATAGAATTCAGCATTTAATAGAATTCAGAATAGAATAAAATTCAGAATAGAATTGAAAAAATTCAGAACAGAATAAAATTCAGAAAAGAATTATATTCATAATACAATTTAATTCAAAATAAAACAGAATTCAGAATAGTACAAAATTCAGAACAGAAGAGAATAAAATTCAGAAGAGAATAAAATTCAAAATAAAATGGAATTGAGAATAGTATAAAATTCAGAAGAATAGCATAAAATTCAAAACAGAACAAAATTCTGAATAAAATAGCATAAAATTCAAAACAGAATAAAATTAGGGAATAGAACAGAATCAAATTCAGAATAGAATCAAATTCAGAATAGAATAGAATAAATTCAGAATAGCATTGAATTCAGAATAGAATAAATTTCAGAATAAAATAGAATAGAGAATAGAATAAAATTCAGAAAGGAATAAAATTCAGAATAGAATAAAATTCAGAAATGCTTACAATTCACAACAGAATAGATTTCAGAACAGAATAGAATTCAGCATTTAATAGAATTCAGAATAGAATAGAATTCAGAATAGAATTGAAAAAATTCAGAATAGAATAAAATTCAGAAAAGAATTATATTCATAATACAATTTAATTCAGAATAGAATTAAATTCAAAATAAAATGGAATTGAGAATAGTATAAAATTCAGAAGAACAGCATAAAATTCAAAACAGAACAAAACTCAGAATAGAATAGTATAAAATTCAGAATAGAATAAAATTAGGGAATAGAATCGAATAAAATTCAGAATAGAATTAAATTCAAAATAGAACAGAATTGAGAATAGTATAAAATTCTGAATAGAATAGCATAAAATTCAAAACACAATAATATTAGGGAATAGAATAGAATCAAATTCAGAATAAAATCAAATTCAGAACAGAATAGAATAAATTCATGATAGTATTGAATTCAGAATAGAATAAATTTCAGAATAGAATAGAATAGAGAATGGAATAAAATTCAGAAAGGAATAAAATTCAGAATAGAATAGAGTTAACAATAGGGTAGATTTCAGAATAGAATAGAATTCAGCATTTAATAGAATTCAGAATAGAATAGAATTCAGATTAGAATTGAATAAAATTCAGAATAGAATAAAATTCAGAAAAGAATTAGATTCATAATACAATTTAATTCAGAATAGCATAGAATTCAGAATAGAATTAAATTCAAAATAAAATGGAATTGAGAATAGTATAAAATTCAGAAGAATAGCATAAAATTAAAAACAGAATAAAATTAGGGAATAGAATAGAATAAAATTCAGAATAGAATTAAATTCAAAATAGAACAGAATTGAGAATAGTATAAAATTCTGAATAGAACAGAATTCAGAATAGTACAAAATTCAGAATAGAATAGAATAAAACTCAGAATAGAATAAAATTCAAAATAAAATGGAATTGAGAATAGTATAAAATTCAGAAGAATAGCATAAAATTCAAAACAGAACAAAATTCAGAATAGAATAGAATAAAATTGAGAATAGAATAAAATTCAGAAAAGAATCATATTCATAATACAATTTAATTGAAAATAGAAGAGAATTCAGAATAGTACAAAATTCAGAATAGAATAGAATAAAACTCAGAATAGAATAAAATTCAAAATAAAATGAAATTGAGAATAGTATAAAATTCAGAAGAATAGCATAAAATTCAAAACAGAACAAAATTCTGAATAGAATAGAATAAAATTGAGAATAGAATAAAATTCAGAAAAGAATTATATTCATAATACAATTTAATTCGAAATAGAACAGAATTCAGAATAGTACAAAATTCAAAATAGAATAGAATAAATTCAGAATAGTATTGAATTCAGAGTAGAATAAATTTCAGAAAAGAATAGAGAATAGAAAAAAATTCAGAAAGGAATAAAATTCATAATAGAACAAAATTCAGAAATGCTTACAATTCACAACAGAAAAGATTTCAGAATAGAATAGAATTCAGCATTTAATAGAATTCAGAATAGAATAGAATTCAGAATAGAATTGAATAAAATTCAGAATAGAATAAAATTCAGAATAGAATTAAATTCAAAATAAAATGGAATTGAGAATAGTATAAAATTCAGAAGAATAGCATAAATTAAAAACAGAATAAAATTAGGGAATAGAATAGAATAAAATTCAGAATAGAATAAAATTCAGAAAAGAATTAGATTCATAATACAATTTAATTCAGAATAGCATAGAATTCAGAATAGAATAAAATTCAAAATAAAATGGAATTGAGAATAGTATAAAATTCAGAAGAATAGCATAAAATTCAAAACAGAACAAAATTCAGAACAGAATAGAATAAAATTGAGAATAGAATAAAATTCAGAAAAGAATTATATTCATAATACAATTTAATTCAAAATAGAACAGAATTCAGAATAGTACAAAATTCAGAATAGAATAGAATAAATTCAGAATAGTATTGAATTCAGAGTAGAATAAATTTCAGAATAGAATAGAGAATAGAAAAAAATTCAGAAAGGAATAAAATTCATAATAGAACAAAATTCAGAAATGCTTACAATTCACAACAGAAAAGATTTCAGAATAGAATAGAATTCAGCATTTAATAGAATTCAGAAAAGAATAGAATTCAGAATAGAATTGAAAAAATTCAGAATAGAATAAAATTCAGAAAAGAATTATATTCATAATACAATTTAATTCAGAATAGAACAGAATTCAGAATAAAATTAAATTCAAAATAGAACAGAATTCAGAATAGTACAAAATTGAGAATAGAATAGAATAAAATTCAGAATAGAATAAAATTCAGAATAGAATTAAATTCATAAAAGAACAGAATTGAGAATAGTATAAAATTTTGAATAGAATAGCATAAAATTCAAAACAGAATAAAATTAGGGAATAGAATAGAATAAAATTCAGAATAGAATCAAATTCAGAACAGAATAGAATGAATTCATGACAGTATTGAATTCAGAATAGAATAAATTTCAGAATAGAATAGAATAGAGAATGGAATAAAATTCAGAAAGGAATAAAATTCAGAATAGAATAGAGTTAACAATGGAGTAGATTTCAGAATAGAATAAAATTCAGAAACGCTTACAATTCAGAACAGAATAGATTTCAGAACAGAATAGAATCCAGCATTTAATAGAATTCAGAATAGAATAGAATTCAGAATAGAATTGAAAAAATTCAGAACAGAATAAAATTCAGAAAAGAATTATATTCATAATACAATTTAATTCAAAATAAAACAGAGTTCAGAATAGTACAAAATTCAGAACAGAATAGAATAAAATTCAGAAGAGAATAAAATTCAAAATAAAATGGAATTGAGAATAGTATAAAATTCAGAAGAACAGCATAAAATTCAAAACAGAACAAAACTCAGAATAGAATAGTATAAAATTCAGAATAGAATAAAATTCAGAAAAGAATTATATTCATAATACAATTTAATTCAGAGTGGAATAGATTTCAATTCAAAATAGAACAGAATTCAGAATAGAATAAAATTCAAAATAAAATGGAATTGAGAATAGTATAAAATTCAGAAGAATAGCATAAAATTCAAAACAGAACAAAATTCTGAATAAAATAGCATAAAATTCAAAACAGAATAAAATTAGGGAATAGAACAGAATCAAATTCAGAATAGAATCAAATTCAGAATAGAATAGAATAAATTCAGAATAGCATTGAATTCAGAATAGAATAAATTTCAGAATAGAATAGAATAGAGAATAGAATAAAATTCAGAAAGGAATAAAATTCAGAATAGAATAAAATTCAGAAATGCTTACAATTCACAACAGAATATATTTCAGAACAGAATAGAATTCAGCATTTAATAGAATTCAGAATAGAATAGAATTCAGAATAGAATTGAAAAAATTCAGAATAGAATAAAATTCAGAAAAGAATTATATTCATAATACAATTTAATTCAGAATAGAATTAAATTCAAAATAAAATGGAATTGAGAATAGTATAAAATTCAGAAGAACAGCATAAAATTCAAAACAGAACAAAACTCAGAATAGAATAGTATAAAATTCAGAATAGAATAAAATTCAGAAAAGAATTATATTCATAATACAATTTAATTCAGAGTGGAATAGATTTCAATTCAAAATAGAACAGAATTCAGAATAGAATAAAATTCATGATTGAATAAAATTCAGAAAAGCTTAGAATACAGAACAGAAGAGAATTCAGAAGAGAAGAGAATAAAATTCAGAAAAGAATTGAATATAGAATAGAATTTAATTTAGAATAGAATAGAATTCAGAATTGAATTAAATTCAAAATAGAATAGCATAGAATTCAGAATAGAATGGAGTTAGAATAGAATTCAGAATAGTATAAAATTCAGAATAGAATTAAATTCAAAATAGAATAGAATTGAGAATAGTATAAATTCTGAATAGAATAGCATAAAATTAAAAACAGAATAAAATTAAAGAATAGAATAGAATAAAATTCAGAATAGAATTAAATTCAAAATAGAACAGAATTGAGAATAGTATAAAATTTTGAATAGAATAGCATAAAATTCAAAACAGAATAAAATTAGGGAATAGAATAGAATAAAATTCAGAATAGAATCAAATTCAGAACAGAATAGAATGAATTCATGACAGTATTGAATTCAGAATAGAATAAATTTCAGAATAGAATAGAATAGAGAATGGAATAAAATTCAGAAAGGAATAAAATTCACAATAGAATAGAGTTAACAATGGAGTAGATTTCAGAATAGAATAAAATTCAGAAACAGAATAGATTTCAGAATAGAATAGAATCCAGCATTTAATAGAATTCAGAATAGAATAGAATTCAGAATAGAATTGAAAAAATTCAGAACAGAATAAAATTCAGAAAAGAATTATATTCATAATACAATTTAATTCAAAATAAAACAGAATTCAGAATAGTACAAAATTCAGAACAGAAGAGAATAAAATTCAGAAGAGAATAAAATTCAAAATAAAATGGAATTGAGAATAGTATAAAATTCAGAAGAATAGCATAAAATTCAAAACAGAACAAAATTCTGAATAAAATAGCATAAAATTCAAAACAGAATAAAATTAGGGAATAGAACAGAATCAAATTCA
Source organism: Hydrophis major (assembly GCA_033807585.1). Lineage (NCBI taxonomy): Eukaryota > Metazoa > Chordata > Lepidosauria > Squamata > Elapidae > Hydrophis > Hydrophis major. Next base: position 262,559 of record JAUCBL010000093.1, on the reverse strand, counting down.
GAATAGAATCAAATTCAGAATAGAATAGAATAAATTCAGAATAGTATTGAATTCAGAATAGAATAAATTTCAGAATAGAATAGAATAGAGAATAGAATAAAATTCAGAAAGGAATAAAATTCAGAATAGAATAAAATTCAGAAACGCTTACAATTCAGAAAAGAATAGATTTCAGAATAGAATAGAATTCAGCATTTAATAGAATTCAGAATAGAATAGAATTCAGAATAGAATTGAAAAAATTCAGAATAGAATAAAATTCAGAAAAGAATTATATTCATAATACAATTTAATTCAGAATAGAACAGAATTCAGAATAAAATTAAATTCAAAATAGAACAAAATTCAGAATAGTACAAAATTGAGAATAGAATAGAATAAAATTGAGAATAGAATAAAATTCAGAATAGAATTAAATTCAAAAAAGAACAGAATTGAGAATAGTATAAAATTTTGAATAGAATAGCATAAAATTCAAAACAGAATAAAATTAGGGAATAGAATAGAATAAAATTCAGAATAGAATCAAATTCAGAACAGAATAGAATGAATTCATGACAGTATTGAATTCAGAATAGAATAAATTTCAGAATAGAATAGAATAGAGAATGGAATAAAATTCAGAAAGGAATAAAATTCAGAATAGAATAGAGTTAACAATGGAGTAGATTTCAGAATAGAATAAAATTCAGAAACGCTTATAATTCAGAACAGAATAGATTTCAGAACAGAATAGAATCCAGCATTTAATAGAATTCAGAATAGAATAGAATTCAGAATAGAATTGAAAAAATTCAGAACAGAATAAAATTCAGAAAAGAATTATATTCATAATACAATTTAATTCAAAATAAAACAGAGTTCAGAATAGTACAAAATTCAGAACAGAATAGAATAAAATTCAGAAGAGAATAAAATTCAAAATAAAATGGAATTGAGAATAGTATAAAATTCAGAAGAACAGCATAAAATTCAAAACAGAACAAAACTCAGAATAGAATAGTATAAAATTCAGAATAGAATAAAATTCAGAAAAGAATTATATTCATAATACAATTTAATTCAGAGTGGAATAGATTTCAATTCAAAATAGAACAGAATTCAGAATAGAATAAAATTCAAAATAAAATGGAATTGAGAATAGTATAAAATTCAGAAGAATAGCATAAAATTCAAAACAGAACAAAATTCTGAATAAAATAGCATAAAATTCAAAACAGAATAAAATTAGGGAATAGAACAGAATCAAATTCAGAATAGAATCAAATTCAGAATAGAATAGAATAAATTCAGAATAGCATTGAATTCAGAATAGAATAAATTTCAGAATAGAATAGAATAGAGAATAGAATAAAATTCAGAAAGGAATAAAATTCAGAATAGAATAAAATTCAGAAATGCTTACAATTCACAACAGAATATATTTCAGAACAGAATAGAATTCAGCATTTAATAGAATTCAGAATAGAATAGAATTCAGAATAGAATTGAAAAAATTCAGAATAGAATAAAATTCAGAAAAGAATTATATTCATAATACAATTTAATTCAGAATAGAATTAAATTCAAAATAAAATGGAATTGAGAATAGTATAAAATTCAGAAGAACAGCATAAAATTCAAAACAGAACAAAACTCAGAATAGAATAGTATAAAATTCAGAATAGAATAAAATTCAGAAAAGAATTATATTCATAATACAATTTAATTCAGAGTGGAATAGATTTCAATTCAAAATAGAACAGAATTCAGAATAGAATAAAATTCATGATTGAATAAAATTCAGAAAAGCTTAGAATACAGAACAGAAGAGAATTCAGAAGAGAAGAGAATAAAATTCAGAAAAGAATTGAATATAGAATAGAATTTAATTTAGAATAGAATAGAATTCAGAATTGAATTAAATTCAAAATAGAATAGCATAGATTCAGAATAGAATGGAGTTAGAATAGAATTCAGAATAGTATAAAATTCAGAATAGAATTAAATTCAAAATAGAATAGAATTGAGAATAGTATAAAATTCAGAAGAATAGCATAAAATTCAAAACAGAACAAAATTCTGAATAAAATAGCATAAAATTCAAAACAGAATAAAATTAGGGAATAGAACAGAATCAAATTCAGAATAGAATAGAATAAATTCAGAATAGTGTTGAATTCAGAATAGAATAAATTTCAGAATAGAATAGAATTGAGAATAGAATAAAATTCAGAAAGGAATAAAATTCAGAATAGAATAGAGTTAACAATGGAGTAGATTTCAGAATAGAATAAAATTCAGAAACGCTTACAATTCAGAACAGAATAGATTTCATAACAGAATAGAATCCAGCATTTAATAGAATTCAGAATAGAATAGAATTCAGAATAGAATTGAAAAAATTCAGAACAGAATAAAATTCAGAAAAGAATTATATTCATAATACAATTTAATTCAAAATAAAACAGAATTCAGAATAGCACAAAATTCAGAACAGAATAGAATAAAATTCAGAAGAGAATAAAATTCAAAATAAAATGGAATTGAGAATAGTATAAAATTCAGAAGAATAGCATAAAATTCAAAACAGAACAAAATTCTGAATAAAATAGCATAAAATTCAAAACAGAATAAAATTAGGGAATAGAACAGAATCAAATTCAGAATAGAATCAAATTCAGAATAGAATAGAATAAATTCAGAATAGTATTGAATTCAGAATAGAATAAATTTCAGAATAGAATAGAATAGAGAACAGAATAAAATTCAGAAAGGAATAAAATTCAGAATAGAATAAAATTCAGAAACGCTTACAATTCAGAAAAGAATAGATTTCAGAATAGAATAGAATTCAAAGAATTATATTCATAATACAATTTAATTCAGAATAGAATTAAATTCAAAATAGAACAGAATTCAGAATAGTACAAAATTGAGAATAGAATAGAATAAAATTCAGAATAGAATAAAATTCAGAATAGAATAAAATTCAAAATAAAATGGAATTGAGAATAGTATAAAATTCAGAAGAATGGCATAAAATTCAAAACAGAGCAAAATTCAGAATAGAATAGAATAAAATTCATAATTGAATAAAATTCAGAAAAGCTTAGAATACAGAACAGAACAGAATTCAGAATTGAAGAGAATAAAATTCAGATTAGAATAAAATTCAGAAAAGAATTGAATTCAGAATAGAATTTAATTTAGAATAGAATAGAATAAAATTCAGAATAGAATTAAATTCAAAATAGAATAGATTTGAGAATAGTATAAAATTCTGAAAAGAATAGCATAAAATTCAAAACAGAATAAAATTAGGGAACAGAATCGAATAAAATTCAGAATAGAATCAAATTCAGAATTGAATAGAATAAATTCATAATGGTATTGAATTCAGAATAGAATAAATTTCAGAATAGAATAGAATTCAAAGAATTATATTCATAATACAATTTAATTCAGAATAGAATTAAATTCAAAATAGAACAGAATTCAGAATAGTACAAAATTGAGAATAGAATAGAATAAAATTCAGAATAGAATAAAATTCAGAATAGAATAAAATTCAAAATAAAATGGAATTGAGAATAGTATAAAATTCAGAAGAATGGCATAAAATTCAAAACAGAGCAAAATTCAGAATAGAATAGAATAAAATTCATAATTGAATAAAATTCAGAAAAGCTTAGAATACAGAACAGAACAGAATTCAGAATTGAAGAGAATAAAATTCAGATTAGAATAAAATTCAGAAAAGAATTGAATTCAGAATAGAATTTAATTTAGAATAGAATAGAATAAAATTCAGAATAGAATTAAATTCAAAATAGAATAGATTTGAGAATAGTATAAAATTCTGAATAGAATAGCATAAAATTCAAAACAGAATAAAATTAGGGAACAGAATCGAATAAAATTCAGAATAGAATCAAATTCAGAATTGAATAGAATAAATTCATAATGGTATTGAATTCGGAATAGAATAAATTTCAGAATAGAATAGAAAATAGAATAAAATTCAGAAAGGAATAAAATTCAGAACAGAATAAAATTCAGAAAAGAATTATATTCATAATACAATTTAATTCAGAATAGAATAGAATTCAGAATAGAATTAAATTCAAAATAGAACAGAATTCAGAATAGTACAAAATTCAGAATAGAATAGCATAAAATGAAAAAGAGAATAAAATTAGGGAATAGAATCGAATAAAATTCAGAATAAAATCAAATTCAGAATAGAATAGAATAAATTTAGAATAGTATTGAATTCAGAATAGAATAAATTTCAGAATAGAATAGAATAGAGAATGGAATAAAATTCAGAATAGAATAGAGTTAACAATGGAGTAGATTTCAGAACAGAATAAAATTCATACTAGAATAAAATTCAGAAACGCTTACCATTCAGAACAGAATAGATTTCAGAATAGAATAGAATCCAGCATTTAATAGAATTCAGAATAGAATAGAATTCAGAATTGAATTGAATAAAATTAAGAATAGAATAAAATTCAGAAAAGAATTATATTCATAATACAATTTAATTCAGAATAGAATAGAATTCAGAATACAATTCAATTCAAAATAGAACAGAATTCAGAATAGTACAAAATTCAGAATAGAATAAAATTCAAAATAAAATGGAATTGAGAATAGTATAAAATTCAGAAGAATAGCATAAAATTCAAAACAGAACAAAATTCAGAATAGAATTGAATAAAATTGAGAATAGAATAAAATTCAGAAAAGAATTATATTCATAATACAATTTAATTCAAAATAGAACATAATTCAGAATAGAATAAAATTCATAATTGAATAAAATTCAGAAAAGTTTAGAATACAGAACAGAAGAGAATTCAGAAGACAAGAGAATAAAATTCAGAAAAGAATTGAATATATAATAGAATTTAATTTAGAATAGAATTTAATTTAGAATAGAATAGAATTCAGAATTGAATTAAATTCAAAATAGAATAGATTAGAATTCAGAATAAAATAGAATTAGAATAGAATTGAGAATAGTATAAAATTCAGAATAGAATTAAATTCAAAATAGAATAGAATTGAGAATTTTATAAAATTCTGAAAAGAACAGCATAAAATTCAAAACAGAATAAAATTAGGGAATAGAACAGAATCAAATTCAGAATAGAATCAAATTCAGAATAGAATAGAATAAATTCATAATAGTATTGAATTCAGAATAGAATAAATTTCAGAATAGAATAGAATAGAGAATAGAATAAAATTCAGAAAGGAATAAAATTCAGAATAGAATAAAATTCAGAAATGCTTACAATTCACAACACAATAGATTTCAGAATAGAATATAATTCAGCATTTAATAGAATTCAGAATAGAATAGAATTCAGCATTTAATAGAATTCAGAATAGAATAGAATTCAGAATTGAATTGAATAAAATTCAGAATAGAATAAAATTCAGAAAAGAATTATATTCATAATACAATTTAATTCAGAATAGAATAGAATTCAGAATACAATTCAATTCAAAATAGAACATAATTCAGAATAGTACAAAATTCAGAATAGAATAGAATAAAACTCAGAATAGAATAAAATTCAAAATAAAATGGAATTGAGAATAGTATAAAATTCAGAAGAATAGCATAAAATTCAAAACAGATCAAAATTCAGAATAGAATAGAATAAAATTCAGAATAGAATAAAATTCATAATTGAATAAAATTCAGAAAAGCTTAGAATACAGAACAGAACAGAATTCAGAAGAGAAGAGAATAAAATTCAGATTAGAATAAAATTCAGAATAGAATCAAATTCAGAATAGAATAGAATAAATTCAGAATAGAATTAAATTCAAAATAGAACAGTATTGAGAATAGTATAAAATTCTGAATAGAACAGAATTCAGAATAGTACAAAATTCAGAATAGAATAGAATAAAACTCAGAATAGAATAAAATTCAAAATAAAATGGAATTGAGAATAGTATAAAATTCAGAAGAATAGCATAAAATTCAAAACAGAACAAAATTCAGAATAGAATAGAATAAAATTGAGATTAGAATAAAATTCAGAAAAGAATTATATTCATAATACAATTTAATTCAAAATAGAACAATATTCAGAATAGTACAAAATTCAGAATAGAATAGAATAAATTCAGAATAGTATTGAATTCAGAGTAGAATAAATTTCAGAAAAGAATAGAGAATAGAAAAAAATTCAGAAAGGAATAAAATTCATAATAGAACAAAATTCAGAAATGCTTACAATTCACAACAGAAAAGATTTCAGAATAGAATAGAATTCAGCATTTAATAGAATTCAGAATAGAATAGAATTCAGAATAGAATTGAATAAAATTCAGAATAGAATAAAATTCAGAAAAGAATTAGATTCAAAATACAATTTAATTTTAGAACAGCATAGAATTCAGAATAGAATTAAATTCAAAATAAAATGGAATTGAGAATAGTATAAAATTCAGAAGAATAGCATAAAATTAAAAACAGAATAAAATTAGGGAATAGAATAGAATAAAATTCAGAATAGAATAAAATTCAGAAAAGAATTAGATTCATAATACAATTTAATTCAGAATAGCATAGAATTCAGAATAGAATTAAATTCAAAATAAAATGGAATTGAGAATAGTATAAAACTCAGAGGAATAGCATAAAATTAAAAACAGAATAAAATTAGGGAATAGAATAGAATAAAATTCAGAATAGAATTAAATTTAGAATAGAACAGAATTGAGAATAGTATAAAATTCTGAATAGAATAGCATAAAATTCAAAACAGAATAAAATTAGGGAATAGAATAGAATCAAATTCAGAATAGAATCAAATTCAGAACAGAATAGAATAAATTCATGATAGTATTGAATTCAGAATAGAATTGAATAAAATTCAGAATAGAAAAAATTCAGAAAAGAATTATATTCATAATACAATTCAATTCAGAATAGAATAGAATTCAGAATACAATTCAATTCAAAATAGAACAGAATTCAGAATAGTTCAAAATTCAGAATAGAATAGAATAAAACTCAGAATAGAATAAAATTCAAAATAAAATGGAATTGAGAATAGTATAAAATTCAGAAGAATAGCATAAAATTCAAAACAGAACAAAATTCAGAATAGAATAGAATAAAATTGAGAATAGAATAAAATTCAGAAAAGAATTATATTCATAATACAATTTAATTCGAAATAGAACAGAATTCAGAATAGTACAAAATTCAAAATAGAATAGAATAAATTCAGAATAGTATTGAATTCAGAGTAGAATAAATTTCAGAAAAGAATAGAGAATAGAAAAAAATTCAGAAAGGAATAAAATTCATAATAGAACAAAATTCAGAAATGCTTACAATTCACAACAGAAAAGATTTCAGAATAGAATAGAATTCAGCATTTAATAGAATTCAGAATAGAATAGAATTCAGAATTGAATTGAATAAAATTCAGAATAGAATAAAATTCAGAAAAGAATTAGATTCATAATACAATTTAATTGAAAATAGAAGAGAATTCAGAATAGTACAAAATTCAGAATAGAATAGTATAGAATTCAGAATAGAATAAAATTCAAAATAAAATGGAATTGAGAATAGTATAAAATTCAGAAGAATAGCATAAAATTCAAAACAGAACAAAATTCAGAATAGAATAGAATAAAATTGAGAATAGAATAAAATTCAGAAAAGAATTATATTCATAATACAATTTAATTCAAAATAGAACAGAATTCAGAATAGTACGAAATTGAGAATAGAATAGAATAAATTCAGAATAGTATTGAATTCAGAATAGAATAAATTTCAGACTAGAATAGAATAGAGAATAGAATAAAATTCAGAAAAGAATAGATTTCAGAATAGAATAGAATTCAGCATTTAATACAATTCAGAATAGAATAGAATAAATTCAGAATAGTATTGAATTCAGAATAGAATAAATTTCAGAATAGAATAGAAAATAGAATAAAATTCAGAAAGGAATAAAATTCAGAATAGAATAGAGTTAACAATAGAGTAGATTTCAGAATAGCATAAAATTCATAAAAGAATAAAATTGAGAAACGCTTACAATTCAGAACAGAATAGATTTAAGAATAGAATAAAATAGAATGAAGCATTTAATAGAATTCAGAAAAGAATAGAATTCAGAATAGAATTCAATAAAATTCAGAATAGAATAGAATTCAGAATAGAATTAATTCAAAATAGAACAGAATTCAGAATAGTACAAAATTCAGAATAGAATAGCATAAAATTCAAAATAGAATAAAATTAGGGAATAGAATCGAATAAAATTCAGAATAGAATTAAATTCAAAATAGAACAGAATTGAGAATAGTATAAAATTCTGAATAGAATAGCATAAAATTCAAAACACAATAAAATTAGGGAATAGAATAGAATCAAATTCAGAATAAAATCAAATTCAGAACAGAATAGAATAAATTCATGATAGTATTGAATTCAGAATAGAATAAATTTCAGAATAGAATAGAATAGAGAATGGAATAAAATTCAGAAAGGAATAAAATTCAGAATAGAATAGAGTTAACAATAGGGTAGATTTCAGAATAGAATAGAATTCAGCATTTAATAGAATTCAGAATAGAATAGAATTCAGATTAGAATTGAATAAAATTCAGAATAGAATAAAATTCAGAAAAGAATTAGATTCATAATACAATTTAATTCAGAATAGCATAGAATTCAGAATAGAATTAAATTCAAAATAAAATGGAATTGAGAATAGTATAAAATTCAGAAGAATAGCATAAAATTAAAAACAGAATAAAATTAGGGAATAGAATAGAATAAAATTCAGAATAGAATTAAATTCAAAATAGAACAGAATTGAGAATAGTATAAAATTCTGAATAGAACAGAATTCAGAATAGTACAAAATTCAGAATAGAATAGAATAAAACTCAGAATAGAATAAAATTCAAAATAAAATGGAATTGAGAATAGTATAAAATTCAGAAGAATAGCATAAAATTCAAAACAGAACAAAATTCAGAATAGAATAGAATAAAATTGAGAATAGAATAAAATTCAGAAAAGAATCATATTCATAATACAATTTAATTGAAAATAGAAGAGAATTCAGAATAGTACAAAATTCAGAATAGAATAGAATAAAACTCAGAATAGAATAAAATTCAAAATAAAATGAAATTGAGAATAGTATAAAATTCAGAAGAATAGCATAAAATTCAAAACAGAACAAAATTCTGAATAGAATAGAATAAAATTGAGAATAGAATAAAATTCAGAAAAGAATTATATTCATAATACAATTTAATTCGAAATAGAACAGAATTCAGAATAGTACAAAATTCAAAATAGAATAGAATAAATTCAGAATAGTATTGAATTCAGAGTAGAATAAATTTCAGAAAAGAATAGAGAATAGAAAAAAATTCAGAAAGGAATAAAATTCATAATAGAACAAAATTCAGAAATGCTTACAATTCACAACAGAAAAGATTTCAGAATAGAATAGAATTCAGCATTTAATAGAATTCAGAATAGAATAGAATTCAGAATAGAATTGAATAAAATTCAGAATAGAATAAAATTCAGAAAAGAATTAGATTCAAAATACAATTTAATTTTAGAACAGCATAGAATTCAGAATAGAATTAAATTCAAAATAAAATGGAATTGAGAATAGTATAAAATTCAGAAGAATAGCATAAAATTAAAAACAGAATAAAATTAGGGAATAGAATAGAATAAAATTCAGAATAGAATAAAATTCAGAAAAGAATTAGATTCATAATACAATTTAATTCAGAATAGCATAGAATTCAGAATAGAATAAAATTCAAAATAAAATGGAATTGAGAATAGTATAAAATTCAGAAGAATAGCATAAAATTCAAAACAGAACAAAATTCAGAACAGAATAGAATAAAATTGAGAATAGAATAAAATTCAGAAAAGAATTATATTCATAATACAATTTAATTCAAAATAGAACAGAATTCAGAATAGTACAAAATTCAGAATAGAATAGAATAAATTCAGAATAGTATTGAATTCAGAGTAGAATAAATTTCAGAATAGAATAGAGAATAGAAAAAAATTCAGAAAGGAATAAAATTCATAATAGAACAAAATTCAGAAATGCTTACAATTCACAACAGAAAAGATTTCAGAATAGAATAGAATTCAGCATTTAATAGAATTCAGAAAAGAATAGAATTCAGAATAGAATTGAAAAAATTCAGAATAGAATAAAATTCAGAAAAGAATTATATTCATAATACAATTTAATTCAGAATAGAACAGAATTCAGAATAAAATTAAATTCAAAATAGAAGAGAATTCAGAATAGTACAAAATTGAGAATAGAATAGAATAAAATTCAGAATAGAATAAAATTCAGAATAGAATTAAATTCAAAAAAGAACAGAATTGAGAATAGTATAAAATTTTGAATAGAATAGCATAAAATTCAAAACAGAATAAAATTAGGGAATAGAATAGAATAAAATTCAGAATAGAATCAAATTCAGAACAGAATAGAATGAATTCATGACAGTATTGAATTCAGAGTAGAATAAATTTCAGAATAGAATAGAGAATAGAAAAAAATTCAGAAAGGAATAAAATTCATAATAGAACAAAATTCAGAAATGCTTACAATTCACAACAGAAAAGATTTCAGAACAGAATAGAATTCAGCATTTAATAGAATTCAGAATAGAATAGAATTCAGAAAAGAATTATATTCATATTACAATTTAATTCAGAATAGAACAGAATTCAGAATAGAATTAAATTCAAAATAGAACAGAGTTCAGAATAGTACAAAATTGAGAATAGAATAGAATAAAATTCAGAATAGAATTAAATTCATAATTGAATAAAATTCAGAAAAGCTTATAATACAGAACAGAACAGAATTCAGAAGAGAAGAGAATAAAATTCAGAATAGAATCACATTCAGAATAGAATAGAGTAAATTCAGAATAGTATTGAATTCAGAATAGAATAAATTTCAGAATAGAATAGAATAGAGAATAGAATAAAATTCAGAAAGGAATAAAATTCAGAATAGAATAGAGTTAACAATAGAGTAGATTTCAGAATAGAATAAAATTCATAATAGAATAAAACTCAGAAACGCTGACAATTCAGAACAGAACAGATTTCAGAAAAGAATAGAATTCAGCATTTAATAGAATTCAGAATAGAATAGAATTCAGAATAGAATTCAATTCAAAATAGAACAGAATTCAGAATAGTACAAAATTCAGAACAGAATAGAATAAAATTGAGAATAGAATAAAATTCAGAAAAGAATTATATTCATAATACAATTTAATTCAAAATAGAACAGAATTCAGAATAGTACAAAATTCAGAATAGAATAGAATAAATTCAGAATAGTATTGAATTCAGAGTAGAATAAATTTCAGAATAGAATAGAGAATAGAAAAAAATTCAGAAAGGAATAAAATTCATAATAGAACAAAATTCAGAAATGCTTACAATTCACAACAGAAAAGATTTCAGAATAGAATAGAATTCAGCATTTAATAGAATTCAGAAAAGAATAGAATTCAGAATAGAATTGAAAAAATTCAGAATAGAATAAAATTCAGAAAAGAATTATATTCATAATACAATTTAATTCAGAATAGAACAGAATTCAGAATAGAATTAAATTCAAAATAGAACAGAATTCAGAATAGTACAAAATTGAGAATAGAATAGAATAAAATTCAGAATAGAATAAAATTCAGAATAGAATTAAATTCAAAAAAGAACAGAATTGAGAATAGTATAAAATTTTGAATAGAATAGCATAAAATTCAAAACAGAATAAAATTAGGGAATAGAATAGAATAAAATTCAGAATAGAATCAAATTCAGAACAGAATAGAATGAATTCATGACAGTATTGAATTCAGAGTAGAATAAATTTCAGAATAGAATAGAGAATAGAAAAAAATTCAGAAAGGAATAAAATTCATAATAGAACAAAATTCAGAAATGCTTACAATTCACAACAGAAAAGATTTCAGAACAGAATAGAATTCAGCATTTAATAGAATTCAGAATAGAATAGAATTCAGAAAAGAATTATATTCATATTACAATTTAATTCAGAATAGAACAGAATTCAGAATAGAATTAAATTCAAAATAGAACAGAGTTCAGAATAGTACAAAATTGAGAATAGAATAGAATAAAATTCAGAATAGAATTAAATTCATAATTGAATAAAATTCAGAAAAGCTTATAATACAGAACAGAACAGAATTCAGAAGAGAAGAGAATAAAATTCAGAATAGAATCACATTCAGAATAGAATAGAGTAAATTCAGAATAGTATTGAATTCAGAATAGAATAAATTTCAGAATAGAATAGAATAGAGAATAGAATAAAATTCAGAAAGGAATAAAATTCAGAATAGAATAGAGTTAACAATAGAGTAGATTTCAGAATAGAATAAAATTCATAATAGAATAAAACTCAGAAACGCTGACAATTCAGAACAGAACAGATTTCAGAAAAGAATAGAATTCAGCATTTAATAGAATTCAGAATAGAATAGAATTCAGAATAGAATTCAATTCAAAATAGAACAGAATTCAGAATAGTACAAAATTCAGAACAGAATAGAATAAAATTCAGAATAGAATAAACTTCAAAATAAAATGGAATTGAGAATAGTATAAAATTCAGAAGAACAGCATAAAATTCAAAACAGAACAAAATTCAGAAAAGAATTATATTCATAATACAATTTAATTCAGAGTGGAATAGAATTCAATTCAAAATAGAACAGAATTCAGAATAGAATAAAATTCATGATTGAATAAAATTCAGAAAAGCTTAGAATACAGAACAGAAGAGAATTCAGAAGAGAAGAGAATAAAATTCAGAAAAGAATTGAATATAGAATAGAATTTAATTTAGAATAGAATAGAATTCAGAATTGAATTAAATTCAAAATAGAATAGCATAGATTCAGAATAGAATGGAGTTAGAATAGAATTCAGAATAGTATAAAATTCAGAATAGAATTAAATTCAAAATAGAATAGAATTGAGAATAGTATAAATTCTGAATAGAATAGCATAAAATTAAAAACAGAATAAAATTAAAGAATAGAATAGAATAAAATTCAGAATAGAATTAAATTCAAAATAGAACAGAATTGAGAATAGTATAAAATTTTGAATAGAATAGCACAAAATTCAAAACAGAATAAAATTAGGGAATAGAATAGAATAAAATTCAGAATAGAATCAAATTCAGAACAGAATAGAATGAATTCATGACAGTATTGAATTCAGAATAGAATAAATTTCAGAATAGAATAGAATAGAGAATGGAATAAAATTCAGAAAGGAATAAAATTCAGAATAGAATAGAGTTAACAATAGGGTAGATTTCAGAATAGAATATAATTCAGCATTTAATAGAATTCAGAATAGAATAAAATTCAGAATAGAATTGAATAAAATTCAGAATAGAATAAAATTCAGAAAAGAATTAGATTCATAATACAATTTAATTTTAGAATAGCATAGAATTCAGAATAGAATTAAATTCAAAATAAAATGGAATTGAGAATAGTATAAAATTCAGAAGAATAGCATAAAATTAAAAACAGAATAAAATTAGGGAATAGAATAGAATAAAATACAGAACAGAATAAAATTCAGAAAAGAATTAGATTCATAATACAATTTAATTCAGAATAGCATAGAATTCAGAATAGAATAAAATTCAAAATAAAAGAATTGAGAATAGTATAAAATTCAGAGGAATAGCATAAAATTCAAAACAGAATAAAATTAGGGAATAGAATAGAATAAAATTCAGAATAGAATAGAATTCAGAATACAATTCAATTCAAAATAGAACACAATTCAGAATAGTACAAAATTCAGAATAGAATAGAATAAAACTCAGAATAGAATAAAATTCAAAATAAAATGGAATTGAGAATAGTATAAAATTCTGAATAGAATAACATAAAATTAAAAACAGAATAAAATTAGGGAATAGAATCGAATAAAATTCAGAATTGAATCAAATTCAGAATTGAATAGAATAAATTCATAATAGTATTGAATTCAGAATAGAATAAATTTCAGAATAGAATAGAATAGAGAATAGAATAAAATTCAGAAAGGAATAAACTTCAGAATAGAATAAAATTCAGAAATGCTTACAATTCACAACAGAATAGATTTCAGAATAGAATAGAATTCAGCATTTAATAGAATTCAGAATAGAATAGAATTCAGAATAGAATTCAATAAAATTCAGAATAGAATAAAATTCAGGAAAGAATTAAATTCATAATACAGTTTAATTCAGAATAGAATAGAATTCAGAATAGAATTAAATCCAAAATAGAACAGAATTCAGAATAGTACAAAATTCAGAATAGAATAGCACAAAATTAAAAACAGAATAAAATTAGGGAATAGAATAGAATAAAATTCAGAATAGAATTAAATTCAAAATAGAACAGAATTGAGAATAGTATAAAATTCTGAATAGAATAGCATAAAATTCAAAACAGAATAAAATTAGGGAATAGAATAGAATCAAATTCAGAATAGAATCAAATTCAGAACAGAATAGAATAAATTCATGATAGTATTGAATTCAGAATAGAATTGAAAAAAATTCAGAATAGAATAAAATTAAGAAAAGCATTATATTCATAATACAATTTAATTCAGAATAGAATAGAATTCAGAATACAAATCAATTCAAAATAGAACAGAATTCAGAATAGTACAAAATTCAGAATAGAATAGAATAAAATTCAGAATAGAATAAAATTCAAAATAAAATGGAATTGAGAATAGTATAAAATTCAGAAGAATTATATTCATAATACAATTTAATTCAAAATAGAACAGAATTCAGAATAGTACAAAATTCAGAATAGAATAGAATAAATTCAGAATAGTATTGAATTCAGAATAGAATAAATTTCAGAATAGAATAGAATAGAGAATAGAATAAAATTCAGAAAGGAATAAAATTCAGAATAGAATAAAATTCAGAAATGCTTACAATTCACAACAGAATAGATTTCAGAATAGAATAGAATTCAGCATTTAATCGAATTCAGAATAGAATAGAATACAGAATAGAATTGAATAGAATTCAGAATAGAATAGAATTCAGAATAGAATTCAATTCAAAATAGAACAGAATTCAGAATAGTACAAAATTCAGAACAGAATAGAATAAAATTCAGAATAGAATAAACTTCAAAATAAAATGGAATTGAGAATAGTATAAAATTCAGAAGAATAGCATAAAATTCAAAACAGAACAAAATTCTGAATAAAATAGCATAAAATTCAAAACAGAATAAAATTAGGGAATAGAACAGAATCAAATTCAGAATAGAATCAAATTCAGAATAGAATAGAATAAATTCAGAATAGCATTGAATTCAGAATAGAATAAATTTCAGAATAGAATAGAATAGAGAATAGAATAAAATTCAGAAAGGAATAAAATTCAGAATAGAATAAAATTCAGAAACGCTTACAATTCAGAAAAGAATAGATTTCAGAATAGAATAGAATTCAGCATTTAATAGAATTCAGAATAGAATAGAATTCAGAATAGAATTGAAAAAATTCAGAACAGAATAAAATTCAGAAAAGAATTATATTCATAATACAATTTAATTCAAAATAAAACAGAATTCAGAATAGAATTAAATTCAAAAAAGAACAGAATTGAGAATAGTATAAAATTCTCAAATAGAATAGCATAAAATTCAAAAAAGAATAAAATTAGGGAATAGAATTGAATAAAATTCAGAATAGATTCAAATTCAGAATAGAATAGAATAAATTCATAATACTATTGAATTCAGAGTAGAATAAATTTCAGAATAGAATAGAATAGAGAATAGAATAAAATTCAGAAAGGAATAAAATTCAGAATAGAATAAAATACAGCATTTAATACAATTCAGAATAGAATAGAATAAATTCAGAATAGTATTGAATTCAGAATAGAATAAATTTCAGAATAGAATAGAAAATAGAATAAAATTCAGAAAGGAATAAAATTCAGAATAGAATAGAGTTAACAATAGAGTAGATTTCAGAATAGAATAAAATTCATAATATAATAAAACTCAGAAATGCTGACAATTCAGAACAGAATAGATTTCAGAAAAGAATAGAATTCAGCATTTAATAGAATTCAGAATAGAATAGAATTCAGAATAGAATTCAATTCAAAATAGAACAGAATTCAGAATAGTACAAAATTCAGAACAGAATAGAATAAAATTCAGAATAGAATAAACTTCAAAATAAAATGGAATTGAGAATAGTATAAAATTCAGAAGAACAGCATAAAATTCAAAACAGAACAAAATTAAGAATAGAATAGTATAAAATTCAGAATAGAATAAAATTCAGAAAAGAATTATATTCATAATACAATTTAATTCAGAGTGGAATAGAATTCAATTCAAAATAGAACAGAATTCAGAATAGAATAAAATTCATGATTGAATAAAATTCAGAAAAGCTTAGAATACAGAACAGAAGAGAATTCAGAAGAGAAGAGAATAAAATTCAGAAAAGAATTGAATATAGAATAGAATTTAATTTAGAATAGAATAGAATTCAGAATTGAATTAAATTCAAAATAGAATAGCATAGAATTCAGAATAGAATGAGTTAGAATAGAATTCAGAATAGTATAAAATTCAGAATAGAATTAAATTCAAAATAGAATAGAATTGAGAATAGTATAAATTCTGAATAGAATAGCATAAAATTAAAAACAGAATAAAATTAAAGAATAGAATAGAATAAAATTCAGAATAGAATTAAATTCAAAATAGAACAGAATTGAGAATAGTATAAAATTTTGAATAGAATAGCATAAAATTCAAAACAGAATAAAATTAGGGAATAGAATAGAATAAAATTCAGAATAGAATCAAATTCAGAACAGAATAGAATGAATTCTTGACAGTATTGAATTCAGAATAGAATAAATTTCAGAATAGAATAGAATAGAGAATGGAATAAAATTCAGAAAGGAATAAAATTCAGAATAGAATAGAGTTAACAATGGAGTAGATTTCAGAATAGAATAAAATTCAGAAACGCTTACAATTCAGAACAGAATAGATTTCAGAACAGAATAGAATCCAGCATTTAATAGAATTCAGAATAGAATAGAATTCAGAATAGAATTGAAAAAATTCAGAACAGAATAAAATTCAGAAAAGAATTATATTCATAATACAATTTAATTCAAAATAAAACAGAGTTCAGAATAGTACAAAATTCAGAACAGAATAGAATAAAATTCAGAAGAGAATAAAATTCAAAATAAAATGGAATTGAGAATAGTATAAAATTCAGAAGAATAGCATAAAATTCAAAACAGAACAAAATTCTGAATAAAATAGCATAAAATTCAAAACAGAATAAAATTAGGGAATAGAACAGAATCAAATTCAGAATAGAATCAAATTCAGAATAGAATAGAATAAATTCAGAATAGTATTGAATTCAGAGTAGAATAAATTTCAGAATAGAATAGAGAATAGAAAAAAATTCAGAAAGGAATAAAATTCATAATAGAACAAAATTCAGAAATGCTTACATTTCACAACAGAAAAGATTTCAGAATAGAATAGAATTCAGCATTTAATAGAATTCAGAAAAGAATAGAATTCAGAATAGAATTGAAAAAATTCAGAATAGAATAAAATTCAGAAAAGAATTATATTCATAATACAATTTAATTCAGAATAGAACAGAATTCAGAATAAAATTAAATTCAAAATAGAACAGAATTCAGAATAGTACAAAATTGAGAATAGAATAGAATAAAATTCAGAATAGAATAAAATTCAGAATAGATTTAAATTCAAAAAAGAAGAGAATTGAGAATAGTATAAAATTTTGAATAGAATAGCATAAAATTCAAAACAGAATAAAATTAGGGAATAGAATAGAATAAAATTCAGAATAGAATCAAATTCAGAACAGAATAGAATGAATTCATGACAGTATTGAATTCAGAGTAGAATAAATTTCAGAATAGAATAGAGAATAGAAAAAAATTCAGAAAGGAATAAAATTCATAATAGAACAAAATTCAGAAATGCTTACAATTCACAACAGAAAAGATTTCAGAACAGAATAGAATTCAGCATTTAATAGAATTCAGAATAGAATAGAATTCAGAATTGAATTGAATAAAATTCAGAATATAATAAAATTCAGAATAGAATAAAATTCAGAAAGGAATAAAATTCAGAATAGAATAAAATTCAGAAATGCTTACAATTCACAACAGAATAGATTTCAGAATAGAATAAAATTCAGAATAGAATAAAATTCAGAAAAGAATTATATTCATAATACAATTTAATTCAGAATAGAATAGAATTCAGAATAGAATAAATTTCAGAATAGAATAGAATAGAGAATGGAATAAAATTCAGAAAGGAATAAAATTCAGAATAGAATAGAGTTAACAATAGGGTAGATTTCAGAATAGAATAAAATTCAGAATAGAATAAAATTCAAAATAGAATAAAATTCAGAAACGCTTACAATTCAGAACAGAATAGAATTCAGCATTTAATAGAATTCAGAATAGAATAGAATTCAGAAAAGAATTATATTCATATTACAATTTAATTCAGAATAGAATAGAATTCAGAATAGAATTAAATTCAAAATAGAACAGAATTCAGAATAGTACAAAATTCAGAATAGAATAGCATAAAATGAAAAAGAGAATAAAATTAGGGAATAGAATCGAATAAAATTCAGAATAAAATCAAATTCAGAATAGAATAGAATAAATTTAGAATAGTATTGAATTCAGAATAGAATAAATTTCAGAATAGAATAGAGAGTAGAATAAAATTCAGAATAGAATGAAATTCAGAATAGAATCAAATTCAGAACAGAATAGAATAAATTCATGATAGTATTGAATTCAGAATAGAATAAATTTCAGAATAGAATAGAATTGAGAATGGAATAAAATTCAGAATAGAATAGAGTTAACAATGGAGTAGATTTCAGAACAGAATAAAATTCATACTAGAATAAAATTCAGAAACGCTTACCATTCAGAACAGAATAGATTTCAGAATAGAATAGAATCCAGCATTTAATAGAATTCAGAATAGAATAGAATTCAGAATTGAATTGAATAAAATTAAGAATAGAATAAAATTCAGAATACAATTCAATTCAAAATAGAACAGAATTCAGAATAGTACAAAATTCAGAATAGAATAAAATTCAAAATAAAATGGAATTGAGAATAGTATAAAATTCAGAAGAATAGCATAAAATTCAAAACAGAACAAAATTCAGAATAGAATTGAATAAAATTGAGAATAGAATAAAATTCAGAAAAGAATTATATTCATAATACAATTTAATTCAAAATAGAACATAATTCAGAATAGAATAAAATTCATAATTGAATAAAATTCAGAAAAGTTTAGAATACAGAACAGAAGAGAATTCAGAAGACAAGAGAATAAAATTCAGAAAAGAATTGAATATATAATAGAATTTAATTTAGAATAGAATTTAATTTAGAATAGAATAGAATTCAGAATTGAATTAAATTCAAAATAGAATAGATTAGAATTCAGAATAAAATAGAATTAGAATAGAATTGAGAATAGCATAAAATTCAGAATTGAATTAAATTCAAAATAGAATAGAATTGAGAATTTTATAAAATTCTGAATAGAACAGCATAAAATTCAAAACAGAATAAAATTAGGGAATAGAACAGAATCAAATTCAGAATAGAATCAAATTCAGAATAGAATAGAATAAATTCATAATAGTATTGAATTCAGAATAGAATAAATTTCAGAATAGAATAGAATAGAGAATAGAATAAAATTCAGAAAGGAATAAAATTCAGAATAGAATAAAATTCAGAAATGCTTACAATTCACAACAGAATAGATTTCAGAATAGAATAGAATTCAGAATAGAATAAATTTCAGAATAGAATAGAATAGAGAATGGAATAAAATTCAGAAAGGAATAAAATTCAGAATAGAATAGAGTTAACAATAGGGTAGATTTCAGAATAGAATAAAATTCAGAATAGAATAAAATTCAAAATAGAATAAAATTCAGAAACGCTTACAATTCAGAACAGAATAGATTTCAGAAAAGAATAGAATTCAGCATTTAAAAGAATTCAGAATAGAATAGAATTCAGAAAAGAATTATATTCATATTACAATTTAATTCAGAATAGAACAGAATTCAGAATAGAATTAAATTCAAAATAGAACAGAATTCAGAATAGTACAAAATTGAGAATAGAATAGAATAAAATTCAGAATAGAATAAAATTCATAATTGAATAAAATTCAGAAAAGCTTATAATACAGAACAGAACAGATTTCAGAAGAAAAGAGAATAAAATTCAAAATAGAATCACATTCAGAATAGAATAGATTTCAGAATAGAAAAGAATTCAGCATTTAATAGAATTCAGAATAGAAGAGAATTCAGAATAGAATTGAATAAAATATAGAATAGAATAAAATTCAGAAAAGAATTATATTCATTATACAATATAATTCAGAATAGAATAGAATTCAGAATAGAATTAAATTCAAAATAGAACAGAGTTCAGAATAGTACAAAATTGAGAATAGAATAGAATAAAATTCAGAATAGAATAAAATTCATAATTGAATAAAATTCAGAAAAGCTTATAATACAGAACAGAACAGAATTCAGAAGAGAAGAGAATAAAATTCAGAATAGAATCACATTCAGAATAGAATAGAGTAAATTCAGAATAGTATTGAATTCAGAATAGAATAAATTTCAGAATAGAATAGAATAGAGAATAGAATAAAATTCAGAAAGGAATAAAATTCAGAATAGAATAGAGTTAACAATAGAGTAGATTTCAGAATAGAATAAAATTCATAATAGAATAAAACTCAGAAACGCTGACAATTCAGAACAGAACAGATTTCAGAAAAGAATAGAATTCAGCATTTAATAGAATTCAGAATAGAATTCAATTCAAAATAGAACAGAATTCAGAATAGTACAAAATTCAGAACAGAATAGAATAAAATTCAGAATAGAATAAACTTCAAAATAAAATGGAATTGAGAATAGTATAAAATTCAGAAGAACAGCATAAAATTCAAAACAGAACAAAATTCAGAAAAGAATTATATTCATAATACAATTTAATTCAGAGTGGAATAGAATTCAATTCAAAATAGAACAGAATTCAGAATAGAATAAAATTCATGATTGAATAAAATTCAGAAAAGCTTAGAATACAGAACAGAAGAGAATTCAGAAGAGAAGAGAATAAAATTCAGAAAAGAATTGAATATAGAATAGAATTTAATTTAGAATAGAATAGAATTCAGAATTGAATTAAATTCAAAATAGAATAACATAGAATTCAGAATAGAATGGAGTTAGAATAGAATTCAGAATAGTATAAAATTCAGAATAGAATTAAATTCAAAATAGAATAGAATTGAGAATAGTATAAATTCTGAATAGAATAGCATAAAATTAAAAACAGAATAAAATTAAAGAATAGAATAGAATAAAATTCAGAATAGAATAGAATTCAGAATAGAATAAATTTCAGAATAGAATAGAATAGAGAATGGAATAAAATTCAGAAAGGAATAAAATTCAGAATAGAATAGAGTTAACAATAGGGTAGATTTCAGAATAGAATAAAATTCAGAATAGAATAAAATTCAAAATAGAATAAAATTCAGAAACGCTTACAATTCAGAACAGAATAGAATTCAGCATTTAATAGAATTCAGAATAGAATAGAATTCAGAAAAGAATTATATTCATATTACAATTTAATTCAGAATAGAATAGAATTCAGAATAGAATTAAATTCAAAATAGAACAGAATTCAGAATAGTACAAAATTCAGAATAGAATAGCATAAAATGAAAAAGAGAATAAAATTAGGGAATAGAATCGAATAAAATTCAGAATAAAATCAAATTCAGAATAGAATAGAATAAATTTAGAATAGTATTGAATTCAGAATAGAATAAATTTCAGAATAGAATAGAGAGTAGAATAAAATTCAGAATAGAATGAAATTCAGAATAGAATCAAATTCAGAACAGAATAGAATAAATTCATGATAGTATTGAATTCAGAATAGAATAAATTTCAGAATAGAATAGAATTGAGAATGGAATAAAATTCAGAATAGAATAGAGTTAACAATGGAGTAGATTTCAGAACAGAATAAAATTCATACTAGAATAAAATTCAGAAACGCTTACCATTCAGAACAGAATAGATTTCAGAATAGAATAGAATCCAGCATTTAATAGAATTCAGAATAGAATAGAATTCAGAATTGAATTGAATAAAATTAAGAATAGAATAAAATTCAGAATACAATTCAATTCAAAATAGAACAGAATTCAGAATAGTACAAAATTCAGAATAGAATAAAATTCAAAATAAAATGGAATTGAGAATAGGATAAAATTCAGAAGAATAGCATAAAATTCAAAACAGAACAAAATTCAGAATAGAATTGAATAAAATTGAGAATAGAATAAAATTCAGAAAAGAATTATATTCATAATACAATTTAATTCAAAATAGAACATAATTCAGAATAGAATAAAATTCATAATTGAATAAAATTCAGAAAAGTTTAGAATACAGAACAGAAGAGAATTCAGAAGACAAGAGAATAAAATTCAGAAAACAATTGAATATATAATAGAATTTAATTTAGAATAGAATTTAATTTAGAATAGAATAGAATTCAGAATTGAATTAAATTCAAAATAGAATAGATTAGAATTCAGAATAAAATAGAATTAGAATAGAATTGAGAATAGCATAAAATTCAGAATTGAATTAAATTCAAAATAGAATAGAATTGAGAATTTTATAAAATTCTGAATAGAACAGCATAAAATTCAAAACAGAATAAAATTAGGGAATAGAACAGAATCAAATTCACAATAGAATCAAATTCAGAATAGAATAGAATAAATTCATAATAGTATTGAATTCAGAATAGAATAAATTTCAGAATAGAATAGAATAGAGAATAGAATAAAATTCAGAAAAGAATTATATTCATAATACAATTTAATTCAGAATAGAATAGAATTCAGAATAGAATAAATTTCAGAATAGAATAGAATAGAGAATGGAATAAAATTCAGAAAGGAATAAAATTCAGAATAGAATAGAGTTAACAATAGGGTAGATTTCAGAATAGAATAAAATTCAGAATAGATTAAAATTCAAAATAGAATAAAATTCAGAAACGCTTACAATTCAGAACAGAATAGATTTCAGAAAAGAATAGAATTCAGCATTTAAAAGAATTCAGAATAGAATAGAATTCAGAAAAGAATTATATTCATATTACAATTTAATTCAGAATAGAACAGAATTCAGAATAGAATTAAATTCAAAATAGAACAGAATTCAGAATAGTACAAAATTGAGAATAGAATAGAATAAAATTCAGAATAGAATAAAATTCATAATTGAATAAAATTCAGAAAAGCTTATAATACAGAACAGAACAGAATTCAGAAGAAAAGAGAATAAAATTCAAAATAGAATCACATTCAGAATAGAATAGATTTCAGAATAGAAAAGAATTCAGCATTTAATAGAATTCAGAATAGAAGAGAATTCAGAATAGAATTGAATAAAATATAGAATAGAATAAAATTCAGAAAAGAATTATATTCATTATACAATATAATTCAGAATAGAATAGAATTCAGAATAGAATTAAATTCAAAATAGAACAGAGTTCAGAATAGTACAAAATTGAGAATAGAATAGAATAAAATTCAGAATAGAATAAAATTCATAATTGAATAAAATTCAGAAAAGCTTATAATACAGAACAGAACAGAATTCAGAAGAGAAGAGAATAAAATTCAGAATAGAATCACATTCAGAATAGAATAGAGTAAATTCAGAATAGTATTGAATTCAGAATAGAATAAATTTCAGAATAGAATAGAATAGAGAATAGAATAAAATTCAGAAAGGAATAAAATTCAGAATAGAATAGAGTTAACAATAGAGTAGATTTCAGAATAGAATAAAATTCATAATAGAATAAAACTCAGAAACGCTGACAATTCAGAACAGAACAGATTTCAGAAAAGAATAGAATTCAGCATTTAATAGAATTCAGAATAGAATTCAATTCAAAATAGAACAGAATTCAGAATAGTACAAAATTCAGAACAGAATAGAATAAAATTCAGAATAGAATAAACTTCAAAATAAAATGGAATTGAGAATAGTATAAAATTCAGAAGAACAGCATAAAATTCAAAACAGAACAAAATTCAGAAAAGAATTATATTCATAATACAATTTAATTCAGAGTGGAATAGAATTCAATTCAAAATAGAACAGAATTCAGAATAGAATAAAATTCATGATTGAATAAAATTCAGAAAAGCTTAGAATACAGAACAGAAGAGAATTCAGAAGAGAAGAGAATAAAATTCAGAAAAGAATTGAATATAGAATAGAATTTAATTTAGAATAGAATAGAATTCAGAATTGAATTAAATTCGAAATAGAATAACATAGAATTCAGAATAGAATGGAGTTAGAATAGAATTCAGAATAGTATAAAATTCAGAATAGAATTAAATTCAAAATAGAATAGAATTGAGAATAGTATAAATTCTGAATAGAATAGCATAAAATTAAAAACAGAATAAAATTAAAGAATAGAATAGAATAAAATTCAGAATAGAATAGAATTCAGAATAGAATAAATTTCAGAATAGAATAGAATAGAGAATGGAATAAAATTCAGAAAGGAATAAAATTCAGAATAGAATAGAGTTAACAATAGGGTAGATTTCAGAATAGAATAAAATTCAGAATAGAATAAAATTCAAAATAGAATAAAATTCAGAAACGCTTACAATTCAGAACAGAATAGAATTCAGCATTTAATAGAATTCAGAATAGAATAGAATTCAGAAAAGAATTATATTCATATTACAATTTAATTCAGAATAGAATAGAATTCAGAATAGAATTAAATTCAAAATAGAACAGAATTCAGAATAGTACAAAATTCAGAATAGAATAGCATAAAATGAAAAAGAGAATAAAATTAGGGAATAGAATCGAATAAAATTCAGAATAAAATCAAATTCAGAATAGAATAGAATAAATTTAGAATAGTATTGAATTCAGAATAGAATAAATTTCAGAATAGAATAGAGAGTAGAATAAAATTCAGAATAGAATGAAATTCAGAATAGAATCAAATTCAGAACAGAATAGAATAAATTCATGATAGTATTGAATTCAGAATAGAATAAATTTCAGAATAGAATAGAATTGAGAATGGAATAAAATTCAGAATAGAATAGAGTTAACAATGGAGTAGATTTCAGAACAGAATAAAATTCATACTAGAATAAAATTCAGAAACGCTTACCATTCAGAACAGAATAGATTTCAGAATAGAATAGAATCCAGCATTTAATAGAATTCAGAATAGAATAGAATTCAGAATTGAATTGAATAAAATTAAGAATAGAATAAAATTCAGAATACAATTCAATTCAAAATAGAACAGAATTCAGAATAGTACAAAATTCAGAATAGAATAAAATTCAAAATAAAATGGAATTGAGAATAGGATAAAATTCAGAAGAATAGCATAAAATTCAAAACAGAACAAAATTCAGAATAGAATTGAATAAAATTGAGAATAGAATAAAATTCAGAAAAGAATTATATTCATAATACAATTTAATTCAAAATAGAACATAATTCAGAATAGAATAAAATTCATAATTGAATAAAATTCAGAAAAGTTTAGAATACAGAACAGAAGAGAATTCAGAAGACAAGAGAATAAAATTCAGAAAAGAATTGAATATATAATAGAATTTAATTTAGAATAGAATTTAATTTAGAATAGAATAGAATTCAGAATTGAATTAAATTCAAAATAGAATAGATTAGAATTCAGAATAAAATAGAATTAGAATAGAATTGAGAATAGCATAAAATTCAGAATTGAATTAAATTCAAAATAGAATAGAATTGAGAATTTTATAAAATTCTGAATAGAACAGCATAAAATTCAAAACAGAATAAAATTAGGGAATAGAACAGAATCAAATTCACAATAGAATCAAATTCAGAATAGAATAGAATAAATTCATAATAGTATTGAATTCAGAATAGAATAAATTTCAGAATAGAATAGAATAGAGAATAGAATAAAATTCAGAAAAGAATTATATTCATAATACAATTTAATTCAGAATAGAATAGAATTCAGAATAGAATAAATTTCAGAATAGAATAGAATAGAGAATGGAATAAAATTCAGAAAGGAATAAAATTCAGAATAGAATAGAGTTAACAATAGGGTAGATTTCAGAATAGAATAAAATTCAGAATAGAATAAAATTCAAAATAGAATAAAATTCAGAAACGCTTACAATTCAGAACAGAATAGATTTCAGAAAAGAATAGAATTCAGCATTTAAAAGAATTCAGAATAGAATAGAATTCAGAAAAGAATTATATTCATATTACAATTTAATTCAGAATAGAACAGAATTCAGAATAGAATTAAATTCAAAATAGAACAGAATTCAGAATAGTACAAAATTGAGAATAGAATAGAATAAAATTCAGAATAGAATAAAATTCATAATTGAATAAAATTCAGAAAAGCTTATAATACAGAACAGAACAGAATTCAGAAGAAAAGAGAATAAAATTCAAAATAGAATCACATTCAGAATAGAATAGATTTCAGAATAGAAAAGAATTCAGCATTTAATAGAATTCAGAATAGAAGAGAATTCAGAATAGAATTGAATAAAATATAGAATAGAATAAAATTCAGAAAAGAATTATATTCATTATACAATATAATTCAGAATAGAATAGAATTCAGAATAGAATTAAATTCAAAATAGAACAGAGTTCAGAATAGTACAAAATTGAGAATAGAATAGAATAAAATTCAGAATAGAATAAAATTCATAATTGAATAAAATTCAGAAAAGCTTATAATACAGAACAGAACAGAATTCAGAAGAGAAGAGAATAAAATTCAGAATAGGATCACATTCAGAATAGAATAGAGTAAATTCAGAATAGTATTGAATTCAGAATAGAATAAATTTCAGAATAGAATAGAATAGAGAATAGAATAAAATTCAGAAAGGAATAAAATTCAGAATAGAATAGAGTTAACAATAGAGTAGATTTCAGAATAGAATAAAATTCATAATAGAATAAAACTCAGAAACGCTGACAATTCAGAACAGAACAGATTTCAGAAAAGAATAGAATTCAGCATTTAATAGAATTCAGAATAGAATTCAATTCAAAATAGAACAGAATTCAGAATAGTACAAAATTCAGAACAGAATAGAATAAAATTCAGAATAGAATAAACTTCAAAATAAAATGGAATTGAGAATAGTATAAAATTCAGAAGAACAGCATAAAATTCAAAACAGAACAAAATTCAGAAAAGAATTATATTCATAATACAATTTAATTCAGAGTGGAATAGAATTCAATTCAAAATAGAACAGAATTCAGAATAGAATAAAATTCATGATTGAATAAAATTCAGAAAAGCTTAGAATACAGAACAGAAGAGAATTCAGAAGAGAAGAGAATAAAATTCAGAAAAGAATTGAATATAGAATAGAATTTAATTTAGAATAGAATAGAATTCAGAATTGAATTAAATTCAAAATAGAATAACATAGAATTCAGAATAGAATGGAGTTAGAATAGAATTCAGAATAGTATAAAATTCAGAATAGAATTAAATTCAAAATAGAATAGAATTGAGAATAGTACAAAATTCACAATAGAATTGAAAAAATTCAGAACAGAATAAAATTCAGAAAAGAATTATATTCATAATACAATTTAATTCAGAATAGAACAGAATTTAGAATAAAATTAAATTCAAAATAGAACAGAATTCAGAATAGTACAAAATTCAGAATAGAATAGCATAAAATGAAAAAGAGAATAAAATTAGGGAATAGAATCGAATAAAATTCAGAATAAAATCAAATTCAGAATAGAATAAAATTCAGAAAAGAATTATATTCATAATACAATTTAATTCAGAATAGAACAGAATTCAGAATAAAATTAAATTCAAAATAGAACAGAATTCAGAATAGTACAAAATTGAGAATAGAATAGAATAAAATTCAGAATAGAATAAAATTCAGAATAGAATTAAATTCAAAAAAGAACAGAATTGAGAATAGTATAAAATTTTGAATAGAATAGCATAAAATTCAAAACAGAATAAAATTCTGAATAAAATAGCATAAAATTCAAAACAGAATAAAATTAGGGAATAGAACAGAATCAAATTCAGAATAGAATCAAATTCAGAATAGTATTGAATTCAGAATAGAATAAATTTCAGAATAGAATAGAATTGAGAATAGTATAAATTCTGAATAGAATAGCATAAAATTAAAAACAGAATAAAATTAAAGAATAGAATAGAATAAAATTCAGAATAGAATTAAATTCAAAATAGAACAGAATTGAGAATAGTATAAAATTTTGAATAGAATAGCATAAAATTCAAAACAGAATAAAATTAGGGAATAGAATAGAATAAAATTCAGAATAGAATCAAATTCAGAACAGAATAGAATGAATTCATGACAGTATTGAATTCAGAATAGAATAAATTTCAGAATAGAATAGAATAGAGAATGGAATAAAATTCAGAAAGGAATAAAATTCAGAATAGAATAGAGTTAACAATGGAGTAGATTTCAGAATAGAATAAAATTCAGAAACGCTTACAATTCAGAACAGAATAGATTTCAGAACAGAATAGAATCCAGCATTTAATAGAATTCAGAATAGAATAGAATTCAGAATAGAATTGAAAAAATTCAGAACAGAATAAAATTCAGAAAAGAATTATATTCATAATACAATTTAATTCAAAATAAAACAGAATTCAGAATAGTACAAAATTCAGAACAGAAGAGAATAAAATTCAGAAGAGAATAAAATTCAAAATAAAATGGAATTGAGAATAGTATAAAATTCAGAAGAATAGCATAAAATTCAAAACAGAACAAAATTCTGAATAAAATAGCATAAAATTCAAAACAGAATAAAATTAGGGAATAGAACAGAATCAAATTCAGAATAGAATCAAATTCAGAATAGAATAGAATAAATTCAGAATAGCATTGAATTCAGAATAGAATAAATTTCAGAATAGAATAGAATAGAGAATAGAATAAAATTCAGAAAGGAATAAAATTCAGAATAGAATAAAATTCAGAAATGCTTACAATTCACAACAGAATAGATTTCAGAACAGAATAGAATTCAGCATTTAATAGAATTCAGAATAGAATAGAATTCAGAATAGAATTGAAAAAATTCAGAATAGAATAAAATTCAGAAAAGAATTATATTCATAATACAATTTAATTCAGAATAGAATTAAATTCAAAATAAAATGGAATTGAGAATAGTATAAAATTCAGAAGAACAGCATAAAATTCAAAACAGAACAAAACTCAGAATAGAATAGTATAAAATTCAGAATAGAATAAAATTCAGAAAAGAATTATATTCATAATACAATTTAATTCAGAGTGGAATAGAATTCAATTCAAAATAGAACAGAATTCAGAATAGAATAAAATTCATGATTGAATAAAATTCAGAAAAGCTTAGAATACAGAACAGAAGAGAATTCAGAAGAGAAGAGAATAAAATTCAGAAAAGAATTGAATATAGAATAGAATTTAATTTAGAATAGAATAGAATTCAGAATTGAATTAAATTCAAAATAGAATAGCATAGAATTCAGAATAGAATGGAGTTAGAATAGAATTCAGAATAGTATAAAATTCAGAATAGAATTAAATTCAAAATAGAATAGAATTGAGAATAGTATAAATTCTGAATAGAATAGCATAAAATTAAAAACAGAATAAAATTAAAGAATAGAATAGAATAAAATTCAGAATAGAATTAAATTCAAAATAGAACAGAATTGAGAATAGTATAAAATTTTGAATAGAATAGCATAAAATTCAAAACAGAATAAAATTAGGGAATAGAATAGAATAAAATTCAGAATAGAATCAAATTCAGAACAGAATAGAATGAATTCATGACAGTATTGAATTCAGAATAGAATAAATTTCAGAATAGAATAGAATAGAGAATGGAATAAAATTCAGAAAGGAATAAAATTCAGAAAGGAATAAAATTCAGAATAGAATAGAGTTAACAATGGAGTAGATTTCAGAATAGAATAAAATTCAGAAACGCTTACAATTCAGAACAGAATAGATTTCAGAATAGAATAGAATCCAGCATTTAATAGAATTCAGAATAGAATAGAATTCAGAATAGAATTGAAAAAATTCAGAACAGAATAAAATTCAGAAAAGAATTATATTCATAATACAATTTAATTCAAAATAAAACAGAATTCAGAATAGTACAAAATTCAGAACAGAAGAGAATAAAATTCAGAAGAGAATAAAATTCAAAATAAAATGGAATTGAGAATAGTATAAAATTCAGAAGAATAGCATAAAATTCAAAACAGAACAAAATTCTGAATAAAAAAACATAAAATTCAAAACAGAATAAAATTAGGGAATAGAACAGAATCAAATTCAGAATAGAATCAAATTCAGAATAGAATAGAATAAATTCAGAATAGTATTGAATTCAGAATAGAATAAATTTCAGAATAGAATAGAATTGAGAATAGAATAAAATTCAGAAAGGAATAAAATTCAGAATAGAATAGAGTTAACAATGGAGTAGATTTCAGAATAGAATAAAATTCAGAAACGCTTACAATTCAGAACAGAATAGATTTCATAACAGAATAGAATCCAGCATTTAATAGAATTCAGAATAGAATAGAATTCAGAATAGAATTGAAAAAATTCAGAACAGAATAAAATTCAGAAAAGAATTATATTCATAATACAATTTAATTCAAAATAAAACAGAATTCAGAATAGCACAAAATTCAGAACAGAATAGAATAAAATTCAGAAGAGAATAAAATTCAAAATAAAATGGAATTGAGAATAGTATAAAATTCAGAAGAATAGCATAAAATTCAAAACAGAACAAAATTCTGAATAAAATAGCATAAAATTCAAAACAGAATAAAATTAGGGAATAGAACAGAATCAAATTCAGAATAGAATCAAATTCAGAATAGAATAGAATAAATTCAGAATAGTATTGAATTCAGAATAGAATAAATTTCAGAATAGAATAGAATAGAGAACAGAATAAAATTCAGAAAGGAATAAAATTCAGAATAGAATAAAATTCAGAAACGCTTACAATTCAGAAAAGAATAGATTTCAGAATAGAATAGAATTCAAAGAATTATATTCATAATACAATTTAATTCAGAATAGAATTAAATTCAAAATAGAACAGAATTCAGAATAGTACAAAATTGAGAATAGAATAGAATAAAATTCAGAATAGAATAAAATTCAGAATAGAATAAAATTCAAAATAAAATGGAATTGAGAATAGTATAAAATTCAGAAGAATAGCATAAAATTCAAAACAGAGCAAAATTCAGAATAGAATAGAATAAAATTCATAATAGAATAAAATTCATAATTGAATAATATTCAGAAAAGATTAGAATACAGAACAGAACAGAATTCAGAATTGAAGAGAATAAAATTCAGATTAGAATAAAATTCAGAAAAGAATTGAATTCAGAATAGAATTTAATTTAGAATAGAATAGAATAGAATTCAGAATAGAATTAAATTCAAAATAGAATAGATTTGAGAATAGTATAAAATTCAGAATAGAATAGCATAAAATGAAAAAGAGAATAAAATTAGGGAATAGAATTGAATAAAATTCAGAATAAAATCAAATTCAGAATAGAATAGAATAAATTTAGAATAGTATTGAATTCAGAATAGAATAAATTTCAGAATAGAATGGAGAGTAGAATAAAATTCAGAATAGAATGAAATTCAGAATAGAATCAAATTCAGAACAGAATAGAATAAATTCATGATAGTATTGAATTCAGAATAGAATAAATTTCAGAATAGAATAGAATAGAGAATGGAATAAAATTCAGAATAGAATAGAGTTAACAATGGAGTAGATTTCAGAACAGAATAAAATTCATACTAGAATAAAATTCAGAAACGCTTACCATTCAGAACAGAATAGATTTCAGAATAGAATAGAATCCAGCATTTAATAGAATTCAGAATAGAATAGAATTCAGAATTGAATTGAATAAAATTAAGAATAGAATAAAATTCAGAAAAGAATTATATTCATAATACAATTTAATTCAGAATAGAATAGAATTCAGAATACAATTCAATTCAAAATAGAACAGAATTCAGAATAGTACAAAATTCAGAATAGAATAAAATTCAAAATAAAATGGAATTGAGAATAGTATAAAATTCAGAAGAATAGCATAAAATTCAAAACAGAACAAAATTCAGAATAGAATTGAATAAAATTGAGAATAGAATAAAATTCAGAAAAGAATTATATTCATAATACAATTTAATTCAAAATAGAACATAATTCAGAATAGAATAAAATTCATAATTGAATAAAATTCAGAAAAGTTTAGAATACAGAACAGAAGAGAATTCAGAAGACAAGAGAATAAAATTCAGAAAAGAATTGAATATATAATAGAATTTAATTTAGAATAGAATTTAATTTAGAATAGAATAGAATTCAGAATTGAATTAAATTCAAAATAGAATAGATTAGAATTCAGAATAAAATAGAATTAGAATAGAATTGAGAATAGTATAAAATTCAGAATAGAATTAAATTCAAAATAGAATAGAATTGAGAATTTTATAAAATTCTGAATAGAACAGCATAAAATTCAAAACAGAATAAAATTAGGGAATAGAACAGAATCAAATTCAGAATAGAATCAAATTCAGAATAGAATAGAATAAATTCATAATAGTATTGAATTCAGAATAGAATAAATTTCAGAATAGAATAGAATAGAGAATAGAATAAAATTCAGAAAGGAATAAAATTCAGAATAGAATAAAATTCAGAAATGCTTACAATTCACAACAGAATAGATTTCAGAATAGAATAGAATTCAGAATAGAATAAATTTCAGAATAGAATAGAATAGAGAATGGAATAAAATTCAGAAAGGAATAAAATTCAGAATAGAATAGAGTTAACAATAGGGTAGATTTCAGAATAGAATAAAATTCAGAATAGAATAAAATTCAAAATAGAATAAAATTCAGAAACGCTTACAATTCAGAACAGAATAGAATTCAGCATTTAATAGAATTCAGAATAGAATAAAATTCAGAAAAGAATTATATTCATTATACAATTTAATTCAGAATAGAACAGAATTCAGAATAGAATTAAATTCAAAATAGAACAGAATTCAGAATAGTACAAAATTCAGAATAGAATAGAATAAATTCAGAATAGTATTGAATTCAGAGTAGAATAAATTTCAGAATAGAATAGAGAATAGAAAAAAATTCAGAAAGGAATAAAATTCATAATAGAACAAAATTCAGAAATGCTTACAATTCACAACAGAAAAGATTTCAGAATAGAATAGAATTCAGCATTTAATAGAATTCAGAAAAGAATAGAATTCAGAATAGAATTGAAAAAATTCAGAATAGAATAAAATTCAGAAAAGAATTATATTCATAATACAATTTAATTCAGAATAGAAAAGAATTCAGAATAGAATTAAATTCAAAATAGAACAGAATTCAGAATAGTACAAAATTCAGAATAGAATAGCATAAAATTCAAAACAGAATAAAATTAGGGAATAGAATAGAATAAAATTCAGAATAGAATCAAATTCAGAACAGAATAGAATGAATTCATGACAGTATTGAATTCAGAGTAGAATAAATTTCAGAATAGAATAGAGAATAGAAAAAAATTCAGAAAGGAATAAAATTCATAATAGAACAAAATTCAGAAATGCTTACAATTCACAACAGAAAAGATTTCAGAATAGAATAGAATTCAGCATTTAATAGAATTCAGAAAAGAATAGAATTCAGAATAGAATTGAAAAAATTCAGAATAGAATAAAATTCAGAAAAGAATTATATTCATAATACAATTTAATTCAGAATAGAACAGAATTCAGAATAGAATTAAATTCAAAATAGAACAGAATTCAGAATAGTACAAAATTCAGAATAGAATAGAATAAATTCAGAATAGTATTGAATTCAGAGTAGAATAAATTTCAGAATAGAATAGAGAATAGAAAAAAATTCAGAAAGGAATAAAATTCATAATAGAACAAAATTCAGAAATGCTTACAATTCACAACAGAAAAGATTTCAGAATAGAATAGAATTCAGCATTTAATAGAATTCAGAAAAGAATAGAATTCAGAATAGAATTGAAAAAATTCAGAATAGAATAAAATTCAGAAAAGAATTATATTCATAATACAATTTAATTCAGAATAGAAAAGAATTCAGAATAAAATTAAATTCAAAATAGAACAGAATTCAGAATAGTACAAAATTTTGAATAGAATAGCATAAAATTCAAAACAGAATAAAATTAGGGAATAGAATAGAATAAAATTCAGAATAGAATCAAATTCAGAACAGAATAGAATGAATTCATGACAGTATTGAATTCAGAGTAGAATAAATTTCAGAATAGAATAGAGAATAGAAAAAAATTCAGAAAGGAATAAAATTCATAATAGAACAAAATTCAGAAATGCTTACAATTCACAACAGAAAAGATTTCAGAACAGAATAGAATTCAGCATTTAATAGAATTCAGAATAGAATAGAATTCAGAATTGAATTGAATAAAATTCAGAATAGAATAAAATTCAGAATAGAATAAAATTCAGAATAGAATAAAATTCAGAATAGAATAAAATTCAGAAATGCTTACAATTCACAACAGAATAGATTTCAGAATAGAATAAAATTCAGAATAGAATAAAATTCAGAAAAGAATTATATTCATAATACAATTTAATTCAGAATAGAATAGAATTCAGAATAGAATAAATTTCAGAATAGAATAGAATAGAGAATGGAATAAAATTCAGAAAAGAATAAAATTCAGAATAGAATAGAGTTAACAATAGGGTAGATTTCAGAATAGAATAAAATTCAGAATAGAATAAAATTCAAAATAGAATAAAATTCAGAAACGCTTACAATTCAGAACAGAATAGAATTCAGCATTTAATAGAATTCAGAATAGAATAGAATTCAGAAAAGAATTATATTCATATTACAATTTAATTCAGAATAGAATAGAATTCAGAATAGAATTAAATTCAAAATAGAACAGAATTCAGAATAGTACAAAATTCAGAATAGAATAGCATAAAATGAAAAAGAGAATAAAATTAGGGAATAGAATCGAATAAAATTCAGAATAAAATCAAATTCAGAATAGAATAGAATAAATTTAGAATAGTATTGAATTCAGAATAGAATAAATTTCAGAATAGAATAGAGAGTAGAATAAAATTCAGATAGAATCAAATTCAGAATAGAATCAAATTCAGAACAGAATAGAATAAATTCATGATAGTATTGAATTCAGAATAGAATAAATTTCAGAATAGAATAGAATTGAGAATGGAATAAAATTCAGAATAGAATAGAGTTAACAATGGAGTAGATTTCAGAACAGAATAAAATTCATACTAGAATAAAATTCAGAAACGCTTACCATTCAGAACAGAATAGATTTCAGAATAGAATAGAATCCAGCATTTAATAGAATTCAGAATAGAATAGAATTCAGAATTGAATTGAATAAAATTAAGAATAGAATAAAATTCAGAATACAATTCAATTCAAAATAGAACAGAATTCAGAATAGTACAAAATTCAGAATAGAATAAAATTCAAAATAAAATGGAATTGAGAATAGTATAAAATTCAGAAGAATAGCATAAAATTCAAAACAGAACAAAATTCAGAATAGAATTGAATAAAATTGAGAATAGAATAAAATTCAGAAAAGAATTATATTCATAATACAATTTAATTCAAAATAGAACATAATTCAGAATAGAATAAAATTCATAATTGCATAAAATTCAGAAAAGTTTAGAATACAGAACAGAAGAGAATTCAGAAGACAAGAGAATAAAATTCAGAAAAGAATTGAATATATAATAGAATTTAATTTAGAATAGAATTTAATTTAGAATAGAATAGAATTCAGAATTGAATTAAATTCAAAATAGAATAGATTAGAATTCAGAATAAAATAGAATTAGAATAGAATTGAGAATAGCATAAAATTCAGAATTGAATTAAATTCAAAATAGAATAGAATTGAGAATTTTATAAAATTCTGAATAGAACAGCATAAAATTCAAAACAGAATAAAATTAGGGAATAGAACAGAATCAAATTCACAATAGAATCAAATTCAGAATAGAATAGAATAAATTCATAATAGTATTGAATTCAGAATAGAATAAATTTCAGAATAGAATAGAATAGAGAATAGAATAAAATTCAGAAAAGAATTATATTCATAATACAATTTAATTCAGAATAGAATAGAATTCAGAATAGAATAAATTTCAGAATAGAATAGAATAGAGAATGGAATAAAATTCAGAAAGGAATAAAATTCAGAATAGAATAGAGTTAACAATAGGGTAGATTTCAGAATAGAATAAAATTCAGAATAGAATAAAATTCAAAATAGAATAAAATTCAGAAACGAATAGATTTCAGAAAAGAATAGAATTCAGCATTTAAAAGAATTCAGAATAGAATAGAATTCAGAAAAGAATTATATTCATATTACAATTTAATTCAGAATAGAACAGAATTCAGAATAGAATTAAATTCAAAATAGAACAGAATTCAGAATAGTACAAAATTGAGAATAGAATAGAATAAAATTCAGAATAGAATAAAATTCATAATTGAATAAAATTCAGAAAAGCTTATAATACAGAACAGAACAGAATTCAGAAGAAAAGAGAATAAAATTCAAAATAGAATCACATTCAGAATAGAATAGATTTCAGAATAGAAAAGAATTCAGCATTTAATAGAATTCAGAAGAGAAGAGAATTCAGAATAGAATTGAATAAAATATAGAATAGAATAAAATTCAGAAAAGAATTATATTCATTATACAATATAATTCAGAATAGAATAGAATTCAGAATAGAATTAAATTCAAAATAGAACAGAATTCAGAATAGTACAAAATTCAGAATAGAATAGCAGAAAATTAAAACAGAATAAAATTAGGGAATAGAATAGAATAAAATTCAGAATAGAATTAAATTCAAAATAGAACAGAATTGAGAATAGTATAAAATTCTGAATAGAATAGCATAAAATTCAAAACAGAATAAAATTAGGGAATAGAATAGAATCAAATTCAGAATAAAATCAAATTCAGAACAGAATAGAATAAATTCATGATAGTATTGAATTCAGAATAGAATAAATTTCAGAATAGAATAGAATAGAGAATGGAATAAAATTCAGAAAGGAATAAAATTCAAAATAGAATAGAGTTAACAATAGGGTAGATTTCAGAATAGAATAAAATTCAGAATAGAATAAAATTCAAAATAGAATAAAATTCAGAAACGCTTACAATTCAGAACAGAATAGAATTCAGCATTTAATAGAATTCAGAATAGAATAGAATTCAGAAAAGAATTATATTCATATTACAATTTAATTCAGAATAGAACAGAATTCAGAATAGAATTAAATTCAAAATAGAACAGAGTTCAGAATAGTACAAAATTGAGAATAGAATAGAATAAAATTCAGAATAGAATAAAATTCATAATTGAATAAAATTCAGAAAAGCTTATAATACAGAACAGAACAGAATTCAGAAGAGAAGAGAATAAAATTCAGAATAGAATCACATTCAGAATAGAATAGAGTAAATTCAGAATAGTATTGAATTCAGAATAGAATAAATTTCAGAATAGAATAGAATAGAGAATAGAATAAAATTCAGAAAGGAATAAAATTCAGAATAGAGTAGAGTTAACAATAGAGTAGATTTCAGAATAG
The DNA here is from genome assembly GCA_033807585.1 of Hydrophis major. Taxonomy (NCBI): domain Eukaryota; kingdom Metazoa; phylum Chordata; class Lepidosauria; order Squamata; family Elapidae; genus Hydrophis; species Hydrophis major. The sequence goes on along the minus strand of JAUCBL010000093.1, from coordinate 224,375 downwards.
AATAAAATTCATAATAGAATAAAACTCAGAAACGCTGACAATTCAGAACAGAACAGATTTCAGAAAAGAATAGAATTCAGCATTTAATAGAATTCAGAATAGAATTCAATTCAAAATAGAACAGAATTCAGAATAGTACAAAATTCAGAACAGAATAGAATAAAATTCAGAATAGAATAAACTTCAAAATAAAATGGAATTGAGAATAGTATAAAATTCAGAAGAACAGCATAAAATTCAAAACAGAACAAAATTCAGAAAAGAATTATATTCATAATACAATTTAATTCAGAGTGGAATAGAATTCAATTCAAAATAGAACAGAATTCAGAATAGAATAAAATTCATGATTGAATAAAATTCAGAAAAGCTTAGAATACAGAACAGAAGAGAATTCAGAAGAGAAGAGAATAAAATTCAGAAAAGAATTGAATATAGAATAGAATTTAATTTAGAATAGAATAGAATTCAGAATTGAATTAAATTCAAAATAGAATAACATAGAATTCAGAATAGAATGGAGTTAGAATAGAATTCAGAATAGTATAAAATTCAGAATAGAATTAAATTCAAAATAGAATAGAATTGAGAATAGTATAAATTCTGAATAGAATAGCATAAAATTAAAAACAGAATAAAATTAAAGAATAGAATAGAATAAAATTCAGAATAGAATTAAATTCAAAATAGAACAGAATTGAGAATAGTATAAAATTTTGAATAGAATAGCATAAAATTCAAAACAGAATAAAATTAGGGAATAGAATAGAATAAAATTCAGAATAGAATCAAATTCAGAACAGAATAGAATGAATTCATGACAGTATTGAATTCAGAATAGAATAAATTTCAGAATAGAATAGAATAGAGAATGGAATAAAATTCAGAAAGGAATAAAATTCAGAATAGAATAGAGTTAACAATGGAGTAGATTTCAGAATAGAATAAAATTCAGAAACGCTTACAATTCAGAACAGAATAGATTTCAGAATAGAATAGAATCCAGCATTTAATAGAATTCAGAATAGAATAGAATTCAGAATAGAATTGAAAAAATTCAGAACAGAATAAAATTCAGAAAAGAATTATATTCATAATACAATTTAATTCAAAATAAAACAGAATTCAGAATAGTACAAAATTCAGAACAGAAGAGAATAAAATTCAGAAGAGAATAAAATTCAAAATAAAATGGAATTGAGAATAGTATAAAATTCAGAAGAATAGCATAAAATTCAAAACAGAACAAAATTCTGAATAAAATAGCATAAAATTCAAAACAGAATAAAATTAGGGAATAGAACAGAATCAAATTCAGAATAGAATCAAATTCAGAATAGAATAGAATAAATTCAGAATAGTATTGAATTCAGAATAGAATAAATTTCAGAATAGAATAGAATTGAGAATAGTATAAATTCTGAATAGAATAGCATAAAATTAAAAACAGAATAAAATTAAAGAATAGAATAGAATAAAATTCAGAATAGAATTAAATTCAAAATAGAACAGAATTGAGAATAGTATAAAATTTTGAATAGAATAGCATAAAATTCAAAACAGAATAAAATTAGGGAATAGAATAGAATAAAATTCAGAATAGAATCAAATTCAGAACAGAATAGAATGAATTCATGACAGTATTGAATTCAGAATAGAATAAATTTCAGAATAGAATAGAATAGAGAATGGAATAAAATTCAGAAAGGAATAAAATTCAGAATAGAATAGAGTTAACAATGGAGTAGATTTCAGAATAGAATAAAATTCAGAAACGCTTACAATTCAGAACAGAATAGATTTCAGAACAGAATAGAATCCAGCATTTAATAGAATTCAGAATAGAATAGAATTCAGAATAGAATTGAAAAAATTCAGAACAGAATAAAATTCAGAAAAGAATTATATTCATAATACAATTTAATTCAAAATAAAACAGAATTCAGAATAGTACAAAATTCAGAACAGAAGAGAATAAAATTCAGAAGAGAATAAAATTCAAAATAAAATGGAATTGAGAATAGTATAAAATTCAGAAGAATAGCATAAAATTCAAAACAGAACAAAATTCTGAATAAAATAGCATAAAATTCAAAACAGAATAAAATTAGGGAATAGAACAGAATCAAATTCAGAATAGAATCAAATTCAGAATAGAATAGAATAAATTCAGAATAGTATTGAATTCAGAATAGAATAAATTTCAGAATAGAATAGAATTGAGAATAGTATAAATTCTGAATAGAATAGCATAAAATTAAAAACAGAATAAAATTAAAGAATAGAATAGAATAAAATTCAGAATAGAATTAAATTCAAAATAGAACAGAATTGAGAATAGTATAAAATTTTGAATAGAATAGCATAAAATTCAAAACAGAATAAAATTAGGGAATAGAATAGAATAAAATTCAGAATAGAATCAAATTCAGAACAGAATAGAATGAATTCATGACAGTATTGAATTCAGAATAGAATAAATTTCAGAATAGAATAGAATAGAGAATGGAATAAAATTCAGAAAGGAATAAAATTCAGAATAGAATAGAGTTAACAATGGAGTAGATTTCAGAATAGAATAAAATTCAGAAACGCTTACAATTCAGAACAGAATAGATTTCAGAACAGAATAGAATCCAGCATTTAATAGAATTCAGAATAGAATAGAATTCAGAATAGAATTGAAAAAATTCAGAACAGAATAAAATTCAGAAAAGAATTATATTCATAATACAATTTAATTCAAAATAAAACAGAGTTCAGAATAGTACAAAATTCAGAACAGAAGAGAATAAAATTCAGAAGAGAATAAAATTCAAAATAAAATGGAATTGAGAATAATATAAAATTCAGAAGAATAGCATAAAATTCAAAACAGAACAAAATTCTGAATAAAATAGCATAAAATTCAAAACAGAATAAAATTAGGGAATAGAACAGAATCAAATTCAGAATAGAATCAAATTCAGAATAGAATAGAATAAATTCAGAATAGCATTGAATTCAGAATAGAATAAATTTCAGAATAGAATAGAATAGAGAATAGAATAAAATTCAGAAAGGAATAAAATTCAGAATAGAATAAAATTCAGAAATGCTTACAATTCACAACAGAATAGATTTCAGAACAGAATAGAATTCAGCATTTAATAGAATTCAGAATAGAATAGAATTCAGAATAGAATTGAAAAAATTCAAAATAGAATAAAATTCAGAAAAGAATTATATTCATAATACAATTTAATTCAGAATAGAATTAAATTCAAAATAAAATGGAATTGAGAATAGTATAAAATTCAGAAGAACAGCATAAAATTCAAAACAGAACAAAACTCAGAATAGAATAGTATAAAATTCAGAATAGAATAAAATTCAGAAAAGAATTATATTCATAATACAATTTAATTCAGAGTGGAATAGAATTCAATTCAAAATAGAACAGAATTCAGAATAGAATAAAATTCATGATTGAATAAAATTCAGAAAAGCTTAGAATACAGAACAGAAGAGAATTCAGAAGAGAAGAGAATAAAATTCAGAAAAGAATTGAATATAGAATAGAATTTAATTTAGAATAGAATAGAATTCAGAATTGAATTAAATTCAAAATAGAATAGCATAGAATTCAGAATAGAATGGAGTTAGAATAGAATTCAGAATAGTATAAAATTCAGAATAGAATTAAATTCAAAATAGAATAGAATTGAGAATAGTATAAATTCTGAATAGAATAGCATAAAATTAAAAACAGAATAAAATTAAAGAATAGAATAGAATAAAATTCAGAATAGAATTAAATTCAAAATAGAACAGAATTGAGAATAGTATAAAATTTTGAATAGAATAGCATAAAATTCAAAACAGAATAAAATTAGGGAATAGAATAGAATAAAATTCAGAATAGAATCAAATTCAGAACAGAATAGAATGAATTCATGACAGTATTGAATTCAGAATAGAATAAATTTCAGAATAGAATAGAATAGAGAATGGAATAAAATTCAGAAAGGAATAAAATTCAGAAAGGAATAAAATTCAGAATAGAATAGAGTTAACAATGGAGTAGATTTCAGAATAGAATAAAATTCAGAAACGCTTACAATTCAGAACAGAATAGATTTCAGAATAGAATAGAATCCAGCATTTAATAGAATTCAGAATAGAATAGAATTCAGAATAGAATTGAAAAAATTCAGAACAGAATAAAATTCAGAAAAGAATTATATTCATAATACAATTTAATTCAAAATAAAACAGAATTCAGAATAGTACAAAATTCAGAACAGAAGAGAATAAAATTCAGAAGAGAATAAAATTCAAAATAAAATGGAATTGAGAATAGTATAAAATTCAGAAGAATAGCATAAAATTCAAAACAGAACAAAATTCTGAATAAAAAAACATAAAATTCAAAACAGAATAAAATTAGGGAATAGAACAGAATCAAATTCAGAATAGAATCAAATTCAGAATAGAATAGAATAAATTCAGAATAGTATTGAATTCAGAATAGAATAAATTTCAGAATAGAATAGAATTGAGAATAGAATAAAATTCAGAAAGGAATAAAATTCAGAATAGAATAGAGTTAACAATGGAGTAGATTTCAGAATAGAATAAAATTCAGAAACGCTTACAATTCAGAACAGAATAGATTTCATAACAGAATAGAATCCAGCATTTAATAGAATTCAGAATAGAATAGAATTCAGAATAGAATTGAAAAAATTCAGAACAGAATAAAATTCAGAAAAGAATTATATTCATAATACAATTTAATTCAAAATAAAACAGAATTCAGAATAGCACAAAATTCAGAACAGAATAGAATAAAATTCAGAAGAGAATAAAATTCAAAATAAAATGGAATTGAGAATAGTATAAAATTCAGAAGAATAGCATAAAATTCAAAACAGAACAAAATTCTGAATAAAATAGCATAAAATTCAAAACAGAATAAAATTAGGGAATAGAACAGAATCAAATTCAGAATAGAATCAAATTCAGAATAGAATAGAATAAATTCAGAATAGTATTGAATTCAGAATAGAATAAATTTCAGAATAGAATAGAATAGAGAACAGAATAAAATTCAGAAAGGAATAAAATTCAGAATAGAATAAAATTCAGAAACGCTTACAATTCAGAAAAGAATAGATTTCAGAATAGAATAGAATTCAAAGAATTATATTCATAATACAATTTAATTCAGAATAGAATTAAATTCAAAATAGAACAGAATTCAGAATAGTACAAAATTGAGAATAGAATAGAATAAAATTCAGAATAGAATAAAATTCAGAATAGAATAAAATTCAAAATAAAATGGAATTGAGAATAGTATAAAATTCAGAAGAATAGCATAAAATTCAAAACAGAGCAAAATTCAGAATAGAATAGAATAAAATTCATAATAGAATAAAATTCATAATTGAATAATATTCAGAAAAGATTAGAATACAGAACAGAACAGAATTCAGAATTGAAGAGAATAAAATTCAGATTAGAATAAAATTCAGAAAAGAATTGAATTCAGAATAGAATTTAATTTAGAATAGAATAGAATAGAATTCAGAATAGAATTAAATTCAAAATAGAATAGATTTGAGAATAGTATAAAATTCAGAATAGAATAGCATAAAATGAAAAAGAGAATAAAATTAGGGAATAGAATTGAATAAAATTCAGAATAAAATCAAATTCAGAATAGAATAGAATAAATTTAGAATAGTATTGAATTCAGAATAGAATAAATTTCAGAATAGAATGGAGAGTAGAATAAAATTCAGAATAGAATGAAATTCAGAATAGAATCAAATTCAGAACAGAATAGAATAAATTCATGATAGTATTGAATTCAGAATAGAATAAATTTCAGAATAGAATAGAATAGAGAATGGAATAAAATTCAGAATAGAATAGAGTTAACAATGGAGTAGATTTCAGAACAGAATAAAATTCATACTAGAATAAAATTCAGAAACGCTTACCATTCAGAACAGAATAGATTTCAGAATAGAATAGAATCCAGCATTTAATAGAATTCAGAATAGAATAGAATTCAGAATTGAATTGAATAAAATTAAGAATAGAATAAAATTCAGAAAAGAATTATATTCATAATACAATTTAATTCAGAATAGAATAGAATTCAGAATACAATTCAATTCAAAATAGAACAGAATTCAGAATAGTACAAAATTCAGAATAGAATAAAATTCAAAATAAAATGGAATTGAGAATAGTATAAAATTCAGAAGAATAGCATAAAATTCAAAACAGAACAAAATTCAGAATAGAATTGAATAAAATTGAGAATAGAATAAAATTCAGAAAAGAATTATATTCATAATACAATTTAATTCAAAATAGAACATAATTCAGAATAGAATAAAATTCATAATTGAATAAAATTCAGAAAAGTTTAGAATACAGAACAGAAGAGAATTCAGAAGACAAGAGAATAAAATTCAGAAAAGAATTGAATATATAATAGAATTTAATTTAGAATAGAATTTAATTTAGAATAGAATAGAATTCAGAATTGAATTAAATTCAAAATAGAATAGATTAGAATTCAGAATAAAATAGAATTAGAATAGAATTGAGAATAGTATAAAATTCAGAATAGAATTAAATTCAAAATAGAATAGAATTGAGAATTTTATAAAATTCTGAATAGAACAGCATAAAATTCAAAACAGAATAAAATTAGGGAATAGAACAGAATCAAATTCAGAATAGAATCAAATTCAGAATAGAATAGAATAAATTCATAATAGTATTGAATTCAGAATAGAATAAATTTCAGAATAGAATAGAATAGAGAATAGAATAAAATTCAGAAAGGAATAAAATTCAGAATAGAATAAAATTCAGAAATGCTTACAATTCACAACAGAATAGATTTCAGAATAGAATAGAATTCAGAATAGAATAAATTTCAGAATAGAATAGAATAGAGAATGGAATAAAATTCAGAAAGGAATAAAATTCAGAATAGAATAGAGTTAACAATAGGGTAGATTTCAGAATAGAATAAAATTCAGAATAGAATAAAATTCAAAATAGAATAAAATTCAGAAACGCTTACAATTCAGAACAGAATAGAATTCAGCATTTAATAGAATTCAGAATAGAATAAAATTCAGAAAAGAATTATATTCATTATACAATTTAATTCAGAATAGAACAGAATTCAGAATAGAATTAAATTCAAAATAGAACAGAATTCAGAATAGTACAAAATTCAGAATAGAATAGAATAAATTCAGAATAGTATTGAATTCAGAGTAGAATAAATTTCAGAATAGAATAGAGAATAGAAAAAAATTCAGAAAGGAATAAAATTCATAATAGAACAAAATTCAGAAATGCTTACAATTCACAACAGAAAAGATTTCAGAATAGAATAGAATTCAGCATTTAATAGAATTCAGAAAAGAATAGAATTCAGAATAGAATTGAAAAAATTCAGAATAGAATAAAATTCAGAAAAGAATTATATTCATAATACAATTTAATTCAGAATAGAAAAGAATTCAGAATAGAATTAAATTCAAAATAGAACAGAATTCAGAATAGTACAAAATTCAGAATAGAATAGCATAAAATTCAAAACAGAATAAAATTAGGGAATAGAATAGAATAAAATTCAGAATAGAATCAAATTCAGAACAGAATAGAATGAATTCATGACAGTATTGAATTCAGAGTAGAATAAATTTCAGAATAGAATAGAGAATAGAAAAAAATTCAGAAAGGAATAAAATTCATAATAGAACAAAATTCAGAAATGCTTACAATTCACAACAGAAAAGATTTCAGAATAGAATAGAATTCAGCATTTAATAGAATTCAGAAAAGAATAGAATTCAGAATAGAATTGAAAAAATTCAGAATAGAATAAAATTCAGAAAAGAATTATATTCATAATACAATTTAATTCAGAATAGAACAGAATTCAGAATAGAATTAAATTCAAAATAGAACAGAATTCAGAATAGTACAAAATTCAGAATAGAATAGAATAAATTCAGAATAGTATTGAATTCAGAGTAGAATAAATTTCAGAATAGAATAGAGAATAGAAAAAAATTCAGAAAGGAATAAAATTCATAATAGAACAAAATTCAGAAATGCTTACAATTCACAACAGAAAAGATTTCAGAATAGAATAGAATTCAGCATTTAATAGAATTCAGAAAAGAATAGAATTCAGAATAGAATTGAAAAAATTCAGAATAGAATAAAATTCAGAAAAGAATTATATTCATAATACAATTTAATTCAGAATAGAAAAGAATTCAGAATAAAATTAAATTCAAAATAGAACAGAATTCAGAATAGTACAAAATTTTGAATAGAATAGCATAAAATTCAAAACAGAATAAAATTAGGGAATAGAATAGAATAAAATTCAGAATAGAATCAAATTCAGAACAGAATAGAATGAATTCATGACAGTATTGAATTCAGAGTAGAATAAATTTCAGAATAGAATAGAGAATAGAAAAAAATTCAGAAAGGAATAAAATTCATAATAGAACAAAATTCAGAAATGCTTACAATTCACAACAGAAAAGATTTCAGAACAGAATAGAATTCAGCATTTAATAGAATTCAGAATAGAATAGAATTCAGAATTGAATTGAATAAAATTCAGAATAGAATAAAATTCAGAATAGAATAAAATTCAGAATAGAATAAAATTCAGAATAGAATAAAATTCAGAAATGCTTACAATTCACAACAGAATAGATTTCAGAATAGAATAAAATTCAGAATAGAATAAAATTCAGAAAAGAATTATATTCATAATACAATTTAATTCAGAATAGAATAGAATTCAGAATAGAATAAATTTCAGAATAGAATAGAATAGAGAATGGAATAAAATTCAGAAAGGAATAAAATTCAGAATAGAATAGAGTTAACAATAGGGTAGATTTCAGAATAGAATAAAATTCAGAATAGAATAAAATTCAAAATAGAATAAAATTCAGAAACGCTTACAATTCAGAACAGAATAGAATTCAGCATTTAATAGAATTCAGAATAGAATAGAATTCAGAAAAGAATTATATTCATATTACAATTTAATTCAGAATAGAATAGAATTCAGAATAGAATTAAATTCAAAATAGAACAGAATTCAGAATAGTACAAAATTCAGAATAGAATAGCATAAAATGAAAAAGAGAATAAAATTAGGGAATAGAATCGAATAAAATTCAGAATAAAATCAAATTCAGAATAGAATAGAATAAATTTAGAATAGTATTGAATTCAGAATAGAATAAATTTCAGAATAGAATAGAGAGTAGAATAAAATTCAGAATAGAATCAAATTCAGAATAGAATCAAATTCAGAACAGAATAGAATAAATTCATGATAGTATTGAATTCAGAATAGAATAAATTTCAGAATAGAATAGAATTGAGAATGGAATAAAATTCAGAATAGAATAGAGTTAACAATGGAGTAGATTTCAGAACAGAATAAAATTCATACTAGAATAAAATTCAGAAACGCTTACCATTCAGAACAGAATAGATTTCAGAATAGAATAGAATCCAGCATTTAATAGAATTCAGAATAGAATAGAATTCAGAATTGAATTGAATAAAATTAAGAATAGAATAAAATTCAGAATACAATTCAATTCAAAATAGAACAGAATTCAGAATAGTACAAAATTCAGAATAGAATAAAATTCAAAATAAAATGGAATTGAGAATAGTATAAAATTCAGAAGAATAGCATAAAATTCAAAACAGAACAAAATTCAGAATAGAATTGAATAAAATTGAGAATAGAATAAAATTCAGAAAAGAATTATATTCATAATACAATTTAATTCAAAATAGAACATAATTCAGAATAGAATAAAATTCATAATTGCATAAAATTCAGAAAAGTTTAGAATACAGAACAGAAGAGAATTCAGAAGACAAGAGAATAAAATTCAGAAAAGAATTGAATATATAATAGAATTTAATTTAGAATAGAATTTAATTTAGAATAGAATAGAATTCAGAATTGAATTAAATTCAAAATAGAATAGATTAGAATTCAGAATAAAATAGAATTAGAATAGAATTGAGAATAGCATAAAATTCAGAATTGAATTAAATTCAAAATAGAATAGAATTGAGAATTTTATAAAATTCTGAATAGAACAGCATAAAATTCAAAACAGAATAAAATTAGGGAATAGAACAGAATCAAATTCACAATAGAATCAAATTCAGAATAGAATAGAATAAATTCATAATAGTATTGAATTCAGAATAGAATAAATTTCAGAATAGAATAGAATAGAGAATAGAATAAAATTCAGAAAAGAATTATATTCATAATACAATTTAATTCAGAATAGAATAGAATTCAGAATAGAATAAATTTCAGAATAGAATAGAATAGAGAATGGAATAAAATTCAGAAAGGAATAAAATTCAGAATAGAATAGAGTTAACAATAGGGTAGATTTCAGAATAGAATAAAATTCAGAATAGAATAAAATTCAAAATAGAATAAAATTCAGAAACGAATAGATTTCAGAAAAGAATAGAATTCAGCATTTAAAAGAATTCAGAATAGAATAGAATTCAGAAAAGAATTATATTCATATTACAATTTAATTCAGAATAGAACAGAATTCAGAATAGAATTAAATTCAAAATAGAACAGAATTCAGAATAGTACAAAATTGAGAATAGAATAGAATAAAATTCAGAATAGAATAAAATTCATAATTGAATAAAATTCAGAAAAGCTTATAATACAGAACAGAACAGAATTCAGAAGAAAAGAGAATAAAATTCAAAATAGAATCACATTCAGAATAGAATAGATTTCAGAATAGAAAAGAATTCAGCATTTAATAGAATTCAGAAGAGAAGAGAATTCAGAATAGAATTGAATAAAATATAGAATAGAATAAAATTCAGAAAAGAATTATATTCATTATACAATATAATTCAGAATAGAATAGAATTCAGAATAGAATTAAATTCAAAATAGAACAGAATTCAGAATAGTACAAAATTCAGAATAGAATAGCAGAAAATTAAAAACAGAATAAAATTAGGGAATAGAATAGAATAAAATTCAGAATAGAATTAAATTCAAAATAGAACAGAATTGAGAATAGTATAAAATTCTGAATAGAATAGCATAAAATTCAAAACAGAATAAAATTAGGGAATAGAATAGAATCAAATTCAGAATAAAATCAAATTCAGAACAGAATAGAATAAATTCATGATAGTATTGAATTCAGAATAGAATAAATTTCAGAATAGAATAGAATAGAGAATGGAATAAAATTCAGAAAGGAATAAAATTCAAAATAGAATAGAGTTAACAATAGGGTAGATTTCAGAATAGAATAAAATTCAGAATAGAATAAAATTCAAAATAGAATAAAATTCAGAAACGCTTACAATTCAGAACAGAATAGAATTCAGCATTTAATAGAATTCAGAATAGAATAGAATTCAGAAAAGAATTATATTCATATTACAATTTAATTCAGAATAGAACAGAATTCAGAATAGAATTAAATTCAAAATAGAACAGAGTTCAGAATAGTACAAAATTGAGAATAGAATAGAATAAAATTCAGAATAGAATAAAATTCATAATTGAATAAAATTCAGAAAAGCTTATAATACAGAACAGAACAGAATTCAGAAGAGAAGAGAATAAAATTCAGAATAGAATCACATTCAGAATAGAATAGAGTAAATTCAGAATAGTATTGAATTCAGAATAGAATAAATTTCAGAATAGAATAGAATAGAGAATAGAATAAAATTCAGAAAGGAATAAAATTCAGAATAGAGTAGAGTTAACAATAGAGTAGATTTCAGAATAGAATAAAATTCATAATAGAATAAAACTCAGAAACGCTGACAATTCAGAACAGAACAGATTTCAGAAAAGAATAGAATTCAGCATTTAATAGAATTCAGAATAGAATTCAATTCAAAATAGAACAGAATTCAGAATAGTACAAAATTCAGAACAGAATAGAATAAAATTCAGAATAGAATAAACTTCAAAATAAAATGGAATTGAGAATAGTATAAAATTCAGAAGAACAGCATAAAATTCAAAACAGAACAAAATTCAGAAAAGAATTATATTCATAATACAATTTAATTCAGAGTGGAATAGAATTCAATTCAAAATAGAACAGAATTCAGAATAGAATAAAATTCATGATTGAATAAAATTCAGAAAAGCTTAGAATACAGAACAGAAGAGAATTCAGAAGAGAAGAGAATAAAATTCAGAAAAGAATTGAATATAGAATAGAATTTAATTTAGAATAGAATAGAATTCAGAATTGAATTAAATTCAAAATAGAATAACATAGAATTCAGAATAGAATGGAGTTAGAATAGAATTCAGAATAGTATAAAATTCAGAATAGAATTAAATTCAAAATAGAATAGAATTGAGAATAGTATAAATTCTGAATAGAATAGCATAAAATTAAAAACAGAATAAAATTAAAGAATAGAATAGAATAAAATTCAGAATAGAATTAAATTCAAAATAGAACAGAATTGAGAATAGTATAAAATTTTGAATAGAATAGCATAAAATTCAAAACAGAATAAAATTAGGGAATAGAATAGAATAAAATTCAGAATAGAATCAAATTCAGAACAGAATAGAATGAATTCATGACAGTATTGAATTCAGAATAGAATAAATTTCAGAATAGAATAGAATAGAGAATGGAATAAAATTCAGAAAGGAATAAAATTCAGAATAGAATAGAGTTAACAATGGAGTAGATTTCAGAATAGAATAAAATTCAGAAACGCTTACAATTCAGAACAGAATAGATTTCAGAATAGAATAGAATCCAGCATTTAATAGAATTCAGAATAGAATAGAATTCAGAATAGAATTGAAAAAATTCAGAACAGAATAAAATTCAGAAAAGAATTATATTCATAATACAATTTAATTCAAAATAAAACAGAATTCAGAATAGTACAAAATTCAGAACAGAAGAGAATAAAATTCAGAAGAGAATAAAATTCAAAATAAAATGGAATTGAGAATAGTATAAAATTCAGAAGAATAGCATAAAATTCAAAACAGAACAAAATTCTGAATAAAATAGCATAAAATTCAAAACAGAATAAAATTAGGGAATAGAACAGAATCAAATTCAGAATAGAATCAAATTCAGAATAGAATAGAATAAATTCAGAATAGTATTGAATTCAGAATAGAATAAATTTCAGAATAGAATAGAATTGAGAATAGTATAAATTCTGAATAGAATAGCATAAAATTAAAAACAGAATAAAATTAAAGAATAGAATAGAATAAAATTCAGAATAGAATTAAATTCAAAATAGAACAGAATTGAGAATAGTATAAAATTTTGAATAGAATAGCATAAAATTCAAAACAGAATAAAATTAGGGAATAGAATAGAATAAAATTCAGAATAGAATCAAATTCAGAACAGAATAGAATGAATTCATGACAGTATTGAATTCAGAATAGAATAAATTTCAGAATAGAATAGAATAGAGAATGGAATAAAATTCAGAAAGGAATAAAATTCAGAATAGAATAGAGTTAACAATGGAGTAGATTTCAGAATAGAATAAAATTCAGAAACGCTTACAATTCAGAACAGAATAGATTTCAGAACAGAATAGAATCCAGCATTTAATAGAATTCAGAATAGAATAGAATTCAGAATAGAATTGAAAAAATTCAGAACAGAATAAAATTCAGAAAAGAATTATATTCATAATACAATTTAATTCAAAATAAAACAGAATTCAGAATAGTACAAAATTCAGAACAGAAGAGAATAAAATTCAGAAGAGAATAAAATTCAAAATAAAATGGAATTGAGAATAGTATAAAATTCAGAAGAATAGCATAAAATTCAAAACAGAACAAAATTCTGAATAAAATAGCATAAAATTCAAAACAGAATAAAATTAGGGAATAGAACAGAATCAAATTCAGAATAGAATCAAATTCAGAATAGAATAGAATAAATTCAGAATAGTATTGAATTCAGAATAGAATAAATTTCAGAATAGAATAGAATTGAGAATAGTATAAATTCTGAATAGAATAGCATAAAATTAAAAACAGAATAAAATTAAAGAATAGAATAGAATAAAATTCAGAATAGAATTAAATTCAAAATAGAACAGAATTGAGAATAGTATAAAATTTTGAATAGAATAGCATAAAATTCAAAACAGAATAAAATTAGGGAATAGAATAGAATAAAATTCAGAATAGAATCAAATTCAGAACAGAATAGAATGAATTCATGACAGTATTGAATTCAGAATAGAATAAATTTCAGAATAGAATAGAATAGAGAATGGAATAAAATTCAGAAAGGAATAAAATTCAGAATAGAATAGAGTTAACAATGGAGTAGATTTCAGAATAGAATAAAATTCAGAAACGCTTACAATTCAGAACAGAATAGATTTCAGAACAGAATAGAATCCAGCATTTAATAGAATTCAGAATAGAATAGAATTCAGAATAGAATTGAAAAAATTCAGAACAGAATAAAATTCAGAAAAGAATTATATTCATAATACAATTTAATTCAAAATAAAACAGAGTTCAGAATAGTACAAAATTCAGAACAGAAGAGAATAAAATTCAGAAGAGAATAAAATTCAAAATAAAATGGAATTGAGAATAATATAAAATTCAGAAGAATAGCATAAAATTCAAAACAGAACAAAATTCTGAATAAAATAGCATAAAATTCAAAACAGAATAAAATTAGGGAATAGAACAGAATCAAATTCAGAATAGAATCAAATTCAGAATAGAATAGAATAAATTCAGAATAGCATTGAATTCAGAATAGAATAAATTTCAGAATAGAATAGAATAGAGAATAGAATAAAATTCAGAAAGGAATAAAATTCAGAATAGAATAAAATTCAGAAATGCTTACAATTCACAACAGAATAGATTTCAGAACAGAATAGAATTCAGCATTTAATAGAATTCAGAATAGAATAGAATTCAGAATAGAATTGAAAAAATTCAAAATAGAATAAAATTCAGAAAAGAATTATATTCATAATACAATTTAATTCAGAATAGAATTAAATTCAAAATAAAATGGAATTGAGAATAGTATAAAATTCAGAAGAACAGCATAAAATTCAAAACAGAACAAAACTCAGAATAGAATAGTATAAAATTCAGAATAGAATAAAATTCAGAAAAGAATTATATTCATAATACAATTTAATTCAGAGTGGAATAGAATTCAATTCAAAATAGAACAGAATTCAGAATAGAATAAAATTCATGATTGAATAAAATTCAGAAAAGCTTAGAATACAGAACAGAAGAGAATTCAGAAGAGAAGAGAATAAAATTCAGAAAAGAATTGAATATAGAATAGAATTTAATTTAGAATAGAATAGAATTCAGAATTGAATTAAATTCAAAATAGAATAGCATAGAATTCAGAATAGAATGGAGTTAGAATAGAATTCAGAATAGTATAAAATTCAGAATAGAATTAAATTCAAAATAGAATAGAATTGAGAATAGTATAAATTCTGAATAGAATAGCATAAAATTAAAAACAGAATAAAATTAAAGAATAGAATAGAATAAAATTCAGAATAGAATTAAATTCAAAATAGAACAGAATTGAGAATAGTATAAAATTTTGAATAGAATAGCATAAAATTCAAAACAGAACAAAATTAGGGAATAGAATAGAATAAAATTCAGAATAGAATCAAATTCAGAACAGAATAGAATGAATTCATGACAGTATTGAATTCAGAATAGAATAAATTTCAGAATAGAATAGAATAGAGAATGGAATAAAATTCAGAAAGGAATAAAATTCAGAATAGAATAGAGTTAACAATGGAGTAGATTTCAGAATAGAATAAAATTCAGAAACGCTTACAATTCAGAACAGAATAGATTTCAGAATAGAATAGAATCCAGCATTTAATAGAATTCAGAATAGAATAGAATTCAGAATAGAATTGAAAAAATTCAGAACAGAATAAAATTCAGAAAAGAATTATATTCATAATACAATTTAATTCAAAATAAAACAGAATTCAGAATAGTACAAAATTCAGAACAGAAGAGAATAAAATTCAGAAGAGAATAAAATTCAAAATAAAATGGAATTGAGAATAGTACAAAATTCAGAAGAATAGCATAAAATTCAAAACAGAACAAAATTCTGAATAAAATAGCATAAAATTCAAAACAGAATAAAATTAGGGAATAGAACAGAATCAAATTCAGAAAAGAATTATATTCATAATACAATTTAATTCAGAGTGGAATAGAATTCAATTCAAAATAGAACAGAATTCAGAATAGAATAAAATTCATGATTGAATAAAATTCAGAAAAGCTTAGAATACAGAACAGAAGAGAATTCAGAAGAGAAGAGAATAAAATTCAGAAAAGAATTGAGTATAGAATAGAATTTAATTTAGAATAGAATAGAATTCAGAATTGAATTAAATTCAAAATAGAATAACATAGAATTCAGAATAGAATGGAGTTAGAATAGAATTCAGAATAGTATAAAATTCAGAATAGAATTAAATTCAAAATAGAATAGAATTGAGAATAGTATAAATTCTGAATAGAATAGCATAAAATTAAAAACAGAATAAAATTAAAGAATAGAATAGAATAAAATTCAGAATAGAATTAAATTCAAAATAGAACAGAATTGAGAATAGTATAAAATTTTGAATAGAATAGCATAAAATTCAAAACAGAATAAAATTAGGGAATAGAATAGAATAAAATTCAGAATAGAATCAAATTCAGAACAGAATAGAATGAATTCATGACAGTATTGAATTCAGAATAGAATAAATTTCAGAATAGAATAGAATAGAGAATGGAATAAAATTCAGAAAGGAATAAAATTCAGAATAGAATAGAGTTAACAATGGAGTAGATTTCAGAATAGAATAAAATTCAGAAACGCTTACAATTCAGAACAGAATAGATTTCAGAATAGAATAGAATCCAGCATTTAATAGAATTCAGAATAGAATAGAATTCAGAATAGAATTGAAAAAATTCAGAACAGAATAAAATTCAGAAAAGAATTATATTCATAATACAATTTAATTCAAAATAAAACAGAATTCAGAATAGTACAAAATTCAGAACAGAAGAGAATAAAATTCAGAAGAGAATAAAATTCAAAATAAAATGGAATTGAGAATAGTATAAAATTCAGAAGAATAGCATAAAATTCAAAACAGAACAAAATTCTGAATAAAATAGCATAAAATTCAAAACAGAATAAAATTAGGGAATAGAACAGAATCAAATTCAGAATAGAATCAAATTCAGAATAGAATAGAATAAATTCAGAATAGTATTGAATTCAGAATAGAATAAATTTCAGAATAGAATAGAATTGAGAATAGTATAAATTCTGAATAGAATAGCATAAAATTAAAAACAGAATAAAATTAAAGAATAGAATAGAATAAAATTCAGAATAGAATTAAATTCAAAATAGAACAGAATTGAGAATAGTATAAAATTTTGAATAGAATAGCATAAAATTCAAAACAGAATAAAATTAGGGAATAGAATAGAATAAAATTCAGAATAGAATCAAATTCAGAACAGAATAGAATGAATTCATGACAGTATTGAATTCAGAATAGAATAAATTTCAGAATAGAATAGAATAGAGAATGGAATAAAATTCAGAAAGGAATAAAATTCAGAATAGAATAGAGTTAACAATGGAGTAGATTTCAGAATAGAATAAAATTCAGAAACGCTTACAATTCAGAACAGAATAGATTTCAGAACAGAATAGAATCCAGCATTTAATAGAATTCAGAATAGAATAGAATTCAGAATAGAATTGAAAAAATTCAGAACAGAATAAAATTCAGAAAAGAATTATATTCATAATACAATTTAATTCAAAATAAAACAGAGTTCAGAATAGTACAAAATTCAGAACAGAAGAGAATAAAATTCAGAAGAGAATAAAATTCAAAATAAAATGGAATTGAGAATAATATAAAATTCAGAAGAATAGCATAAAATTCAAAACAGAACAAAATTCTGAATAAAATAGCATAAAATTCAAAACAGAATAAAATTAGGGAATAGAACAGAATCAAATTCAGAATAGAATCAAATTCAGAATAGAATAGAATAAATTCAGAATAGCATTGAATTCAGAATAGAATAAATTTCAGAATAGAATAGAATAGAGAATAGAATAAAATTCAGAAAGGAATAAAATTCAGAATAGAATAAAATTCAGAAATGCTTACAATTCACAACAGAATAGATTTCAGAACAGAATAGAATTCAGCATTTAATAGAATTCAGAATAGAATAGAATTCAGAATAGAATTGAAAAAATTCAAAATAGAATAAAATTCAGAAAAGAATTATATTCATAATACAATTTAATTCAGAATAGAATAGAATTCAGAATACAATTCAATTCAAAATAGAACAGAATTCAGAATAGAATAAAATTCATGATTGAATAAAATTCAGAAAAGCTTAGAATACAGAACAGAAGAGAATTCAGAAGAGAAGAGAATAAAATTCAGAAAAGAATTGAATATAGAATAGAATTTAATTTAGAATAGAATAGAATTCAGAATTGAATTAAATTCAAAATAGAATAGCATAGAATTCAGAATAGAATGGAGTTAGAATAGAATTCAGAATAGTATAAAATTCAGAATAGAATTAAATTCAAAATAGAATAGAATTGAGAATAGTATAAATTCTGAATAGAATAGCATAAAATTAAAAACAGAATAAAATTAAAGAATAGAATAGAATAAAATTCAGAATAGAATTAAATTCAAAATAGAACAGAATTGAGAATAGTATAAAATTTTGAATAGAATAGCATAAAATTCAAAACAGAACAAAATTAGGGAATAGAATAGAATAAAATTCAGAATAGAATCAAATTCAGAACAGAATAGAATGAATTCATGACAGTATTGAATTCAGAATAGAATAAATTTCAGAATAGAATAGAATAGAGAATGGAATAAAATTCAGAAAGGAATAAAATTCAGAATAGAATAGAGTTAACAATGGAGTAGATTTCAGAATAGAATAAAATTCAGAAACGCTTACAATTCAGAACAGAATAGATTTCAGAATAGAATAGAATCCAGCATTTAATAGAATTCAGAATAGAATAGAATTCAGAATAGAATTGAAAAAATTCAGAACAGAATAAAATTCAGAAAAGAATTATATTCATAATACAATTTAATTCAAAATAAAACAGAATTCAGAATAGTACAAAATTCAGAACAGAAGAGAATAAAATTCAGAAGAGAATAAAATTCAAAATAAAATGGAATTGAGAATAGTATAAAATTCAGAAGAATAGCATAAAATTCAAAACAGAACAAAATTCTGAATAAAATAGCATAAAATTCAAAACAGAATAAAATTAGGGAATAGAACAGAATCAAATTCAGAATAGAATCAAATTCAGAATAGAATAGAATAAATTCAGAATAGTATTGAATTCAGAATAGAATAAATTTCAGAATAGAATAGAATTGAGAATAGAATAAAATTCAGAAAGGAATAAAATTCAGAATAGAATAGAGTTAACAATGGAGTAGATTTCAGAATAGAATAAAATTCAGAAACGCTTACAATTCAGAACAGAATAGATTTCATAACAGAATAGAATCCAGCATTTAATAGAATTCAGAATAGAATAGAATTCAGAATAGAATTGAAAAAATTCAGAACAGAATAAAATTCAGAAAAGAATTATATTCATAATACAATTTAATTCAAAATAAAACAGAATTCAGAATAGCACAAAATTCAGAACAGAATAGAATAAAATTCAGAAGAGAATAAAATTCAAAATAAAATGGAATTGAGAATAGTATAAAATTCAGAAGAATAGCATAAAATTCAAAACAGAACAAAATTCTGAATAAAATAGCATAAAATTCAAAACAGAATAAAATTAGGGAATAGAACAGAATCAAATTCAGAATAGAATCAAATTCAGAATAGAATAGAATAAATTCAGAATAGTATTGAATTCAGAATAGAATAAATTTCAGAATAGAATAGAATAGAGAACAGAATAAAATTCAGAAAGGAATAAAATTCAGAATAGAATAAAATTCAGAAACGCTTACAATTCAGAAAAGAATAGATTTCAGAATAGAATAGAATTCAAAGAATTATATTCATAATACAATTTAATTCAGAATAGAATTAAATTCAAAATAGAACAGAATTCAGAATAGTACAAAATTGAGAATAGAATAGAATAAAATTCAGAATAGAATAAAATTCAGAATAGAATAAAATTCAAAATAAAATGGAATTGAGAATAGTATAAAATTCAGAAGAATAGCATAAAATTCAAAACAGAGCAAAATTCAGAATAGAATAGAATAAAATTCATAATAGAATAAAATTCATAATTGAATAAAATTCAGAAAAGCTTAGAATACAGAACAGAACAGAATTCAGAATTGAAGAGAATAAAATTCAGATTAGAATAAAATTCAGAAAAGAATTGAATTCAGAATAGAATTTAATTTAGAATAGAATAGAATAGAATTCAGAATAGAATTAAATTCAAAATAAAATAGAATTGAGAATAGTATAAAATTCTGAATAGAATAGCATAAAATTCAAAACAGAATAAAATTAGGGAACAGAATCGAATAAAATTCAGAATAGAATCAAATTCAGAATTGAATAGAATAAATTCATAATGGTATTGAATTCAGAATAGAATAAATTTCAGAATAGAATAGAAAATAGAATAAAATTCAGAAAGGAATAAAATTCAGAACAGAATAAAATTCAGAAAAGAATTATATTCATAATACAATTTAATTCAGAATAGAATAGAATTCAGAATAGAGTTAAATTCAAAATAGAACAGAATTCAGAATAGTACAAAATTCAGAATAGAATAGCATAAAATGAAAAAGAGAATAAAATTAGGGAATAGAATCGAATAAAATTCAGAATAAAATCAAATTCAGAATAGAATAGAATAAATTTAGAATAGTATTGAATTCAGAATAGAATAAATTTCAGAATAGAATAGAGAGTAGAATAAAATTCAGAATAGAATGAAATTCAGAATAGAATCAAATTCAGAACAGAATAGAATAAATTCATGATAGTATTGAATTCAGAATAGAATAAATTTCAGAATAGAATAGAATAGAGAATGGAATAAAATTCAGAATAGAATAGAGTTAACAATGGAGTAGATTTCAGAACAGAATAAAATTCATACCAGAATAAAATTCAGAAACGCTTACCATTCAGAACAGAATAGATTTCAGAATAGAATAGAATCCAGCATTTAATAGAATTCAGAATAGAATAGAATTCAGAACTGAATTGAATAAAATTAAGAATAGAATAAAATTCAGAAAAGAATTATATTCATAATACAATTTAATTCAGAATAGAATAGAATTCAGAATAAAATTAAATTCAAAATAGAACAGAATTCAGAATAGTACAAAATTCAGAATAGAATAAAATTCAAAATAAAATGGAATTGAGAATAGTATAAAATTCAGAAGAATAGCATAAAATTCAAAACAGAACAAAATTCAGAATAGAATAGAATAAAATTGAGAATAGAATAAAATTCAGAAAAGAATTATATTCATAATACAATTTAATTCAAAATAGAACATAATTCAGAATAGAATAAAATTCATAATTGAATAAAATTCAGAAAAGTTTAGAATACAGAACAGAAGAGAATTCAGAAGACAAGAGAATAAAATTCAGAAAAGAATTGAATATATAATAGAATTTAATTTAGAATAGAATTTAATTTAGAATAGAATAGAATTCAGAATTGAGTTAAATTCAAAATAGAATAGATGAGAATTCAGAATAAAATAGAATTAGAATAGAATTGAGAATAGTATAAAATTCAGAATAGAATTAAATTCAAAATAGAATAGAATTGAGAATTTTATAAAATTCTGAATAGAACAGCATAAAATTCAAAACAGAATAAAATTAGGGAATAGAACAGAATCAAATTCAGAATAGAATCAAATTCAGAATAGAATAGAATAAATTCATAATAGTATTGAATTCAGAATAGAATAAATTTCAGAATAGAATAGAATAGAGAATAGAATAAAATTCAGAAAGGAATAAAATTCAGAATAGAATAAAATTCAGAAATGCTTACAATTCACAACAGAATAGATTTCAGAATAGAATAGAATTCAGAATAGAATAAATTTCAGAATAGAATAGAATAGAGAATGGAATAAAATTCAGAAAGGAATAAAATTCAGAATAGAATAGAGTTAACAATAGGGTAGATTTCAGAATAGAATAAAATTCAGAATAGAATAAAATTCAAAATAGAATAAAATTCAGAAACGCTTACAATTCAGAACAGAATAGAATTCAGCATTTAATAGAATTCAGAATAGAATAAAATTCAGAATAGAATTGAAAAAATTCAGAACAGAATAAAATTCAGAAAAGAATTATATTCATAATACAATTTAATTCAAAATAAAACAGAATTCAGAATAGTACAAAATTCAGAACAGAAGAGAATAAAATTCAGAAGAGAATAAAATTCAAAATAAAATGGAATTGAGAATAGTATAAAATTCAGAAGAATAGCATAAAATTCAAAACAGAACAAAATTCTGAATAAAATAGCATAAAATTCAAAACAGAATAAAATTAGGGAATAGAACAGAATCAAATTCAGAATAGAATCAAATTCAGAATAGAATAGAATAAATTCAGAATAGCATTGAATTCAGAATAGAATAAATTTCAGAATAAAATAGAATAGAGAATAGAATAAAATTCAGAAAGGAATAAAATTCAGAATAGAATAAAATTCAGAAATGCTTACAATTCACAACAGAATAGATTTCAGAACAGAATAGAATTCAGCATTTAATAGAATTCAGAATAGAATAGAATTCAGAATAGAATTGAAAAAATTCAGAATAGAATAAAATTCAGAAAAGAATTATATTCATAATACAATTTAATTCAGAATAGAATTAAATTCAAAATAAAATGGAATTGAGAATAGTATAAAATTCAGAAGAACAGCATAAAATTCAAAACAGAACAAAACTCAGAATAGAATAGTATAAAATTCAGAATAGAATAAAATTCAGAAAAGAATTATATTCATAATACAATTTAATTCAGAGTGGAATAGAATTCAATTCAAAATAGAACAGAATTCAGAATAGAATAAAATTCATGATTGAATAAAATTCAGAAAAGCTTAGAATACAGAACAGAAGAGAATTCAGAAGAGAAGAGAATAAAATTCAGAAAAGAATTGAATATAGAATAGAATTTAATTTAGAATAGAATAGAATTCAGAATTGAATTAAATTCAAAATAGAATAGCATAGAATTCAGAATAGAATGGAGTTAGAATAGAATTCAGAATAGTATAAAATTCAGAATAGAATTAAATTCAAAATAGAATAGAATTGAGAATAGTATAAATTCTGAATAGAATAGCATAAAATTAAAAACAGAATAAAATTAAAGAATAGAATAGAATAAAATTCAGAATAGAATTAAATTCAAAATAGAACAGAATTGAGAATAGTATAAAATTTTGAATAGAATAGCATAAAATTCAAAACAGAATAAAATTAGGGAATAGAATAGAATAAAATTCAGAATAGAATCAAATTCAGAACAGAATAGAATGAATTCATGACAGTATTGAATTCAGAATAGAATAAATTTCAGAATAGAATAGAATAGAGAATGGAATAAAATTCAGAAAGGAATAAAATTCAGAATAGAATAGAGTTAACAATGGAGTAGATTTCAGAATAGAATAAAATTCAGAAACGCTTACAATTCAGAACAGAATAGATTTCAGAATAGAATAGAATCCAGCATTTAATAGAATTCAGAATAGAATAGAATTCAGAATAGAATTGAAAAAATTCAGAACAGAATAAAATTCAGAAAAGAATTATATTCATAATACAATTTAATTCAAAATAAAACAGAATTCAGAATAGTACAAAATTCAGAACAGAAGAGAATAAAATTCAGAAGAGAATAAAATTCAAAATAAAATGGAATTGAGAATAGTATAAAATTCAGAAGAATAGCATAAAATTCAAAACAGAACAAAATTCTGAATAAAATAGCATAAAATTCAAAACAGAATAAAATTAGGGAATAGAACAGAATCAAATTCAGAATAGAATCAAATTCAGAATAGAATAGAATAAATTCAGAATAGTATTGAATTCAGAATAGAATAAATTTCAGAATAGAATAGAATTGAGAATAGTATAAATTCTGAATAGAATAGCATAAAATTAAAAACAGAATAAAATTAAAGAATAGAATAGAATAAAATTCAGAATAGAATTAAATTCAAAATAGAACAGAATTGAGAATAGTATAAAATTTTGAATAGAATAGCATAAAATTCAAAACAGAATAAAATTAGGGAATAGAATAGAATAAAATTCAGAATAGAATCAAATTCAGAACAGAATAGAATGAATTCATGACAGTATTGAATTCAGAATAGAATAAATTTCAGAATAGAATAGAATAGAGAATGGAATAAAATTCAGAAAGGAATAAAATTCAGAATAGAATAGAGTTAACAATGGAGTAGATTTCAGAATAGAATAAAATTCAGAAACGCTTACAATTCAGAACAGAATAGATTTCAGAACAGAATAGAATCCAGCATTTAATAGAATTCAGAATAGAATAGAATTCAGAATAGAATTGAAAAAATTCAGAACAGAATAAAATTCAGAAAAGAATTATATTCATAATACAATTTAATTCAAAATAAAACAGAGTTCAGAATAGTACAAAATTCAGAACAGAAGAGAATAAAATTCAGAAGAGAATAAAATTCAAAATAAAATGGAATTGAGAATAATATAAAATTCAGAAGAATAGCATAAAATTCAAAACAGAACAAAACTCTGAATAAAATAGCATAAAATTCAAAACAGAATAAAATTAGGGAATAGAACAGAATCAAATTCAGAATAGAATCAAATTCAGAATAGAATAGAATAAATTCAGAATAGCATTGAATTCAGAATAGAATAAATTTCAGAATAGAATAGAATAGAGAATAGAATAAAATTCAGAAAGGAATAAAATTCAGAATAGAATAAAATTCAGAAATGCTTACAATTCACAACAGAATAGATTTCAGAACAGAATAGAATTCAGCATTTAATAGAATTCAGAATAGAATAGAATTCAGAATAGAATTGAAAAAATTCAAAATAGAATAAAATTCAGAAAAGAATTAGATTCATAATACAATTTAATTCAGAATAGAATTAAATTCAAAATAAAATGGAATTGAGAATAGTATAAAATTCAGAAGAACAGCATAAAATTCAAAACAGAACAAAACTCAGAATAGAATAGTATAAAATTCAGAATAGAATAAAATTCAGAAAAGAATTATATTCATAATACAATTTAATTCAGAGTGGAATAGAATTCAATTCAAAATAGAACAGAATTCAGAATAGAATAAAATTCATGATTGAATAAAATTCAGAAAAGCTTAGAATACAGAACAGAAGAGAATTCAGAAGAGAAGAGAATAAAATTCAGAAAAGAATTGAATATAGAATAGAATTTAATTTAGAATAGAATAGAATTCAGAATTGAATTAAATTCAAAATAGAATAGCATAGAATTCAGAATAGAATGGAGTTAGAATAGAATTCAGAATAGTATAAAATTCAGAATAGAATTAAATTCAAAATAGAATAGAATTGAGAATAGTATAAATTCTGAATAGAATAGCATAAAATTAAAAACAGAATAAAATTAAAGAATAGAATAGAATAAAATTCAGAATAGAATTAAATTCAAAATAGAACAGAATTGAGAATAGTATAAAATTTTGAATAGAATAGCATAAAATTCAAAACAGAACAAAATTAGGGAATAGAATAGAATAAAATTCAGAATAGAATCAAATTCAGAACAGAATAGAATGAATTCATGACAGTATTGAATTCAGAATAGAATAAATTTCAGAATAGAATAGAATAGAGAATGGAATAAAATTCAGAAAGGAATAAAATTCAGAATAGAATAGAGTTAACAATGGAGTAGATTTCAGAATAGAATAAAATTCAGAAACGCTTACAATTCAGAACAGAATAGATTTCAGAATAGAATAGAATCCAGCATTTAATAGAATTCAGAATAGAATAGAATTCAGAATAGAATTGAAAAAATTCAGAACAGAATAAAATTCAGAAAAGAATTATATTCATAATACAATTTAATTCAAAATAAAACAGAATTCAGAATAGTACAAAATTCAGAACAGAAGAGAATAAAATTCAGAAGAGAATAAAATTCAAAATAAAATGGAATTGAGAATAGTATAAAATTCAGAAGAATAGCATAAAATTCAAAACAGAACAAAATTCTGAATAAAATAGCATAAAATTCAAAACAGAATAAAATTAGGGAATAGAACAGAATCAAATTCAGAATAGAATCAAATTCAGAATAGAATAGAATAAATTCAGAATAGTATTGAATTCAGAATAGAATAAATTTCAGAATAGAATAGAATTGAGAATAGAATAAAATTCAGAAAGGAATAAAATTCAGAATAGAATAGAGTTAACAATGGAGTAGATTTCAGAATAGAATAAAATTCAGAAACGCTTACAATTCAGAACAGAATAGATTTCATAACAGAATAGAATCCAGCATTTAATAGAATTCAGAATAGAATAGAATTCAGAATAGAATTGAAAAAATTCAGAACAGAATAAAATTCAGAAAAGAATTATATTCATAATACAATTTAATTCAGAGTGGAATAGAATTCAATTCAAAATAGAACAGAATTCAGAATAGAATAAAATTCATGATTGAATAAAATTCAGAAAAGCTTAGAATACAGAACAGAAGAGAATTCAGAAGAGAAGAGAATAAAATTCAGAAAAGAATTGAGTATAGAATAGAATTTAATTTAGAATAGAATAGAATTCAGAATTGAATTAAATTCAAAATAGAATAACATAGAATTCAGAATAGAATGGAGTTAGAATAGAATTCAGAATAGTATAAAATTCAGAATAGAATTAAATTCAAAATAGAATAGAATTGAGAATAGTATAAATTCTGAATAGAATAGCATAAAATTAAAAACAGAATAAAATTAAAGAATAGAATAGAATAAAATTCAGAATAGAATTAAATTCAAAATAGAACAGAATTGAGAATAGTATAAAATTTTGAATAGAATAGCATAAAATTCAAAACAGAATAAAATTAGGGAATAGAATAGAATAAAATTCAGAATAGAATCAAATTCAGAACAGAATAGAATGAATTCATGACAGTATTGAATTCAGAATAGAATAAATTTCAGAATAGAATAGAATAGAGAATGGAATAAAATTCAGAAAGGAATAAAATTCAGAATAGAATAGAGTTAACAATGGAGTAGATTTCAGAATAGAATAAAATTCAGAAACGCTTACAATTCAGAACAGAATAGATTTCAGAATAGAATAGAATCCAGCATTTAATAGAATTCAGAATAGAATAGAATTCAGAATAGAATTGAAAAAATTCAGAACAGAATAAAATTCAGAAAAGAATTATATTCATAATACAATTTAATTCAAAATAAAACAGAATTCAGAATAGTACAAAATTCAGAACAGAAGAGAATAAAATTCAGAAGAGAATAAAATTCAAAATAAAATGGAATTGAGAATAGTATAAAATTCAGAAGAATAGCATAAAATTCAAAACAGAACAAAATTCTGAATAAAATAGCATAAAATTCAAAACAGAATAAAATTAGGGAATAGAACAGAATCAAATTCAGAATAGAATCAAATTCAGAATAGAATAGAATAAATTCAGAATAGTATTGAATTCAGAATAGAATAAATTTCAGAATAGAATAGAATTGAGAATAGAATAAAATTCAGAAAGGAATAAAATTCAGAATAGAATAGAGTTAACAATGGAGTAGATTTCAGAATAGAATAAAATTCAGAAACGCTTACAATTCAGAACAGAATAGATTTCATAACAGAATAGAATCCAGCATTTAATAGAATTCAGAATAGAATAGAATTCAGAATAGAATTGAAAAAATTCAGAACAGAATAAAATTCAGAAAAGAATTATATTCATAATACAATTTAATTCAGAGTGGAATAGAATTCAATTCAAAATAGAACAGAATTCAGAATAGAATAAAATTCATGATTGAATAAAATTCAGAAAAGCTTAGAATACAGAACAGAAGAGAATTCAGAAGAGAAGAGAATAAAATTCAGAAAAGAATTGAGTATAGAATAGAATTTAATTTAGAATAGAATAGAATTCAGAATTGAATTAAATTCAAAATAGAATAACATAGAATTCAGAATAGAATGGAGTTAGAATAGAATTCAGAATAGTATAAAATTCAGAATAGAATTAAATTCAAAATAGAATAGAATTGAGAATAGTATAAATTCTGAATAGAATAGCATAAAATTAAAAACAGAATAAAATTAAAGAATAGAATAGAATAAAATTCAGAATAGAATTAAATTCAAAATAGAACAGAATTGAGAATAGTATAAAATTTTGAATAGAATAGCATAAAATTCAAAACAGAATAAAATTAGGGAATAGAATAGAATAAAATTCAGAATAGAATCAAATTCAGAACAGAATAGAATGAATTCATGACAGTATTGAATTCAGAATAGAATAAATTTCAGAATAGAATAGAATAGAGAATGGAATAAAATTCAGAAAGGAATAAAATTCAGAATAGAATAGAGTTAACAATGGAGTAGATTTCAGAATAGAATAAAATTCAGAAACGCTTACAATTCAGAACAGAATAGATTTCAGAATAGAATAGAATCCAGCATTTAATAGAATTCAGAATAGAATAGAATTCAGAATAGAATTGAAAAAATTCAGAACAGAATAAAATTCAGAAAAGAATTATATTCATAATACAATTTAATTCAAAATAAAACAGAATTCAGAATAGTACAAAATTCAGAACAGAAGAGAATAAAATTCAGAAGAGAATAAAATTCAAAATAAAATGGAATTGAGAATAGTATAAAATTCAGAAGAATAGCATAAAATTCAAAACAGAACAAAATTCTGAATAAAATAGCATAAAATTCAAAACAGAATAAAATTAGGGAATAGAACAGAATCAAATTCAGAATAGAATCAAATTCAGAATAGAATAGAATAAATTCAGAATAGTATTGAATTCAGAATAGAATAAATTTCAGAATAGAATAGAATTGAGAATAGTATAAATTCTGAATAGAATAGCATAAAATTAAAAACAGAATAAAATTAAAGAATAGAATAGAATAAAATTCAGAATAGAATTAAATTCAAAATAGAACAGAATTGAGAATAGTATAAAATTTTGAATAGAATAGCATAAAATTCAAAACAGAATAAAATTAGGGAATAGAATAGAATAAAATTCAGAATAGAATCAAATTCAGAACAGAATAGAATGAATTCATGACAGTATTGAATTCAGAATAGAATAAATTTCAGAATAGAATAGAATAGAGAATGGAATAAAATTCAGAAAGGAATAAAATTCAGAATAGAATAGAGTTAACAATGGAGTAGATTTCAGAATAGAATAAAATTCAGAAACGCTTACAATTCAGAACAGAATAGATTTCAGAACAGAATAGAATCCAGCATTTAATAGAATTCAGAATAGAATAGAATTCAGAATAGAATTGAAAAAATTCAGAACAGAATAAAATTCAGAAAAGAATTATATTCATAATACAATTTAATTCAAAATAAAACAGAGTTCAGAATAGTACAAAATTCAGAACAGAAGAGAATAAAATTCAGAAGAGAATAAAATTCAAAATAAAATGGAATTGAGAATAATATAAAATTCAGAAGAATAGCATAAAATTCAAAACAGAACAAAATTCTGAATAAAATAGCATAAAATTCAAAACAGAATAAAATTAGGGAATAGAACAGAATCAAATTCAGAATAGAATCAAATTCAGAATAGAATAGAATAAATTCAGAATAGCATTGAATTCAGAATAGAATAAATTTCAGAATAGAATAGAATAGAGAATAGAATAAAATTCAGAAAGGAATAAAATTCAGAATAGAATAAAATTCAGAAATGCTTACAATTCACAACAGAATAGATTTCAGAACAGAATAGAATTCAGCATTTAATAGAATTCAGAATAGAATAGAATTCAGAATAGAATTGAAAAAATTCAAAATAGAATAAAATTCAGAAAAGAATTATATTCATAATACAATTTAATTCAGAATAGAATTAAATTCAAAATAAAATGGAATTGAGAATAGTATAAAATTCAGAAGAACAGCATAAAATTCAAAACAGAACAAAACTCAGAATAGAATAGTATAAAATTCAGAATAGAATAAAATTCAGAAAAGAATTATATTCATAATACAATTTAATTCAGAGTGGAATAGAATTCAATTCAAAATAGAACAGAATTCAGAATAGAATAAAATTCATGATTGAATAAAATTCAGAAAAGCTTAGAATACAGAACAGAAGAGAATTCAGAAGAGAAGAGAATAAAATTCAGAAAAGAATTGAATATAGAATAGAATTTAATTTAGAATAGAATAGAATTCAGAATTGAATTAAATTCAAAATAGAATAGCATAGAATTCAGAATAGAATGGAGTTAGAATAGAATTCAGAATAGTATAAAATTCAGAATAGAATTAAATTCAAAATAGAATAGAATTGAGAATAGTATAAATTCTGAATAGAATAGCATAAAATTAAAAACAGAATAAAATTAAAGAATAGAATAGAATAAAATTCAGAATAGAATTAAATTCAAAATAGAACAGAATTGAGAATAGTATAAAATTTTGAATAGAATAGCATAAAATTCAAAACAGAACAAAATTAGGGAATAGAATAGAATAAAATTCAGAATAGAATCAAATTCAGAACAGAATAGAATGAATTCATGACAGTATTGAATTCAGAATAGAATAAATTTCAGAATAGAATAGAATAGAGAATGGAATAAAATTCAGAAAGGAATAAAATTCAGAATAGAATAGAGTTAACAATGGAGTAGATTTCAGAATAGAATAAAATTCAGAAACGCTTACAATTCAGAACAGAATAGATTTCAGAATAGAATAGAATCCAGCATTTAATAGAATTCAGAATAGAATAGAATTCAGAATAGAATTGAAAAAATTCAGAACAGAATAAAATTCAGAAAAGAATTATATTCATAATACAATTTAATTCAAAATAAAACAGAATTCAGAATAGTACAAAATTCAGAACAGAAGAGAATAAAATTCAGAAGAGAATAAAATTCAAAATAAAATGGAATTGAGAATAGTATAAAATTCAGAAGAATAGCATAAAATTCAAAACAGAACAAAATTCTGAATAAAATAGCATAAAATTCAAAACAGAATAAAATTAGGGAATAGAACAGAATCAAATTCAGAATAGAATCAAATTCAGAATAGAATAGAATAAATTCAGAATAGTATTGAATTCAGAATAGAATAAATTTCAGAATAGAATAGAATAGAGAACAGAATAAAATTCAGAAAGGAATAAAATTCAGAATAGAATAAAATTCAGAAACGCTTACAATTCAGAAAAGAATAGATTTCAGAATAGAATAGAATTCAAAGAATTATATTCATAATACAATTTAATTCAGAATAGAATTAAATTCAAAATAGAACAGAATTCAGAATAGTACAAAATTGAGAATAGAATAGAATAAAATTCAGAATAGAATAAAATTCAGAATAGAATAAAATTCAAAATAAAATGGAATTGAGAATAGTATAAAATTCAGAAGAATAGCATAAAATTCAAAACAGAGCAAAATTCAGAATAGAATAGAATAAAATTCATAATAGAATAAAATTCATAATTGAATAAAATTCAGAAAAGCTTAGAATACAGAACAGAACAGAATTCAGAATTGAAGAGAATAAAATTCAGATTAGAATAAAATTCAGAAAAGAATTGAATTCAGAATAGAATTTAATTTAGAATAGAATAGAATAGAATTCAGAATAGAATTAAATTCAAAATAAAATAGAATTGAGAATAGTATAAAATTCTGAATAGAATAGCATAAAATTCAAAACAGAATAAAATTAGGGAACAGAATCGAATAAAATTCAGAATAGAATCAAATTCAGAATTGAATAGAATAAATTCATAATGGTATTGAATTCAGAATAGAATAAATTTCAGAATAGAATAGAAAATAGAATAAAATTCAGAAAGGAATAAAATTCAGAACAGAATAAAATTCAGAAAAGAATTATATTCATAATACAATTTAATTCAGAATAGAATAGAATTCAGAATAGAGTTAAATTCAAAATAGAACAGAATTCAGAATAGTACAAAATTCAGAATAGAATAGCATAAAATGAAAAAGAGAATAAAATTAGGGAATAGAATCGAATAAAATTCAGAATAAAATCAAATTCAGAATAGAATAGAATAAATTTAGAATAGTATTGAATTCAGAATAGAATAAATTTCAGAATAGAATAGAGAGTAGAATAAAATTCAGAATAGAATGAAATTCAGAATAGAATCAAATTCAGAACAGAATAGAATAAATTCATGATAGTATTGAATTCAGAATAGAATAAATTTCAGAATAGAATAGAATAGAGAATGGAATAAAATTCAGAATAGAATAGAGTTAACAATGGAGTAGATTTCAGAACAGAATAAAATTCATACTAGAATAAAATTCAGAAACGCTTACCATTCAGAACAGAATAGATTTCAGAATAGAATAGAATCCAGCATTTAATAGAATTCAGAATAGAATAGAATTCAGAATTGAATTGAATAAAATTAAGAATAGAATAAAATTCAGAAAAGAATTATATTCATAATACAATTTAATTCAGAATAGAATAGAATTCAGAATACAATTAAATTCAAAATAGAACAGAATTCAGAATAGTACAAAATTCAGAATAGAATAAAATTCAAAATAAAATGGAATTGAGAATAGTATAAAATTCAGAAGAATAGCATAAAATTCAAAACAGAACAAAATTCAGAATAGAATAGAATAAAATTGAGAATAGAATAAAATTCAGAAAAGAATTATATTCATAATACAATTTAATTCAAAATAGAACATAATTCAGAATAGAATAAAATTCATAATTGAATAAAATTCAGAAAAGTTTAGAATACAGAACAGAAGAGAATTCAGAAGACAAGAGAATAAAATTCAGAAAAGAATTGAATATATAATAGAATTTAATTTAGAATAGAATTTAATTTAGAATAGAATAGAATTCAGAATTGAGTTAAATTCAAAATAGAATAGATGAGAATTCAGAATAAAATAGAATTAGAATAGAATTGAGAATAGTATAAAATTCAGAATAGAATTAAATTCAAAATAGAATAGAATTGAGAATTTTATAAAATTCTGAATAGAACAGCATAAAATTCAAAACAGAATAAAATTAGGGAATAGAACAGAATCAAATTCAGAATAGAATCAAATTCAGAATAGAATAGAATAAATTCATAATACTATTGAATTCAGAATAGAATAAATTTCAGAATAGAATAGAATAGAGAATAGAATAAAATTCAGAAAGGAATAAAATTCAGAATAGAATAAAATTCAGAAATGCTTACAATTCACAACAGAATAGATTTCAGAATAGAATAGAATTCAGAATAGAATAAATTTCAGAATAGAATAGAATAGAGAATGGAATAAAATTCAGAAAGGAATAAAATTCAGAATAGAATAGAGTTAACAATAGGGTAGATTTCAGAATAGAATAAAATTCAGAATAGAATAAAATTCAAAATAGAATAAAATTCAGAAACGCTTACAATTCAGAACAGAATAGAATTCAGCATTTAATAGAATTCAGAATAGAATAAAATTCAGAATAGAATTGAAAAAATTCAGAACAGAATAAAATTCAGAAAAGAATTATATTCATAATACAATTTAATTCAAAATAAAACAGAATTCAGAATAGTACAAAATTCAGAACAGAAGAGAATAAAATTCAGAAGAGAATAAAATTCAAAATAAAATGGAATTGAGAATAGTATAAAATTCAGAAGAATAGCATAAAATTCAAAACAGAACAAAATTCTGAATAAAATAGCATAAAATTCAAAACAGAATAAAATTAGGGAATAGAACAGAATCAAATTCAGAATAGAATCAAATTCAGAATAGAATAGAATAAATTCAGAATAGCATTGAATTCAGAATAGAATAAATTTCAGAATAAAATAGAATAGAGAATAGAATAAAATTCAGAAAGGAATAAAATTCAGAATAGAATAAAATTCAGAAATGCTTACAATTCACAACAGAATAGATTTCAGAACAGAATAGAATTCAGCATTTAATAGAATTCAGAATAGAATAGAATTCAGAATAGAATTGAAAAAATTCAGAATAGAATAAAATTCAGAAAAGAATTATATTCATAATACAATTTAATTCAGAATAGAATTAAATTCAAAATAAAATGGAATTGAGAATAGTATAAAATTCAGAAGAACAGCATAAAATTCAAAACAGAACAAAACTCAGAATAGAATAGTATAAAATTCAGAATAGAATAAAATTCAGAAAAGAATTATATTCATAATACAATTTAATTCAGAGTGGAATAGAATTCAATTCAAAATAGAACAGAATTCAGAATAGAATAAAATTCATGATTGAATAAAATTCAGAAAAGCTTAGAATACAGAACAGAAGAGAATTCAGAAGAGAAGAGAATAAAATTCAGAAAAGAATTGAATATAGAATAGAATTTAATTTAGAATAGAATAGAATTCAGAATTGAATTAAATTCAAAATAGAATAGCATAGAATTCAGAATAGAATGGAGTTAGAATAGAATTCAGAATAGTATAAAATTCAGAATAGAATTAAATTCAAAATAGAATAGAATTGAGAATAGTATAAATTCTGAATAGAATAGCATAAAATTAAAAACAGAATAAAATTAAAGAATAGAATAGAATAAAATTCAGAATAGAATTAAATTCAAAATAGAACAGAATTGAGAATAGTATAAAATTTTGAATAGAATAGCATAAAATTCAAAACAGAATAAAATTAGGGAATAGAATAGAATAAAATTCAGAATAGAATCAAATTCAGAACAGAATAGAATGAATTCATGACAGTATTGAATTCAGAATAGAATAAATTTCAGAATAGAATAGAATAGAGAATGGAATAAAATTCAGAAAGGAATAAAATTCAGAATAGAATAGAGTTAACAATGGAGTAGATTTCAGAATAGAATAAAATTCAGAAACGCTTACAATTCAGAACAGAATAGATTTCAGAATAGAATAGAATCCAGCATTTAATAGAATTCAGAATAGAATAGAATTCAGAATAGAATTGAAAAAATTCAGAACAGAATAAAATTCAGAAAAGAATTATATTCATAATACAATTTAATTCAAAATAAAACAGAATTCAGAATAGTACAAAATTCAGAACAGAAGAGAATAAAATTCAGAAGAGAATAAAATTCAAAATAAAATGGAATTGAGAATAGTATAAAATTCAGAAGAATAGCATAAAATTCAAAACAGAACAAAATTCTGAATAAAATAGCATAAAATTCAAAACAGAATAAAATTAGGGAATAGAACAGAATCAAATTCAGAATAGAATCAAATTCAGAATAGAATAGAATAAATTCAGAATAGTATTGAATTCAGAATAGAATAAATTTCAGAATAGAATAGAATTGAGAATAGAATAAAATTCAGAAAGGAATAAAATTCAGAATAGAATAGAGTTAACAATGGAGTAGATTTCAGAATAGAATAAAATTCAGAAACGCTTACAATTCAGAACAGAATAGATTTCATAACAGAATAGAATCCAGCATTTAATAGAATTCAGAATAGAATAGAATTCAGAATAGAATTGAAAAAATTCAGAACAGAATAAAATTCAGAAAAGAATTATATTCATAATACAATTTAATTCAAAATAAAACAGAATTCAGAATAGCACAAAATTCAGAACAGAATAGAATAAAATTCAGAAGAGAATAAAATTCAAAATAAAATGGAATTGAGAATAGTATAAAATTCAGAAGAATAGCATAAAATTCAAAACAGAACAAAATTCTGAATAAAATAGCATAAAATTCAAAACAGAATAAAATTAGGGAATAGAACAGAATCAAATTCAGAATAGAATCAAATTCAGAATAGAATAGAATAAATTCAGAATAGTATTGAATTCAGAATAGAATAAATTTCAGAATAGAATAGAATAGAGAACAGAATAAAATTCAGAAAGGAATAAAATTCAGAATAGAATAAAATTCAGAAACGCTTACAATTCAGAAAAGAATAGATTTCAGAATAGAATAGAATTCAAAGAATTATATTCATAATACAATTTAATTCAGAATAGAATTAAATTCAAAATAGAACAGAATTCAGAATAGTACAAAATTGAGAATAGAATAGAATAAAATTCAGAATAGAATAAAATTCAGAATAGAATAAAATTCAAAATAAAATGGAATTGAGAATAGTATAAAATTCAGAAGAATAGCATAAAATTCAAAACAGAGCAAAATTCAGAATAGAATAGAATAAAATTCATAATAGAATAAAATTCATAATTGAATAAAATTCAGAAAAGCTTAGAATACAGAACAGAACAGAATTCAGAATTGAAGAGAATAAAATTCAGATTAGAATAAAATTCAGAAAAGAATTGAATTCAGAATAGAATTTAATTTAGAATAGAATAGAATAGAATTCAGAATAGAATTAAATTCAAAATAGAATAGATTTGAGAATAGTATAAAATTCTGAATAGAATAGCATAAAATTCAAAACAGAATAAAATTAGGGAACAGAATCGAATAAAATTCAGAATAGAATCAAATTCAGAATTGAATAGAATAAATTCATAATGGTATTGAATTCAGAATAGAATAAATTTCAGAATAGAATAGAAAATAGAATAAAATTCAGAAAGGAATAAAATTCAGAACAGAATAAAATTCAGAAAAGAATTATATTCATAATACAATTTAATTCAGAATAGAATAGAATTCAGAATAGAGTTAAATTCAAAATAGAACAGAATTCAGAATAGTACAAAATTCAGAATAGAATAGCATAAAATGAAAAAGAGAATAAAATTAGGGAATAGAATCGAATAAAATTCAGAATAAAATCAAATTCAGAATAGAATAGAATAAATTTAGAATAGTATTGAATTCAGAATAGAATAAATTTCAGAATAGAATAGAGAGTAGAATAAAATTCAGAATAGAATGAAATTCAGAATAGAATCAAATTCAGAACAGAATAGAATAAATTCATGATAGTATTGAATTCAGAATAGAATAAATTTCAGAATAGAATAGAATAGAGAATGGAATAAAATTCAGAATAGAATAGAGTTAACAATGGAGTAGATTTCAGAACAGAATAAAATTCATACTAGAATAAAATTCAGAAACGCTTACCATTCAGAACAGAATAGATTTCAGAATAGAATAGAATCCAGCATTTAATAGAATTCAGAATAGAATAGAATTCAGAATTGAATTGAATAAAATTAAGAATAGAATAAAATTCAGAAAAGAATTATTTTCATAATACAATTTAATTCAGAATAGAATAGAATTCAGAATACAATTAAATTCAAAATAGAACAGAATTCAGAATAGTACAAAATTCAGAATAGAATAAAATTCAAAATAAAATGGAATTGAGAATAGTATAAAATTCAGAAGAATAGCATAAAATTCAAAACAGAACAAAATTCAGAATAGAATAGAATAAAATTGAGAATAGAATAAAATTCAGAAAAGAATTATATTCATAATACAATTTAATTCAAAATAGAACATAATTCAGAATAGAATAAAATTCATAATTGAATAAAATTCAGAAAAGTTTAGAATACAGAACAGAAGAGAATTCAGAAGACAAGAGAATAAAATTCAGAAAAGAATTGAATATATAATAGAATTTAATTTAGAATAGAATTTAATTTAGAATAGAATAGAATTCAGAATTGAGTTAAATTCAAAATAGAATAGATGAGAATTCAGAATAAAATAGAATTAGAATAGAATTGAGAATAGTATAAAATTCAGAATAGAATTAAATTCAAAATAGAATAGAATTGAGAATTTTATAAAATTCTGAATAGAACAGCATAAAATTCAAAACAGAATAAAATTAGGGAATAGAACAGAATCAAATTCACAATAGAATCAAATTCAGAATAGAATAGAATAAATTCATAATAGTATTGAATTCAGAATAGAATAAATTTCAGAATAGAATAGAATAGAGAATAGAATAAAATTCAGAAAGGAATAAAATTCAGAATAGAATAAAATTCAGAAATGCTTACAATTCACAACAGAATAGATTTCAGAATAGAATAGAATTCAGAATAGAATAAATTTCAGAATAGAATAGAATAGAGAATGGAATAAAATTCAGAAAGGAATAAAATTCAGAATAGAATAGAGTTAACAATAGGGTAGATTTCAGAATAGAATAAAATTCAGAATAGAATAAAATTCAAAATAGAATAAAATTCAGAAACGCTTACAATTCAGAACAGAATAGAATTCAGCATTTAATAGAATTCAGAATAGAATAAAATTCAGAAAAGAATTATATTCATTATACAATTTAATTCAGAATAGAACAGAATTCAGAATAGAATTAAATTCAAAATAGAACAGAATTCAGAATAGTACAAAATTCAGAATAGAATAGAATAAATTCAGAATAGTATTGAATTCAGAGTAGAATAAATTTCAGAATAGAATAGAGAATAGAAAAAAATTCAGAAAGGAATAAAATTCATAATAGAACAAAATTCAGAAATGCTTACAATTCACAACAGAAAGATTTCAGAATAGAATAGAATTCAGCATTTAATAGAATTCAGAAAAGAATAGAATTCAGAATAGAATTGAAAAAATTCAGAATAGAATAAAATTCAGAAAAGAATTATATTCATAATACAATTTAATTCAGAATAGAACAGAATTCAGAATAAAATTAAATTCAAAATATAACAGAATTCAGAATAGTACAAAATTGAGAATAGAATAGAATAAAATTCAGAATAGAATAAAATTCAGAATAGAATTAAATTCAAAAAAGAACAGAATTGAGAATAGTATAAAATTTTGAATAGAATAGCATTAAATTCAAAACAGAATAAAATTAGGGAATAGAATAGAATAAAATTCAGAATAGAATCAAATTCAGAACAGAATAGAATGAATTCACGACAGTATTGAATTCAGAGTAGAATAAATTTCAGAATAGAATAGAGAATAGAAAAAAATTCAGAAAGGAATAAAATTCATAATAGAACAAAATTCAGAAATGCTTACAATTCACAACAGAAAAGATTTCAGAACAGAATAGAATTCAGCATTTAATAGAATTCAGAATAGAATAGAATTCAGAATTGAATTGAATAAAATTCAGAATAGAATAAAATTCAGAATAGAATAAAATTCAGAAAGGAATAAAATTCAGAATAGAATAAAATTCAGAAATGCTTACAATTCACAACAGAATAGATTTCAGAATAGAATAAAATTCAGAATAGAATTAAATTCAGAAAAGAATTATATTCATAATACAATTTAATTCAGAATAGAATAGAATTCAGAATAGAATAAATTTCAGAATAGAATAGAATAGAGAATGGAATAAAATTCAGAAAGGAATAAAATTCAGAATAGAATAGAGTTAACAATAGGGTAGATTTCAGAATAGAATAAAATTCAGAATAGAATAAAATTCAAAATAGAATAAAATTCAGAAACGCTTACAATTCAGAACAGAATAGAATTCAGCATTTAATAGAATTCAGAATAGAATAGAATTCAGAAAAGAATTATATTCATATTACAATTTAATTCAGAATAGAATAGAATTCAGAATAGAATTAAATTCAAAATAGAACAGAATTCAGAATAGTACAAAATTCAGAATAGAATAGCATAAAATGAAAAAGAGAATAAAATTAGGGAATAGAATCGAATAAAATTCAGAATAAAATCAAATTCAGAATAGAATAGAATAAATTTAGAATAGTATTGAATTCAGAATAGAATAAATTTCAGAATAGAATAGAGAGTAGAATAAAATTCAGAATAGAATGAAATTCAGAATAGAATCAAATTCAGAACAGAATAGAATAAATTCATGATAGTATTGAATTCAGAATAGAATAAATTTCAGAATAGAATAGAATTGAGAATGGAATAAAATTCAGAATAGAATAGAGTTAACAATGGAGTAGATTTCAGAACAGAATAAAATTCATACTAGAATAAAATTCAGAAACGCTTACCATTCAGAACAGAATAGATTTCAGAATAGAATAGAATCCAGCATTTAATAGAATTCAGAATAGAATAGAATTCAGAATTGAATTGAATAAAATTAAGAATAGAATAAAATTCAGAATACAATTCAATTCAAAATAGAACAGAATTCAGAATAGTACAAAATTCAGAATAGAATAAAATTCAAAATAAAATGGAATTGAGAATAGTATAAAATTCAGAAGAATAGCATAAAATTCAAAACAGAACAAAATTCAGAATAGAATTGAATAAAATTGAGAATAGAATAAAATTCAGAAAAGAATTATATTCATAATACAATTTAATTCAAAATAGAACATAATTCAGAATAGAATAAATTTCATAATTGAATAAAATTCAGAAAAGTTTAGAATACAGAACAGAAGAGAATTCAGAAGACAAGAGAATAAAATTCAGAAAAGAATTGAATATATAATAGAATTTAATTTAGAATAGAATTTAATTTAGAATAGAATAGAATTCAGAATTGAATTAAATTCAAAATAGAATAGATTAGAATTCAGAATAAAATAGAATTAGAATAGAATTGAGAATAGCATAAAATTCAGAATTGAATTAAATTCAAAATAGAATAGAATTGAGAATTTTATAAAATTCTGAATAGAACAGCATAAAATTCAAAACAGAATAAAATTAGGGAATAGAACAGAATCAAATTCACAATAGAATCAAATTCAGAATAGAATAGAATAAATTCATAATAGTATTGAATTCAGAATAGAATAAATTTCAGAATAGAATAGAATAGAGAATAGAATAAAATTCAGAAAAGAATTATATTCATAATACAATTTAATTCAGAATAGAATAGAATTCAGAATAGAATAAATTTCAGAATAGAATAGAATAGAGAATGGAATAAAATTCAGAAAGGAATAAAATTCAGAATAGAATAGAGTTAACAATAGGGTAGATTTCAGAATAGAATAAAATTCAGAATAGAATAAAATTCAAAATAGAATAAAATTCAGAAACGCTTACAATTCAGAACAGAATAGATTTCAGAAAAGAATAGAATTCAGCATTTAAAAGAATTCAGAATAGAATAGAATTCAGAAAAGAATTATATTCATATTACAATTTAATTCAGAATAGAACAGAATTCAGAATAGAATTAAATTCAAAATAGAACAGAATTCAGAATAGTACAAAATTGAGAATAGAATAGAATAAAATTCAGAATAGAATAAAATTCATAATTGAATAAAATTCAGAAAAGCTTATAATACAGAACAGAACAGAATTCAGAAGAAAAGAGAATAAAATGCAAAATAGAATCACATTCAGAATAGAATAGATTTCAGAATAGAAAAGAATTCAGCATTTAATAGAATTCAGAATAGAAGAGAATTCAGAATAGAATTGAATAAAATATAGAATAGAATAAAATTCAGAAAAGAATTATATTCATTATACAATATAATTCAGAATAGAATAGAATTCAGAATAGAATTAAATTCAAAATAGAACAGAATTCAGAATAGTACAAAATTCAGAATAGAATAGCAGAAAATTAAAAACAGAATAAAATTAGGGAATAGAATAGAATAAAATTCAGAATAGAATTAAATTCAAAATAGAACAGAATTGAGAATAGTATAAAATTCTGAATAGAATAGCATAAAATTCAAAACAGAATAAAATTAGGGAATAGAATAGAATCAAATTCAGAATAAAATCAAATTCAGAACAGAATAGAATAAATTCATGATAGTATTGAATTCAGAATAGAATAAATTTCAGAATAGAATAGAATAGAGAATGGAATAAAATTCAGAAAGGAATAAAATTCAGAATAGAATAGAGTTAACAATAGGGTAGATTTCAGAATAGAATAAAATTCAGAATAGAATAAAATTCAAAATAGAATAAAATTCAGAAACGCTTATAATTCAGAACAGAATAGAATTCAGCATTTAATAGAATTCAGAATAGAATAGAATTCAGAAAAGAATTATATTCATATTACAATTTAATTCAGAATAGAACAGAATTCAGAATAGAATTAAATTCAAAATAGAACAGAGTTCAGAATAGTACAAAATTGAGAATAGAATAGAATAAAATTCAGAATAGAATAAAATTCATAATTGAATAAAATTCAGAAAAGCTTATAATACAGAACAGAACAGAATTCAGAAGAGAAGAGAATAAAATTCAGAATAGAATCACATTCAGAATAGAATGGAGTAAATTCAGAATAGTATTGAATTCAGAATAGAATAAATTTCAGAATAGAATAGAATAGAGAATAGAATAAAATTCAGAAAGGAATAAAATTCAGAATAGAATAGAGTTAACAATAGAGTAGATTTCAGAATAGAATAAAATTCATAATAGAATAAAACTCAGAAACGCTGACAATTCAGAACAGAACAGATTTCAGAAAAGAATAGAATTCAGCATTTAATAGAATTCAGAATAGAATTCAATTCAAAATAGAACAGAATTCAGAATAGTACAAAATTCAGAACAGAATAGAATAAAATTCAGAATAGAATAAACTTCAAAATAAAATGGAATTGAGAATAGTATAAAATTCAGAAGAACAGCATAAAATTCAAAACAGAACAAAATTCAGAAAAGAATTATATTCATAATACAATTTAATTCAGAGTGGAATAGAATTCAATTCAAAATAGAACAGAATTCAGAATAGAATAAAATTCATGATTGAATAAAATTCAGAAAAGCTTAGAATACAGAACAGAAGAGAATTCAGAAGAGAAGAGAATAAAATTCAGAAAAGAATTGAATATAGAATAGAATTTAATTTAGAATAGAATAGAATTCAGAATTGAATTAAATTCAAAATAGAATAGCATAGAATTCAGAATAGAATGGAGTTAGAATAGAATTCAGAATAGTATAAAATTCAGAATAGAATTAAATTCAAAATAGAATAGAATTGAGAATAGTATAAATTCTGAATAGAATAGCATAAAATTAAAAACAGAATAAAATTAAAGAATAGAATAGAATAAAATTCAGAATAGAATTAAATTCAAAATAGAACAGAATTGAGAATAGTATAAAATTTTGAATAGAATAGCATAAAATTCAAAACAGAATAAAATTAGGGAATAGAATAGAATAAAATTCAGAATAGAATCAAATTCAGAACAGAATAGAATGAATTCATGACAGTATTGAATTCAAAATAGAATAAATTTCAGAATAGAATAGAATAGAGAATGGAATAAAATTCAGAAAGGAATAAAATTCAGAATAGAATAGAGTTAACAATGGAGTAGATTTCAGAATAGAATAAAATTCAGAAACGCTTACAATTCAGAACAGAATAGATTTCAGAATAGAATAGAATCCAGCATTTAATAGAATTCAGAATAGAATAGAATTCAGAATAGAATTGAAAAAATTCAGAACAGAATAAAATTCAGAAAAGAATTATATTCATAATACAATTTAATTCAAAATAAAACAGAATTCAGAATAGTACAAAATTCAGAACAGAAGAGAATAAAATTCAGAAGAGAATAAAATTCAAAATAAAATGGAATTGAGAATAGTATAAAATTCAGAAGAATAGCATAAAATTCAAAACAGAACAAAATTCTGAATAAAATAGCATAAAATTCAAAACAGAATAAAATTAGGGAATAGAACAGAATCAAATTCAGAATAGAATCAAATTCAGAATAGAATAGAATAAATTCAGAATAGTATTGAATTCAGAATAGAATAAATTTCAGAATAGAATAGAATTGAGAATAGAATAAAATTCAGAAAGGAATAAAATTCAGAATAGAATAGAGTTAACAATGGAGTAGATTTCAGAATAGAATAAAATTCAGAAACGCTTACAATTCAGAACAGAATAGATTTCATAACAGAATAGAATCCAGCATTTAATAGAATTCAGAATAGAACAGAATTCAGAATAGAATTGAAAAAATTCAGAACAGAATAAAATTCAGAAAAGAATTATATTCATAATACAATTTAAT
This sequence comes from Hydrophis major, assembly GCA_033807585.1. Lineage (NCBI taxonomy): Eukaryota > Metazoa > Chordata > Lepidosauria > Squamata > Elapidae > Hydrophis > Hydrophis major. The sequence goes on along the minus strand of JAUCBL010000093.1, from coordinate 179,834 downwards.
TCAAAATAAAACAGAATTCAGAATAGCACAAAATTCAGAACAGAATAGAATAAAATTCAGAAGAGAATAAAATTCAAAATAAAATGGAATTGAGAATAGTATAAAATTCAGAAGAATAGCATAAAATTCAAAACAGAACAAAATTCTGAATAAAATAGCATAAAATTCAAAACAGAATAAAATTAGGGAATAGAACAGAATCAAATTCAGAATAGAATCAAATTCAGAATAGAATAGAATAAATTCAGAATAGTATTGAATTCAGAATAGAATAAATTTCAGAATAGAATAGAATAGAGAACAGAATAAAATTCAGAAAGGAATAAAATTCAGAATAGAATAAAATTCAGAAACGCTTACAATTCAGAAAAGAATAGATTTCAGAATAGAATAGAATTCAAAGAATTATATTCATAATACAATTTAATTCAGAATAGAATTAAATTCAAAATAGAACAGAATTCAGAATAGTACAAAATTGAGAATAGAATAGAATAAAATTCAGAATAGAATAAAATTCAGAATAGAATAAAATTCAAAATAAAATGGAATTGAGAATAGTATAAAATTCAGAAGAATAGCATAAAATTCAAAACAGAGCAAAATTCAGAATAGAATAGAATAAAATTCATAATAGAATAAAATTCATAATTGAATAAAATTCAGAAAAGCTTAGAATACAGAACAGAACAGAATTCAGAATTGAAGAGAATAAAATTCAGATTAGAATAAAATTCAGAAAAGAATTGAATTCAGAATAGAATTTAATTTAGAATAGAATAGAATAGAATTCAGAATAGAATTAAATTCAAAATAGAATAGATTTGAGAATAGTATAAAATTCTGAATAGAATAGCATAAAATTCAAAACAGAATAAAATTAGGGAACAGAATCGAATAAAATTCAGAATAGAATCAAATTCAGAATTGAATAGAATAAATTCATAATGGTATTGAATTCAGAATAGAATAAATTTCAGAATAGAATAGAAAATAGAATAAAATTCAGAAAGGAATAAAATTCAGAACAGAATAAAATTCAGAAAAGAATTATATTCATAATACAATTTAATTCAGAATAGAATAGAATTCAGAATAGAGTTAAATTCAAAATAGAACAGAATTCAGAATAGTACAAAATTCAGAATAGAATAGCATAAAATGAAAAAGAGAATAAAATTAGGGAATAGAATCGAATAAAATTCAGAATAAAATCAAATTCAGAATAGAATAGAATAAATTTAGAATAGTATTGAATTCAGAATAGAATAAATTTCAGAATAGAATAGAGAGTAGAATAAAATTCAGAATAGAATGAAATTCAGAATAGAATCAAATTCAGAACAGAATAGAATAAATTCATGATAGTATTGAATTCAGAATAGAATAAATTTCAGAATAGAATAGAATTGAGAATGGAATAAAATTCAGAATAGAATAGAGTTAACAATGGAGTAGATTTCAGAACAGAATAAAATTCATACTAGAATAAAATTCAGAAACGCTTACCATTCAGAACAGAATAGATTTCAGAATAGAATAGAATCCAGCATTTAATAGAATTCAGAATAGAATAGAATTCAGAATTGAATTGAATAAAATTAAGAATAGAATAAAATTCAGAATACAATTCAATTCAAAATAGAACAGAATTCAGAATAGTACAAAATTCAGAATAGAATAAAATTCAAAATAAAATGGAATTGAGAATAGTATAAAATTCAGAAGAATAGCATAAAATTCAAAACAGAACAAAATTCAGAATAGAATTGAATAAAATTGAGAATAGAATAAAATTCAGAAAAGAATTATATTCATAATACAATTTAATTCAAAATAGAACATAATTCAGAATAGAATAAATTTCATAATTGAATAAAATTCAGAAAAGTTTAGAATACAGAACAGAAGAGAATTCAGAAGACAAGAGAATAAAATTCAGAAAAGAATTGAATATATAATAGAATTTAATTTAGAATAGAATTTAATTTAGAATAGAATAGAATTCAGAATTGAATTAAATTCAAAATAGAATAGATTAGAATTCAGAATAAAATAGAATTAGAATAGAATTGAGAATAGCATAAAATTCAGAATTGAATTAAATTCAAAATAGAATAGAATTGAGAATTTTATAAAATTCTGAATAGAACAGCATAAAATTCAAAACAGAATAAAATTAGGGAATAGAACAGAATCAAATTCACAATAGAATCAAATTCAGAATAGAATAGAATAAATTCATAATAGTATTGAATTCAGAATAGAATAAATTTCAGAATAGAATAGAATAGAGAATAGAATAAAATTCAGAAAAGAATTATATTCATAATACAATTTAATTCAGAATAGAATAGAATTCAGAATAGAATAAATTTCAGAATAGAATAGAATAGAGAATGGAATAAAATTCAGAAAGGAATAAAATTCAGAATAGAATAGAGTTAACAATAGGGTAGATTTCAGAATAGAATAAAATTCAGAATAGAATAAAATTCAAAATAGAATAAAATTCAGAAACGCTTACAATTCAGAACAGAATAGATTTCAGAAAAGAATAGAATTCAGCATTTAAAAGAATTCAGAATAGAATAGAATTCAGAAAAGAATTATATTCATATTACAATTTAATTCAGAATAGAACAGAATTCAGAATAGAATTAAATTCAAAATAGAACAGAATTCAGAATAGTACAAAATTGAGAATAGAATAGAATAAAATTCAGAATAGAATAAAATTCATAATTGAATAAAATTCAGAAAAGCTTATAATACAGAACAGAACAGAATTCAGAAGAAAAGAGAATAAAATGCAAAATAGAATCACATTCAGAATAGAATAGATTTCAGAATAGAAAAGAATTCAGCATTTAATAGAATTCAGAATAGAAGAGAATTCAGAATAGAATTGAATAAAATATAGAATAGAATAAAATTCAGAAAAGAATTATATTCATTATACAATATAATTCAGAATAGAATAGAATTCAGAATAGAATTAAATTCAAAATAGAACAGAATTCAGAATAGTACAAAATTCAGAATAGAATAGCAGAAAATTAAAAACAGAATAAAATTAGGGAATAGAATAGAATAAAATTCAGAATAGAATTAAATTCAAAATAGAACAGAATTGAGAATAGTATAAAATTCTGAATAGAATAGCATAAAATTCAAAACAGAATAAAATTAGGGAATAGAATAGAATCAAATTCAGAATAAAATCAAATTCAGAACAGAATAGAATAAATTCATGATAGTATTGAATTCAGAATAGAATAAATTTCAGAATAGAATAGAATAGAGAATGGAATAAAATTCAGAAAGGAATAAAATTCAGAATAGAATAGAGTTAACAATAGGGTAGATTTCAGAATAGAATAAAATTCAGAATAGAATAAAATTCAAAATAGAATAAAATTCAGAAACGCTTATAATTCAGAACAGAATAGAATTCAGCATTTAATAGAATTCAGAATAGAATAGAATTCAGAAAAGAATTATATTCATATTACAATTTAATTCAGAATAGAACAGAATTCAGAATAGAATTAAATTCAAAATAGAACAGAGTTCAGAATAGTACAAAATTGAGAATAGAATAGAATAAAATTCAGAATAGAATAAAATTCATAATTGAATAAAATTCAGAAAAGCTTATAATACAGAACAGAACAGAATTCAGAAGAGAAGAGAATAAAATTCAGAATAGAATCACATTCAGAATAGAATGGAGTAAATTCAGAATAGTATTGAATTCAGAATAGAATAAATTTCAGAATAGAATAGAATAGAGAATAGAATAAAATTCAGAAAGGAATAAAATTCAGAATAGAATAGAGTTAACAATAGAGTAGATTTCAGAATAGAATAAAATTCATAATAGAATAAAACTCAGAAACGCTGACAATTCAGAACAGAACAGATTTCAGAAAAGAATAGAATTCAGCATTTAATAGAATTCAGAATAGAATTCAATTCAAAATAGAACAGAATTCAGAATAGTACAAAATTCAGAACAGAATAGAATAAAATTCAGAATAGAATAAACTTCAAAATAAAATGGAATTGAGAATAGTATAAAATTCAGAAGAACAGCATAAAATTCAAAACAGAACAAAATTCAGAAAAGAATTATATTCATAATACAATTTAATTCAGAGTGGAATAGAATTCAATTCAAAATAGAACAGAATTCAGAATAGAATAAAATTCATGATTGAATAAAATTCAGAAAAGCTTAGAATACAGAACAGAAGAGAATTCAGAAGAGAAGAGAATAAAATTCAGAAAAGAATTGAATATAGAATAGAATTTAATTTAGAATAGAATAGAATTCAGAATTGAATTAAATTCAAAATAGAATAGCATAGAATTCAGAATAGAATGGAGTTAGAATAGAATTCAGAATAGTATAAAATTCAGAATAGAATTAAATTCAAAATAGAATAGAATTGAGAATAGTATAAATTCTGAATAGAATAGCATAAAATTAAAAACAGAATAAAATTAAAGAATAGAATAGAATAAAATTCAGAATAGAATTAAATTCAAAATAGAACAGAATTGAGAATAGTATAAAATTTTGAATAGAATAGCATAAAATTCAAAACAGAATAAAATTAGGGAATAGAATAGAATAAAATTCAGAATAGAATCAAATTCAGAACAGAATAGAATGAATTCATGACAGTATTGAATTCAAAATAGAATAAATTTCAGAATAGAATAGAATAGAGAATGGAATAAAATTCAGAAAGGAATAAAATTCAGAATAGAATAGAGTTAACAATGGAGTAGATTTCAGAATAGAATAAAATTCAGAAACGCTTACAATTCAGAACAGAATAGATTTCAGAATAGAATAGAATCCAGCATTTAATAGAATTCAGAATAGAATAGAATTCAGAATAGAATTGAAAAAATTCAGAACAGAATAAAATTCAGAAAAGAATTATATTCATAATACAATTTAATTCAAAATAAAACAGAATTCAGAATAGTACAAAATTCAGAACAGAAGAGAATAAAATTCAGAAGAGAATAAAATTCAAAATAAAATGGAATTGAGAATAGTATAAAATTCAGAAGAATAGCATAAAATTCAAAACAGAACAAAATTCTGAATAAAATAGCATAAAATTCAAAACAGAATAAAATTAGGGAATAGAACAGAATCAAATTCAGAATAGAATCAAATTCAGAATAGAATAGAATAAATTCAGAATAGTATTGAATTCAGAATAGAATAAATTTCAGAATAGAATAGAATTGAGAATAGAATAAAATTCAGAAAGGAATAAAATTCAGAATAGAATAGAGTTAACAATGGAGTAGATTTCAGAATAGAATAAAATTCAGAAACGCTTACAATTCAGAACAGAATAGATTTCATAACAGAATAGAATCCAGCATTTAATAGAATTCAGAATAGAATAGAATTCAGAATAGAATTGAAAAAATTCAGAACAGAATAAAATTCAGAAAAGAATTATATTCATAATACAATTTAATTCAAAATAAAACAGAATTCAGAATAGCACAAAATTCAGAACAGAATAGAATAAAATTCAGAAGAGAATAAAATTCAAAATAAAATGGAATTGAGAATAGTATAAAATTCAGAAGAATAGCATAAAATTCAAAACAGAACAAAATTCTGAATAAAATAGCATAAAATTCAAAACAGAATAAAATTAGGGAATAGAACAGAATCAAATTCAGAATAGAATCAAATTCAGAATAGAATAGAATAAATTCAGAATAGTATTGAATTCAGAATAGAATAAATTTCAGAATAGAATAGAATAGAGAACAGAATAAAATTCAGAAAGGAATAAAATTCAGAATAGAATAAAATTCAGAAACGCTTACAATTCAGAAAAGAATAGATTTCAGAATAGAATAGAATTCAAAGAATTATATTCATAATACAATTTAATTCAGAATAGAATTAAATTCAAAATAGAACAGAATTCAGAATAGTACAAAATTGAGAATAGAATAGAATAAAATTCAGAATAGAATAAAATTCAGAATAGAATAAAATTCAAAATAAAATGGAATTGAGAATAGTATAAAATTCAGAAGAATAGCATAAAATTCAAAACAGAGCAAAATTCAGAATAGAATAGAATAAAATTCATAATAGAATAAAATTCATAATTGAATAAAATTCAGAAAAGCTTAGAATACAGAACAGAACAGAATTCAGAATTGAAGAGAATAAAATTCAGATTAGAATAAAATTCAGAAAAGAATTGAATTCAGAATAGAATTTAATTTAGAATAGAATAGAATAGAATTCAGAATAGAATTAAATTCAAAATAGAATAGATTTGAGAATAGTATAAAATTCTGAATAGAATAGCATAAAATTCAAAACAGAATAAAATTAGGGAACAGAATCGAATAAAATTCAGAATAGAATCAAATTCAGAATTGAATAGAATAAATTCATAATGGTATTGAATTCAGAATAGAATAAATTTCAGAATAGAATAGAAAATAGAATAAAATTCAGAAAGGAATAAAATTCAGAACAGAATAAAATTCAGAAAAGAATTATATTCATAATACAATTTAATTCAGAATAGAATAGAATTCAGAATAGAGTTAAATTCAAAATAGAACAGAATTCAGAATAGTACAAAATTCAGAATAGAATAGCATAAAATGAAAAAGAGAATAAAATTAGGGAATAGAATCGAATAAAATTCAGAATAAAATCAAATTCAGAATAGAATAGAATAAATTTAGAATAGTATTGAATTCAGAATAGAATAAATTTCAGAATAGAATAGAGAGTAGAATAAAATTCAGAATAGAATGAAATTCAGAATAGAATCAAATTCAGAACAGAATAGAATAAATTCATGATAGTATTGAATTCAGAATAGAATAAATTTCAGAATAGAATAGAATAGAGAATGGAATAAAATTCAGAATAGAATAGAGTTAACAATGGAGTAGATTTCAGAACAGAATAAAATTCATACTAGAATAAAATTCAGAAACGCTTACCATTCAGAACAGAATAGATTTCAGAATAGAATAGAATCCAGCATTTAATAGAATTCAGAATAGAATAGAATTCAGAATTGAATTGAATAAAATTAAGAATAGAATAAAATTCAGAAAAGAATTATATTCATAATACAATTTAATTCAGAATAGAATAGAATTCAGAATACAATTAAATTCAAAATAGAACAGAATTCAGAATAGTACAAAATTCAGAATAGAATAAAATTCAAAATAAAATGGAATTGAGAATAGTATAAAATTCAGAAGAATAGCATAAAATTCAAAACAGAACAAAATTCAGAATAGAATTGAATAAAATTGAGAATAGAATAAAATTCAGAAAAGAATTATATTCATAATACAATTTAATTCAAAATAGAACATAATTCAGAATAGTACAAAATTCAGAATAGAATAAAATTCAAAATAAAATGGAATTGAGAATAGTATAAAATTCAGAAGAATAGCATAAAATTCAAAACAGAACAAAATTCAGAACAGAAGAGAATAAAATTCAGAAGAGAATAAAATTCAAAATAAAATGGAATTGAGAATAGTATAAAATTCAGAAGAATAACATAAAATTCAAAACAGAACAAAATTCTGAATAAAATAGCATAAAATTCAAAACAGAATAAAATTAGGGAATAGAACAGAATCAAATTCAGAATAGAATCAAATTCAGAATAGAATAGAATAAATTCATAATAGTATTGAATTCAGAATAGAATAAATTTCAGAATAGAATAGAATAGAGAATAGAATAAAATTCAGAAAGGAATAAAATTCAGAATAGAATAAAATTCAGAAATGCTTACAATTCACAAAAGAATAGATTTCAGAATAGAATAGAATTCAGAATAGAATAAATTTCAGAATAGAATAGAATAGAGAATGGAATAAAATTCAGAAAGGAATAAAATTCAAAATAGAATAGAGTTAACAATAGGGTAGATTTCAGAATAGAATAAAATTCAGAATAGAATAAAATTCAGAATAGAATAAAATTCAAAATAGAATAAAATTCAGAAACGCTTACAATTCAGAACAGAATAGAATTCAGCATTTAATAGAATTCAGAATAGAATAGAGTTCAGAAAAGAATTATATTCATATTACAATTTAATTCAGAATAGAACAGAATTCAGAATAGAATTAAATTCAAAATAGAACAGAGTTCAGAATAGTACAAAATTGAGAATAGAATAGAATAAAATTCAGAATAGAATTAAATTCATAATTGAATAAAATTCAGAAAAGCTTATAATACAGAACAGAACAGAATTCAGAAGAGAAGAGAATAAAATTCAGAATAGAATCACATTCAGAATAGAATAGAGTAAATTCAGAATAGTATTGAATTCAGAATAGAATAAATTTCAGAATAGAATAGAATAGAGAATAGAATAAAATTCAGAAAGGAATAAAATTCAGAATAGAATAGAGTTAACAATAGAGTAGATTTCAGAATAGAATAAAATTCATAATAGAATAAAACTCAGAAACGCTGACAATTCAGAACAGAACAGATTTCAGAAAAGAATAGAATTCAGCATTTAATAGAATTCAGAATAGAATTCAATTCAAAATAGAACAGAATTCAGAATAGTACAAAATTCAGAACAGAATAGAATAAAATTCAGAATAGAATAAACTTCAAAATAAAATGGAATTGAGAATAGTATAAAATTCAGAAGAACAGCATAAAATTCAAAACAGAACAAAATTCAGAAAAGAATTATATTCATAATACAATTTAATTCAGAGTGGAATAGAATTCAATTCAAAATAGAACAGAATTCAGAATAGAATAAAATTCATGATTGAATAAAATTCAGAAAAGCTTAGAATACAGAACAGAAGAGAATTCAGAAGAGAAGAGAATAAAATTCAGAAAAGAATTGAATATAGAATAGAATTTAATTTAGAATAGAATAGAATTCAGAATTGAATTAAATTCAAAATAGAATAGCATAGAATTCAGAATAGAATGGAGTTAGAATAGAATTCAGAATAGTATAAAATTCAGAATAGAATTAAATTCAAAATAGAATAGAATTGAGAATAGTATAAATTCTGAATAGAATAGCATAAAATTAAAAACAGAATAAAATTAAAGAATAGAATAGAATAAAATTCAGAATAGAATTAAATTCAAAATAGAACAGAATTGAGAATAGTATAAAATTTTGAATAGAATAGCATAAAATTCAAAACAGAATAAAATTAGGGAATAGAATAGAATAAAATTCAGAATAGAATCAAATTCAGAACAGAATAGAATGAATTCATGACAGTATTGAATTCAGAATAGAATAAATTTCAGAATAGAATAGAATAGAGAATGGAATAAAATTCAGAAAGGAATAAAATTCAGAATAGAATAGAGTTAACAATGGAGTAGATTTCAGAATAGAATAAAATTCAGAAACGCTTACAATTCAGAACAGAATAGATTTCAGAATAGAATAGAATCCAGCATTTAATAGAATTCAGAATAGAATAGAATTCAGAATAGAATTGAAAAAATTCAGAACAGAATAAAATTCAGAAAAGAATTATATTCATAATACAATTTAATTCAAAATAAAACAGAATTCAGAATAGTACAAAATTCAGAACAGAAGAGAATAAAATTCAGAAGAGAATAAAATTCAAAATAAAATGGAATTGAGAATAGTATAAAATTCAGAAGAATAGCATAAAATTCAAAACAGAACAAAATTCTGAATAAAATAGCATAAAATTCAAAACAGAATAAAATTAGGGAATAGAACAGAATCAAATTCAGAATAGAATCAAATTCAGAATAGAATAGAATAAATTCAGAATAGTATTGAATTCAGAATAGAATAAATTTCAGAATAGAATAGAATTGAGAATAGTATAAATTCTGAATAGAATAGCATAAAATTAAAAACAGAATAAAATTAAAGAATAGAATAGAATAAAATTCAGAATAGAATTAAATTCAAAATAGAACAGAATTGAGAATAGTATAAAATTTTGAATAGAATAGCATAAAATTCAAAACAGAATAAAATTAGGGAATAGAATAGAATAAAATTCAGAATAGAATCAAATTCAGAACAGAATAGAATGAATTCATGACAGTATTGAATTCAGAATAGAATAAATTTCAGAATAGAATAGAATAGAGAATGGAATAAAATTCAGAAAGGAATAAAATTCAGAATAGAATAGAGTTAACAATGGAGTAGATTTCAGAATAGAATAAAATTCAGAAACGCTTACAATTCAGAACAGAATAGATTTCAGAACAGAATAGAATCCAGCATTTAATAGAATTCAGAATAGAATAGAATTCAGAATAGAATTGAAAAAATTCAGAACAGAATAAAATTCAGAAAAGAATTATATTCATAATACAATTTAATTCAAAATAAAACAGAGTTCAGAATTGTACAAAATTCAGAACAGAAGAGAATAAAATTCAGAAGAGAATAAAATTCAAAATAAAATGGAATTGAGAATAATATAAAATTCAGAAGAATAGCATAAAATTCAAAACAGAACAAAATTCTGAATAAAATAGCATAAAATTCAAAACAGAATAAAATTAGGGAATAGAACAGAATCAAATTCAGAATAGAATCAAATTCAGAATAGAATAGAATAAATTCAGAATAGCATTGAATTCAGAATAGAATAAATTTCAGAATAGAATAGAATAGAGAATAGAATAAAATTCAGAAAGGAATAAAATTCAGAATAGAATAAAATTCAGAAATGCTTACAATTCACAACAGAATAGATTTCAGAACAGAATAGAATTCAGCATTTAATAGAATTCAGAATAGAATAGAATTCAGAATAGAATTGAAAAAATTCAGAATAGAATAAAATTCAGAAAAGAATTATATTCATAATACAATTTAATTCAGAATAGAATTAAATTCAAAATAAAATGGAATTGAGAATAGTATAAAATTCAGAAGAACAGCATAAAATTCAAAACAGAACAAAACTCAGAATAGAATAGTATAAAATTCAGAATAGAATAAAATTCAGAAAAGAATTATATTCATAATACAATTTAATTCAGAGTGGAATAGAATTCAATTCAAAATAGAACAGAATTCAGAATAGAATAAAATTCATGATTGAATAAAATTCAGAAAAGCTTAGAATACAGAACAGAAGAGAATTCAGAAGAGAAGAGAATAAAATTCAGAAAAGAATTGAATATAGAATAGAATTTAATTTAGAATAGAATAGAATTCAGAATTGAATTAAATTCAAAATAGAATAGCATAGAATTCAGAATAGAATGGAGTTAGAATAGAATTCAGAATAGTATAAAATTCAGAATAGAATTAAATTCAAAATAGAATAGAATTGAGAATAGTATAAATTCTGAATAGAATAGCATAAAATTAAAAACAGAATAAAATTAAAGAATAGAATAGAATAAAATTCAGAATAGAATTAAATTCAAAATAGAACAGAATTGAGAATAGTATAAAATTTTGAATAGAATAGCATAAAATTAAAAACAGAACAAAATTAGGGAATAGAATAGAATAAAATTCAGAATAGAATCAAATTCAGAACAGAATAGAATGAATTCATGACAGTATTGAATTCAGAATAGAATAAATTTCAGAATAGAATAGAATAGAGAATGGAATAAAATTCAGAAAGGAATAAAATTCAGAATAGAATAGAGTTAACAATGGAGTAGATTTCAGAATAGAATAAAATTCAGAAACGCTTACAATTCAGAACAGAATAGATTTCAGAATAGAATAGAATCCAGCATTTAATAGAATTCAGAATAGAATAGAATTCAGAATAGAATTGAAAAAATTCAGAACAGAATAAAATTCAGAAAAGAATTATATTCATAATACAATTTAATTCAAAATAAAACAGAATTCAGAATAGTACAAAATTCAGAACAGAAGAGAATAAAATTCAGAAGAGAATAAAATTCAAAATAAAATGGAATTGAGAATAGTATAAAATTCAGAAGAATAGCATAAAATTCAAAACAGAACAAAATTCTGAATAAAATAGCATAAAATTCAAAACAGAATAAAATTAGGGAATAGAACAGAATCAAATTCAGAATAGAATCAAATTCAGAATAGAATAGAATAAATTCAGAATAGTATTGAATTCAGAATAGAATAAATTTCAGAATAGAATAGAATTGAGAATAGAATAAAATTCAGAAAGGAATAAAATTCAGAATAGAATAGAGTTAACAATGGAGTAGATTTCAGAATAGAATAAAATTCAGAAACGCTTACAATTCAGAACAGAATAGATTTCATAACAGAATAGAATCCAGCATTTAATAGAATTCAGAATAGAATAGAATTCAGAATAGAATTGAAAAAATTCAGAACAGAATAAAATTCAGAAAAGAATTATATTCATAATACAATTTAATTCAAAATAAAACAGAATTCAGAATAGCACAAAATTCAGAACAGAATAGAATAAAATTCAGAAGAGAATAAAATTCAAAATAAAATGGAATTGAGAATAGTATAAAATTCAGAAGAATAGCATAAAATTCAAAACAGAACAAAATTCTGAATAAAATAGCATAAAATTCAAAACAGAATAAAATTAGGGAATAGAACAGAATCAAATTCAGAATAGAATCAAATTCAGAATAGAATAGAATAAATTCAGAATAGTATTGAATTCAGAATAGAATAAATTTCAGAATAGAATAGAATAGAGAACAGAATAAAATTCAGAAAGGAATAAAATTCAGAATAGAATAAAATTCAGAAACGCTTACAATTCAGAAAAGAATAGATTTCAGAATAGAATAGAATTCAAAGAATTATATTCATAATACAATTTAATTCAGAATAGAATTAAATTCAAAATAGAACAGAATTCAGAATAGTACAAAATTGAGAATAGAATAGAATAAAATTCAGAATAGAATAAAATTCAGAATAGAATAAAATTCAAAATAAAATGGAATTGAGAATAGTATAAAATTCAGAAGAATAGCATAAAATTCAAAACAGAGCAAAATTCAGAATAGAATAGAATAAAATTCATAATAGAATAAAATTCATAATTGAATAAAATTCAGAAAAGCTTAGAATACAGAACAGAACAGAATTCAGAATTGAAGAGAATAAAATTCAGATTAGAATAAAATTCAGAAAAGAATTGAATTCAGAATAGAATTTAATTTAGAATAGAATAGAATAGAATTCAGAATAGAATTAAATTCAAAATAGAATAGATTTGAGAATAGTATAAAATTCTGAATAGAATAGCATAAAATTCAAAACAGAATAAAATTAGGGAACAGAATCGAATAAAATTCAGAATAGAATCAAATTCAGAATTGAATAGAATAAATTCATAATGGTATTGAATTCAGAATAGAATAAATTTCAGAATAGAATAGAAAATAGAATAAAATTCAGAAAGGAATAAAATTCAGAACAGAATAAAATTCAGAAAAGAATTATATTCATAATACAATTTAATTCAGAATAGAATAGAATTCAGAATAGAGTTAAATTCAAAATAGAACAGAATTCAGAATAGTACAAAATTCAGAATAGAATAGCATAAAATGAAAAAGAGAATAAAATTAGGGAATAGAATCGAATAAAATTCAGAATAAAATCAAATTCAGAATAGAATAGAATAAATTTAGAATAGTATTGAATTCAGAATAGAATAAATTTCAGAATAGAATACAGAGTAGAATAAAATTCAGAATAGAATGAAATTCAGAATAGAATCAAATTCAGAACAGAATAGAATAAATTCATGATAGTATTGAATTCAGAATAGAATAAATTTCAGAATAGAATAGAATAGAGAATGGAATAAAATTCAGAATAGAATAGAGTTAACAATGGAGTAGATTTCAGAACAGAATAAAATTCATACTAGAATAAAATTCAGAAACGCTTACCATTCAGAACAGAATAGATTTCAGAATAGAATAGAATCCAGCATTTAATAGAATTCAGAATAGAATAGAATTCAGAATTGAATTGAATAAAATTAAGAATAGAATAAAATTCAGAAAAGAATTATATTCATAATACAATTTAATTCAGAATAGAATAGAATTCAGAATACAATTAAATTCAAAATAGAACAGAATTCAGAATAGTACAAAATTCAGAATAGAATAAAATTCAAAATAAAATGGAATTGAGAATAGTATAAAATTCAGAAGAATAGCATAAAATTCAAAACAGAACAAAATTCAGAATAGAATTGAATAAAATTGAGAATAGAATAAAATTCAGAAAAGAATTATGTTCATAATACAATTTAATTCAAAATAGAACATAATTCAGAATAGAATAAAATTCATAATTGAATAAAATTCAGAAAAGTTTAGAATACAGAACAGAAGAGAATTCAGAAGACAAGAGAATAAAATTCAGAAAAGAATTGAATATATAATAGAATTTAATTTAGAATAGAATTTAATTTAGAATAGAATAGAATTCAGAATTGAGTTAAATTCAAAATAGAATAGATGAGAATTCAGAATAAAATAGAATTAGAATAGAATTGAGAATAGTATAAAATTCAGAATAGAATTAAATTCAAAATAGAATAGAATTGAGAATTTTATAAAATTCTGAATAGAACAGCATAAAATTCAAAACAGAATAAAATTAGGGAATAGAACAGAATCAAATTCAGAATAGAATCAAATTCAGAATAGAATAGAATAAATTCATAATAGTATTGAATTCAGAATAGAATAAATTTCAGAATAGAATAGAATAGAGAATAGAATAAAATTCAGAAAGGAATAAAATTCAGAATAGAATAAAATTCAGAAATGCTTACAATTCACAACAGAATAGATTTCAGAATAGAATAGAATTCAGAATAGAATAAATTTCAGAATAGAATAGAATAGAGAATGGAATAAAATTCAGAAAGGAATAAAATTCAGAATAGAATAGAGTTAACAATAGGGTAGATTTCAGAATAGAATAAAATTCAGAATAGAATAAAATTCAAAATAGAATAAAATTCAGAAACGCTTACAATTCAGAACAGAATAGAATTCAGCATTTAATAGAATTCAGAATAGAATAAAATTCAGAAAAGAATTATATTCATTATACAATTTAATTCAGAATAGAACAGAATTCAGAATAGAATTAAATTCAAAATAGAACAGAATTCAGAATAGTACAAAATTCAGAATAGAATAGAATAAATTCAGAATAGTATTGAATTCAGAGTAGAATAAATTTCAGAATAGAATAGAGAATAGAAAAAAATTCAGAAAGGAATAAAATTCATAATAGAACAAAATTCAGAAATGCTTACAATTCACAACAGAAAGATTTCAGAATAGAATAGAATTCAGCATTTAATAGAATTCAGAAAAGAATAGAATTCAGAATAGAATTGAAAAAATTCAGAATAGAATAAAATTCAGAAAAGAATTATATTCATAATACAATTTAATTCAGAATAGAACAGAATTCAGAATAAAATTAAATTCAAAATATAACAGAATTCAGAATAGTACAAAATTGAGAATAGAATAGAATAAAATTCAGAATAGAATAAAATTCAGAATAGAATTAAATTCAAAAAAGAACAGAATTGAGAATAGTATAAAATTTTGAATAGAATAGCATTAAATTCAAAACAGAATAAAATTAGGGAATAGAATAGAATAAAATTCAGAATAGAATCAAATTCAGAACAGAATAGAATGAATTCACGACAGTATTGAATTCAGAGTAGAATAAATTTCAGAATAGAATAGAGAATAGAAAAAAATTCAGAAAGGAATAAAATTCATAATAGAACAAAATTCAGAAATGCTTACAATTCACAACAGAAAAGATTTCAGAACAGAATAGAATTCAGCATTTAATAGAATTCAGAATAGAATAGAATTCAGAATTGAATTGAATAAAATTCAGAATAGAATAAAATTCAGAATAGAATAAAATTCAGAAAGGAATAAAATTCAGAATAGAATAAAATTCAGAAATGCTTAAAATTCACAACAGAATAGATTTCAGAATAGAATAAAATTCAGAATAGAATAAAATTCAGAAAAGAATTATATTCATAATACAATTTAATTCAGAATAGAATAGAATTCAGAATAGAATAAATTTCAGAATAGAATAGAAAAGAGAATGGAATAAAATTCAGAAAGGAATAAAATTCAGAATAGAATAGAGTTAACAATAGGGTAGATTTCAGAATAGAATAAAATTCAGAATAGAATAAAATTCAAAATAGAATAAAATTCAGAAACGCTTACAATTCAGAACAGAATAGAATTCAGCATTTAATAGAATTCAGAATAGAATAGAATTCAGAAAAGAATTATATTCATATTACAATTTAATTCAGAATAGAATAGAATTCAGAATAGAATTAAATTCAAAATAGAACAGAATTCAGAATAGTACAAAATTGAGAATAGAATAGAATAAAATTGAGAATATAATAAAATTCAGAATAGAATTAAATTCAAAATAGAATAGAATAAATTTGGAATAGTATTGAATTCAGAATAGAATAAATTTCAGAATAGAATAGAGAGTAGAATAAAATTCAGAATAGAATGAAATTCAGAATAGAATCAAATTCAGAACAGAATAGAATAAATTCATGATAGTATTGAATTCAGAATAGAATAAATTTCAGAATAGAATAGAATTGAGAATGGAATAAAATTCAGAATAGAATAGAGTTAACAATGGAGTAGATTTCAGAACAGAATAAAATTCATACTAGAATAAAATTCAGAAACGCTTACCATTCAGAACAGAATAGATTTCAGAATAGAATAGAATCCAGCATTTAATAGAATTCAGAATAGAATAGAATTCAGAATTGAATTGAATAAAATTAAGAATAGAATAAAATTCAGAATACAATTCAATTCAAAATAGAACAGAATTCAGAATAGTACAAAATTCAGAATAGAATAAAATTCAAAATAAAATGGAATTGAGAATAGTATAAAATTCAGAAGAATAGCATAAAATTCAAAACAGAACAAAATTCAGAATAGAATTGAATAAAATTGAGAATAGAATAAAATTCAGAAAAGAATTATATTCATAATACAATTTAATTCAAAATAGAACATAATTCAGAATAGAATAAATTTCATAATTGAATAAAATTCAGAAAAGTTTAGAATACAGAACAGAAGAGAATTCAGAAGACAAGAGAATAAAATTCAGAAAAGAATTGAATATATAATAGAATTTAATTTAGAATAGAATTTAATTTAGAATAGAATAGAATTCAGAATTGAATTAAATTCAAAATAGAATAGATTAGAATTCAGAATAAAATAGAATTAGAATAGAATTGAGAATAGCATAAAATTCAGAATTGAATTAAATTCAAAATAGAATAGAATTGAGAATTTTATAAAATTCTGAATAGAACAGCATAAAATTCAAAACAGAATAAAATTAGGGAATAGAACAGAATCAAATTCACAATAGAATCAAATTCAGAATAGAATAGAATAAATTCATAATAGTATTGAATTCAGAATAGAATAAATTTCAGAATAGAATAGAATAGAGAATAGAATAAAATTCAGAAAAGAATTATATTCATAATACAATTTAATTCAGAATAGAATAGAATTCAGAATAGAATAAATTTCAGAATAGAATAGAATAGAGAATGGAATAAAATTCAGAAAGGAATAAAATTCAGAATAGAATAGAGTTAACAATAGGGTAGATTTCAGAATAGAATAAAATTCAGAATAGAATAAAATTCAAAATAGAATAAAATTCAGAAACGCTTACAATTCAGAACAGAATAGATTTCAGAAAAGAATAGAATTCAGCATTTAAAAGAATTCAGAATAGAATAGAATTCAGAAAAGAATTATATTCATATTACAATTTAATTCAGAATAGAACAGAATTCAGAATAGAATTAAATTCAAAATAGAACAGAATTCAGAATAGTACAAAATTGAGAATAGAATAGAATAAAATTCAGAATAGAATAAAATTCATAATTGAATAAAATTCAGAAAAGCTTATAATACAGAACAGAACAGAATTCAGAAGAAAAGAGAATAAAATGCAAAATAGAATCACATTCAGAATAGAATAGATTTCAGAATAGAAAAGAATTCAGCATTTAATAGAATTCAGAAGAGAAGAGAATTCAGAATAGAATTGAATAAAATATAGAATAGAATAAAATTCAGAAAAGAATTATATTCATTATACAATATAATTCAGAATAGAATAGAATTCAGAATAGAATTAAATTCAAAATAGAACAGAATTCAGAATAGTACAAAATTCAGAATAGAATAGCAGAAAATTAAAAACAGAATAAAATTAGGGAATAGAATAGAATAAAATTCAGAATAGAATTAAATTCAAAATAGAACAGAATTGAGAATAGTATAAAATTCTGAATAGAATAGCATAAAATTCAAAACAGAATAAAATTAGGGAATAGAATAGAATCAAATTCAGAATAAAATCAAATTCAGAACAGAATAGAATAAATTCATGATAGTATTGAATTCAGAATAGAATAAATTTCAGAATAGAATAGAATAGAGAATGGAATAAAATTCAGAAAGGAATAAAATTCAGAATAGAATAGAGTTAACAATAGGGTAGATTTCAGAATAGAATAAAATTCAGAATAGAATAAAATTCAAAATAGAATAAAATTCAGAAACGCTTACAATTCAGAACAGAATAGAATTCAGCATTTAATAGAATTCAGAATAGAATAGAATTCAGAAAAGAATTATATTCATATTACAATTTAATTCAGAATAGAACAGAATTCAGAATAGAATTAAATTCAAAATAGAACAGAGTTCAGAATAGTACAAAATTGAGAATAGAATAGAATAAAATTCAGAATAGAATAAAATTCATAATTGAATAAAATTCAGAAAAGCTTATAATACAGAACAGAACAGAATTCAGAAGAGAAGAGAATAAAATTCAGAATAGAATCACATTCAGAATAGAATAGAGTAAATTCAGAATAGTATTGAATTCAGAATAGAATAAATTTCAGAATAGAATAGAATAGAGAATAGAATAAAATTCAGAAAGGAATAAAATTCAGAATAGAATAGAGTTAACAATAGAGTAGATTTCAGAATAGAATAAAATTCATAATAGAATAAAACTCAGAAACGCTGACAATTCAGAACAGAACAGATTTCAGAAAAGAATAGAATTCAGCATTTAATAGAATTCAGAATAGAATTCAATTCAAAATAGAACAGAATTCAGAATAGTACAAAATTCAGAACAGAATAGAATAAAATTCAGAATAGAATAAACTTCAAAATAAAATGGAATTGAGAATAGTATAAAATTCAGAAGAACAGCATAAAATTCAAAACAGAACAAAATTCAGAAAAGAATTATATTCATAATACAATTTAATTCAGAGTGGAATAGAATTCAATTCAAAATAGAACAGAATTCAGAATAGAATAAAATTCATGATTGAATAAAATTCAGAAAAGCTTAGAATACAGAACAGAAGAGAATTCAGAAGAGAAGAGAATAAAATTCAGAAAAGAATTGAATATAGAATAGAATTTAATTTAGAATAGAATAGAATTCAGAATTGAATTAAATTCAAAATAGAATAGCATAGAATTCAGAATAGAATGGAGTTAGAATAGAATTCAGAATAGTATAAAATTCAGAATAGAATTAAATTCAAAATAGAATAGAATTGAGAATAGTATAAATTCTGAATAGAATAGCATAAAATTAAAAACAGAATAAAATTAAAGAATAGAATAGAATAAAATTCAGAATAGAATTAAATTCAAAATAGAACAGAATTGAGAATAGTATAAAATTTTGAATAGAATAGCATAAAATTCAAAACAGAATAAAATTAGGGAATAGAATAGAATAAAATTCAGAATAGAATCAAATTCAGAACAGAATAGAATGAATTCATGACAGTATTGAATTCAAAATAGAATAAATTTCAGAATAGAATAGAATAGAGAATGGAATAAAATTCAGAAAGGAATAAAATTCAGAATAGAATAGAGTTAACAATGGAGTAGATTTCAGAATAGAATAAAATTCAGAAACGCTTACAATTCAGAACAGAATAGATTTCAGAATAGAATAGAATCCAGCATTTAATAGAATTCAGAATAGAATAGAATTCAGAATAGAATTGAAAAAATTCAGAACAGAATAAAATTCAGAAAAGAATTATATTCATAATACAATTTAATTCAAAATAAAACAGAATTCAGAATAGTACAAAATTCAGAACAGAAGAGAATAAAATTCAGAAGAGAATAAAATTCAAAATAAAATGGAATTGAGAATAGTATAAAATTCAGAAGAATAGCATAAAATTCAAAACAGAACAAAATTCTGAATAAAATAGCATAAAATTCAAAACAGAATAAAATTAGGGAATAGAACAGAATCAAATTCAGAATAGAATCAAATTCAGAATAGAATAGAATAAATTCAGAATAGTATTGAATTCAGAATAGAATAAATTTCAGAATAGAATAGAATTGAGAATAGAATAAAATTCAGAAAGGAATAAAATTCAGAATAGAATAGAGTTAACAATGGAGTAGATTTCAGAATAGAATAAAATTCAGAAACGCTTACAATTCAGAACAGAATAGATTTCATAACAGAATAGAATCCAGCATTTAATAGAATTCAGAATAGAATAGAATTCAGAATAGAATTGAAAAAATTCAGAACAGAATAAAATTCAGAAAAGAATTATATTCATAATACAATTTAATTCAAAATAAAACAGAATTCAGAATAGCACAAAATTCAGAACAGAATAGAATAAAATTCAGAAGAGAATAAAATTCAAAATAAAATGGAATTGAGAATAGTATAAAATTCAGAAGAATAGCATAAAATTCAAAACAGAACAAAATTCTGAATAAAATAGCATAAAATTCAAAACAGAATAAAATTAGGGAATAGAACAGAATCAAATTCAGAATAGAATCAAATTCAGAATAGAATAGAATAAATTCAGAATAGTATTGAATTCAGAATAGAATAAATTTCAGAATAGAATAGAATAGAGAACAGAATAAAATTCAGAAAGGAATAAAATTCAGAATAGAATAAAATTCAGAAACGCTTACAATTCAGAAAAGAATAGATTTCAGAATAGAATAGAATTCAAAGAATTATATTCATAATACAATTTAATTCAGAATAGAATTAAATTCAAAATAGAACAGAATTCAGAATAGTACAAAATTGAGAATAGAATAGAATAAAATTCAGAATAGAATAAAATTCAGAATAGAATAAAATTCAAAATAAAATGGAATTGAGAATAGTATAAAATTCAGAAGAATGGCATAAAATTCAAAACAGAGCAAAATTCAGAATAGAATAGAATAAAATTCATAATAGAATAAAATTCATAATTGAATAAAATTCAGAAAAGCTTAGAATACAGAACAGAACAGAATTCAGAATTGAAGAGAATAAAATTCAGATTAGAATAAAATTCAGAAAAGAATTGAATTCAGAATAGAATTTAATTTAGAATAGAATAGAATAGAATTCAGAATAGAATTAAATTCAAAATAGAATAGATTTGAGAATAGTATAAAATTCTGAATAGAATAGCATAAAATTCAAAACAGAATAAAATTAGGGAACAGAATCGAATAAAATTCAGAATAGAATCAAATTCAGAATTGAATAGAATAAATTCATAATGGTATTGAATTCAGAATAGAATAAATTTCAGAATAGAATAGAAAATAGAATAAAATTCAGAAAGGAATAAAATTCAGAACAGAATAAAATTCAGAAAAGAATTATATTCATAATACAATTTAATTCAGAATAGAATAGAATTCAGAATAGAGTTAAATTCAAAATAGAACAGAATTCAGAATAGTACAAAATTCAGAATAGAATAGCATAAAATGAAAAAGAGAATAAAATTAGGGAATAGAATCGAATAAAATTCAGAATAAAATCAAATTCAGAATAGAATAGAATAAATTTAGAATAGTATTGAATTCAGAATAGAATAAATTTCAGAATAGAATAGAGAGTAGAATAAAATTCAGAATAGAATGAAATTCAGAATAGAATCAAATTCAGAACAGAATAGAATAAATTCATGATAGTATTGAATTCAGAATAGAATAAATTTCAGAATAGAATAGAATAGAGAATGGAATAAAATTCAGAATAGAATAGAGTTAACAATGGAGTAGATTTCAGAACAGAATAAAATTCATACTAGAATAAAATTCAGAAACGCTTACCATTCAGAACAGAATAGATTTCAGAATAGAATAGAATCCAGCATTTAATAGAATTCAGAATAGAATAGAATTCAGAATTGAATTGAATAAAATTAAGAATAGAATAAAATTCAGAAAAGAATTATATTCATAATACAATTTAATTCAGAATAGAATAGAATTCAGAATACAATTAAATTCAAAATAGAACAGAATTCAGAATAGTACAAAATTCAGAATAGAATAAAATTCAAAATAAAATGGAATTGAGAATAGTATAAAATTCAGAAGAATAGCATAAAATTCAAAACAGAACAAAATTCAGAATAGAATTGAATAAAATTGAGAATAGAATAAAATTCAGAAAAGAATTATATTCATAATACAATTTAATTCAAAATAGAACATAATTCAGAATAGAATAAAATTCATAATTGAATAAAATTCAGAAAAGTTTAGAATACAGAACAGAAGAGAATTCAGAAGACAAGAGAATAAAATTCAGAAAAGAATTGAATATATAATAGAATTTAATTTAGAATAGAATTTAATTTAGAATAGAATAGAATTCAGAATTGAGTTAAATTCAAAATAGAATAGATGAGAATTCAGAATAAAATAGAATTAGAATAGAATTGAGAATAGTATAAAATTCAGAATAGAATTAAATTCAAAATAGAATAGAATTGAGAATTTTATAAAATTCTGAATAGAACAGCATAAAATTCAAAACAGAATAAAATTAGGGAATAGAACAGAATCAAATTCAGAATAGAATCAAATTAAGAATAGAATAGAATAAATTCATAATAGTATTGAATTCAGAATAGAATAAATTTCAGAATAGAATAGAATAGAGAATAGAATAAAATTCAGAAAGGAATAAAATTCAGAATAGAATAAAATTCAGAAATGCTTACAATTCACAACAGAATAGATTTCAGAATAGAATAGAATTCAGAATAGAATAAATTTCAGAATAGAATAGAATAGAGAATGGAATAAAATTCAGAAAGGAATAAAATTCAGAATAGAATAGAGTTAACAATAGGGTAGATTTCAGAATAGAATAAAATTCAGAATAGAATAAAATTCAAAATAGAATAAAATTCAGAAACGCTTACAATTCAGAACAGAATAGAATTCAGCATTTAATAGAATTCAGAATAGAATAAAATTCAGAAAAGAATTATATTCATTATACAATTTAATTCAGAATAGAACAGAATTCAGAATAGAATTAAATTCAAAATAGAACAGAATTCAGAATAGTACAAAATTCAGAATAGAATAGAATAAATTCAGAATAGTATTGAATTCAGAGTAGAATAAATTTCAGAATAGAATAGAGAATAGAAAAAAATTCAGAAAGGAATAAAATTCATAATAGAACAAAATTCAGAAATGCTTACAATTCACAACAGAAAGATTTCAGAATAGAATAGAATTCAGCATTTAATAGAATTCAGAAAAGAATAGAATTCAGAATAGAATTGAAAAAATTCAGAATAGAATAAAATTCAGAAAAGAATTATATTCATAATACAATTTAATTCAGAATAGAACAGAATTCAGAATAAAATTAAATTCAAAATATAACAGAATTCAGAATAGTACAAAATTGAGAATAGAATAGAATAAAATTCAGAATAGAATAAAATTCAGAATAGAATTAAATTCAAAAAAGAACAGAATTGAGAATAGTATAAAATTTTGAATAGAATAGCATTAAATTCAAAACAGAATAAAATTAGGGAATAGAATAGAATAAAATTCAGAATAGAATCAAATTCAGAACAGAATAGAATGAATTCATGACAGTATTGAATTCAGAGTAGAATAAATTTCAGAATAGAATAGAGAATAGAAAAAAATTCAGAAAGGAATAAAATTCATAATAGAACAAAATTCAGAAATGCTTACAATTCACAACAGAAAAGATTTCAGAACAGAATAGAATTCAGCATTTAATAGAATTCAGAATAGAATAGAATTCAGAATTGAATTGAATAAAATTCAGAATAGAATAAAATTCAGAATAGAATAAAATTCAGAAAGGAATAAAATTCAGAATAGAATAAAATTCAGAAATGCTTAAAATTCACAACAGAATAGATTTCAGAATAGAATAAAATTCAGAATAGAATAAAATTCAGAAAAGAATTATATTCATAATACAATTTAATTCAGAATAGAATAGAATTCAGAATAGAATAAATTTCAGAATAGAATAGAATAGAGAATGGAATAAAATTCAGAAAGGAATAAAATTCAGAATAGAATAGAGTTAACAATAGGGTAGATTTCAGAATAGAATAAAATTCAGAATAGAATAAAATTCAAAATAGAATAAAATTCAGAAACGCTTACAATTCAGAACAGAATAGAATTCAGCATTTAATAGAATTCAGAATAGAATAGAATTCAGAAAAGAATTATATTCATATTACAATTTAATTCAGAATAGAATAGAATTCAGAATAGAATTAAATTCAAAATAGAACAGAATTCAGAATAGTACAAAATTCAGAATAGAATAGCATAAAATGAAAAAGAGAATAAAATTAGGGAATAGAATCGAATAAAATTCAGAATAAAATCAAATTCAGAATAGAATAGAATAAATTTAGAATAGTATTGAATTCAGAATAGAATAAATTTCAGAATAGAATAGAGAGTAGAATAAAATTCAGAATAGAATGAAATTCAGAATAGAATCAAATTCAGAACAGAATAGAATAAATTCATGATAGTATTGAATTCAGAATAGAATAAATTTCAGAATAGAATAGAATTGAGAATGGAATAAAATTCAGAATAGAATAGAGTTAACAATGGAGTAGATTTCAGAACAGAATAAAATTCATACTAGAATAAAATTCAGAAACGCTTACCATTCAGAACAGAATAGATTTCAGAATAGAATAGAATCCAGCATTTAATAGAATTCAGAATAGAATAGAATTCAGAATTGAATTGAATAAAATTAAGAATAGAATAAAATTCAGAATACAATTCAATTCAAAATAGAACAGAATTCAGAATAGTACAAAATTCAGAATAGAATAAAATTCAAAATAAAATGGAATTGAGAATAGTATAAAATTCAGAAGAATAGCATAAAATTCAAAACAGAACAAAATTCAGAATAGAATTGAATAAAATTGAGAATAGAATAAAATTCAGAAAAGAATTATATTCATAATACAATTTAATTCAAAATAGAACATAATTCAGAATAGAATAAATTTCATAATTGAATAAAATTCAGAAAAGTTTAGAATACAGAACAGAAGAGAATTCAGAAGACAAGAGAATAAAATTCAGAAAAGAATTGAATATATAATAGAATTTAATTTAGAATAGAATTTAATTTAGAATAGAATAGAATTCAGAATTGAATTAAATTCAAAATAGAATAGATTAGAATTCAGAATAAAATAGAATTAGAATAGAATTGAGAATAGCATAAAATTCAGAATTGAATTAAATTCAAAATAGAATAGAATTGAGAATTTTATAAAATTCTGAATAGAACAGCATAAAATTCAAAACAGAATAAAATTAGGGAATAGAACAGAATCAAATTCACAATAGAATCAAATTCAGAATAGAATAGAATAAATTCATAATAGTATTGAATTCAGAATAGAATAAATTTCAGAATAGAATAGAATAGAGAATAGAATAAAATTCAGAAAAGAATTATATTCATAATACAATTTAATTCAGAATAGAATAGAATTCAGAATAGAATAAATTTCAGAATAGAATAGAATAGAGAATGGAATAAAATTCAGAAAGGAATAAAATTCAGAATAGAATAGAGTTAACAATAGGGTAGATTTCAGAATAGAATAAAATTCAGAATAGAATAAAATTCAAAATAGAATAAAATTCAGAAACGCTTACAATTCAGAACAGAATAGATTTCAGAAAAGAATAGAATTCGGCATTTAATAGAATTCAGAATAGAATAGAATTCAGAAAAGAATTATATTCATAATACAATTTAATTCATAATAGAACAGAATTCAGAATAGAATTAAATTCAAAATAGAACAGAATTCAGAATAGTACAAAATTGAGAATAGAATAGAATAAAATTCAGAATAGAATAAAATTCATAATTGAAAAAAATCAGAAAAGCTTATAATACAGAACAGAACAGAATTCAGAAGAAAAGAGAATAAAATTCAGAATAGAATCACATTCAGAATAGAATAGATTTCAGAATAGAAGAGAATTCAGAATAGAATTGAATAAAATATAGAATAGAATAAAATTCAGAAAAGAATTATATTCATTATACAATATAATTCAGAATAGAATAGAATTCAGAATAGAATTAAATTCAAAATAGAACAGAATTCAGAATAGTACAAAATTCAGAATAGAATAGCAGAAAATTAAAAACAGAATAAAATTAGGGAATAGAATAGAATAAAATTCAGAATAGAATTAAATTCAAAATAGAACAGAATTGAGAATAGTATAAAATTCTGAATAGAATAGCATAAAATTCAAAACAGAATAAAATTAGGGAATAGAATAGAATCAAATTCAGAATAAAATCAAATTCAGAACAGAATAGAATAAATTCATGATAGTATTGAATTCAGAATAGAATAAATTTCAGAATAGAATAGAATAGAGAATGGAATAAAATTCAGAAAGGAATAAAATTCAGAATAGAATAGAGTTAACAATAGGGTAGATTTCAGAATAGAATAAAATTCAGAATAGAATAAAATTCAAAATAGAATAAAATTCAGAAACGCTTACAATTCAGAACAGAATAGAATTCAGCATTTAATAGAATTCAGAATAGAATAGAATTCAGAAAAGAATTATATTCATATTACAATTTAATTCAGAATAGAACAGAATTCAGAATAGAATTAAATTCAAAATAGAACAGAGTTCAGAATAGTACAAAATTGAGAATAGAATAGAATAAAATTCAGAATAGAATAAAATTCATAATTGAATAAAATTCAGAAAAGCTTATAATACATAACAGAACAGAATTCAGAAGAGAAGAGAATAAAATTCAGAATAGAATCACATTCAGAATAGAATAGAGTAAATTCAGAATAGTATTGAATTCAGAATAGAATAAATTTCAGAATAGAATAGAATAGAGAATAGAATAAAATTCAGAAAGGAATAAAATTCAGAATAGAATAGAGTTAACAATAGAGTAGATTTCAGAATAGAATAAAATTCATAATAGAATAAAACTCAGAAACGCTGACAATTCAGAACAGAACAGATTTCAGAAAAGAATAGAATTCAGCATTTAATAGAATTCAGAATAGAATTCAATTCAAAATAGAACAGAATTCAGAATAGTACAAAATTCAGAACAGAATAGAATAAAATTCAGAATAGAATAAACTTCAAAATAAAATGGAATTGAGAATAGTATAAAATTCAGAAGAACAGCATAAAATTCAAAACAGAACAAAATTCAGAAAAGAATTATATTCATAATACAATTTAATTCAGAGTGGAATAGAATTCAATTCAAAATAGAACAGAATTCAGAATAGAATAAAATTCATGATTGAATAAAATTCAGAAAAGCTTAGAATACAGAACAGAAGAGAATTCAGAAGAGAAGAGAATAAAATTCAGAAAAGAATTGAATATAGAATAGAATTTAATTTAGAATAGAATAGAATTCAGAATTGAATTAAATTCAAAATAGAATAACATAGAATTCAGAATAGAATGGAGTTAGAATAGAATTCAGAATAGTATAAAATTCAGAATAGAATTAAATTAAAAATAGAATAGAATTGAGAATAGTATAAATTCTGAATAGAATAGCATAAAATTAAAAACAGAATAAAATTAAAGAATAGAATAGAATAAAATTCAGAATAGAATTAAATTCAAAATAGAACAGAATTGAGAATGGTATAAAATTTTGAATAGAATAGCATAAAATTCAAAACAGAATAAAATTAGGGAATAGAATAGAATAAAATTCAGAATAGAATCAAATTCAGAACAGAATAGAATGAATTCATGACAGTATTGAATTCAGAATAGAATAAATTTCAGAATAGAATAGAATAGAGAATGGAATAAAATTCAGAAAGGAATAAAATTCAGAATAGAATAGAGTTAACAATGGAGTAGATTTCAGAATAGAATAAAATTCAGAAACGCTTACAATTCAGAACAGAATAGATTTCAGAATAGAATAGAATCCAGCATTTAATAGAATTCAGAATAGAATAGAATTCAGAATAGAATTGAAAAAATTCAGAACAGAATAAAATTCAGAAAAGAATTATATTCATAATACAATTTAATTCAAAATAAAACAGAATTCAGAATAGTACAAAATTCAGAACAGAAGAGAATAAAATTCAGAAGAGAATAAAATTCAAAATAAAATGGAATTGAGAATAGTATAAAATTCAGAAGAATAGCATAAATTCAAAACAGAACAAAATTCTGAATTAAATAGCATAAAATTCAAAACAGAATAAAATTAGGGAATAGAACAGAATCAAATTCAGAATAGAATCAAATTCAGAATAGAATAGAATAAATTCAGAATAGTATTGAATTCAGAATAGAATAAATTTCAGAATAGAATAGAATAGAGAATAGAATAAAATTCAGAATAGAATAAAATTCAGAAACGCTTACAATTCAGAAAAGAATAGATTTCAGAATAGAATAGAATTCAGCATTTAATAGAATTCAGAATAGAATAGAATTCAGAATAGAATTGAATAGAATTCAGAATAGAATAGAATTCAGAATAGAATTCAATTCAAAATAGAACAGAATTCAGAATAGTACAAAATTCACAATAGAATTGAAAAAATTCAGAACAGAATAAAATTCAGAAAGAATTATGTTCATAATACAATTTAATTCAGAATAGAACAGAATTTAGAATAAAATTAAATTCAAAATAGAACAGAATTCAGAATAGTACAAAATTCAGAATAGAATAGCATAAAATGAAAAAGAGAATAAAATTAGGGAATAGAATCGAATAAAATTCAGAATAAAATCAAATTCAGAATAGAATAGAATAAATTTAGAACAGTATTGAATTCAGAATAGAATAAATTTCAGAATAGAATAAATTTCAGAATAGAATAGAGAGTAGAATAAAATTCAGAATAGAATCAAATTCAGAACAGAATAGAATAAATTCATGATAGTATTGAATTCAGAATAGAATAAATTTCAGAATAGAATAGAATAGAGAATGGAATAAAATTCAGAAAGGAATAAAATTCATAATAGAATAGAATAAAATTCATAATAGAATAAAATTCATAATTGAATAAAATTCAGAAAAGCTTAGAATACAGAACAGAACAGAATTCAGAATTGAAGAGAATAAAATTCAGATTAGAATAAAATTCAGAAAAGAATTGAATTCAGAATAGAATTTAATTTAGAATAGAATAGAATAAAATTCAGAATAGAATTAAATTCAAAATAGAATAGAATTGAGAATAGTATAAAATTCTGAATAGAATAGCATAAAATTTCAAAACAGAATAAAATTAGGGAACAGAATCGAATAAAATTCAGAATAGAATCAAATTCAGAATTGAATACAATAAATTCAAAATGGTATTGAATTCAGAATAGAATAAATTTCAGAATAGAATAGAAAATAGAATAAAATTCAGAAAGGAATAAAATTCAGAACAGAATAAAATTCAGAAAAGAATTATATTCATAATACAATTTAATTCAGAATAGAATAGAATTCAGAATAGAATTAAATTCAAAATAGAACAGAATTCAGAATAGTACAAAATTCAGAATAGAATAGCATAAAATGAAAAAGAGAATAAAATTAGGGAATAGAATCGAATAAAATTCAGAATAAAATCAAATTCAGAATAGAATAGAATAAATTTAGAATAGTATTGAATTCAGAATAGAATAAATTTCAGAATAGAATAGAGAGTAGAATAAAATTCAGAATAGAATGAAATTCAGAATAGAATCAAATTCAGAACAGAATAGAATAAATTCATGATAGTATTGAATTCAGAATAGAATAAATTTCAGAATAGAATAGAATAGAGAATGGAATAAAATTCAGAATAGAATAGAGTTAACAATGGAGTAGATTTCAGAACAGAATAAAATTCATACTAGAATAAAATTCAGAAACGCTTACCATTCAGAACAGAATAGATTTCAGAATAGAATAGAATCCAGCATTTAATAGAATTCAGAATAGAATAGAATTCAGAATTGAATTGAATAAAATGAAGAATAGAATAAAATTCAGAAAAGAATTATATTCATAATACAATTTAATTCAGATAGAATAGAATTCAGAATACAATTCAATTCAAAATAGAACAGAATTCAGAATAGTACAAAATTCAGAATAGAATAAAATTCAAAATAAAATGGAATTGAGAATAGTATAAAATTCAGAAGAATAGCATAAAATTCAAAACAGAACAAAATTCAGAATAGAATTGAATAAAATTGAGAATAGAATAAAATTCAGAAAAGAATTATATTCATAATACAATTTAATTCAAAATAGAACATAATTCAGAATAGAATAAATTTCATAATTGAATAAAATTCAGAAAAGTTTAGAATACAGAACAGAAGAGAATTCAGAAGAGAAGAGAATAAAATTCAGAAAAGAATTGAATATAGAATAGAATTTAATTTAGAATAGAATAGAATTCAGAATTGAATTAAATTCAAAATAGAATAGATTAGAATTCAGAATAAAATAGAATTAGAATAGAATTGAGAATAGTATAAAATTCAGAATAGAATTAAATTCAAAATAGAATAGAATTGAGAATTTTATAAAATTCTGAATAGAACAGCATAAAATTCAAACAGAATAAAATTAGGGAAATAGAACAGAATCAAATTCACAATAGAATCAAATTCAGAATAGAATAGAATAAATTCATAATAGTATTGAATTCAGAATAGAATAAATTTCAGAATAGAATAGAATAGAGAATAGAATAAAATTCAGAAAGGAATAAAATTCAGAATAGAATAAAATTCAGAAATGCTTACAATTCACAACAGAATAGATTTCAGAATAGAATAAAATTCAGAATAGAATAAAATTCAGAAAAGAATTATATTCATAATACAATTTAATTCAGAATAGAATAGAATTCAGAATAGAATAAATTTCAGAATAGAATAGAATAGAGAATGGAATAAAATTCAGAAAGGAATAAAATTCAGAATAGAATAGAGTAAACAATAGGGTAGATTTCAGAATAGAATAAAATTCAGAATAGAATAAAATTCAAAATAGAATAAAATTCAGAAACGCTTACAATTCAGAACAGAATAGATTTCAGAAAAGAATAGAATTCAGCATTTAATAGAATTCAGAATAGAATAGAATTCAGAAAAGAATTATATTCATATTACAATTTAATTCAGAATAGAACAGAATTCAGAATAGAATTAAATTCAAAATAGAACAGAATTCAGAATAGTACAAAATTGAGAATAGAATAGAATAGAATTCAGAATAGAATAAAATTCATAATTGAATAAAATTCAGAAAAGCTTATAATACAGAACAGAACAGAATTCAGAAGAAAAGAGAATAAAATTCAAAATAGAATCACATTCAGAATAGAATAGATTTCAGAATAGAAAAGAATTCAGCATTTAATAGAATTCAGAATAGAAGAGAATTCAGAATAGAATTGAATAAAATATAGAATAGAATAAAATTCAGAAAAGAATTATATTCATTATACAATTTAATTCAGAATAGAATAGAATTCAGAATAGAATTAAATTCAAAATAGAACAGAATTCAGAATAGTACAAAATTCAGAATAGAATAGCAGGAAATTAAAAACAGAATAAAATTAGGGAATAGAATAGAATAAAATTCAGAATAGAATTAAATTCAAAATAGAACAGAATTGAGAATAGTATAAAATTCTGAATAGAATAGCATAAAATTCAAAACAGAATAAAATTAGGGAATAGAATAGAATCAAATTCAGAATAAAATCAAATTCAGAACAGAATAGAATAAATTCATGATAGTATTGAATTCAGAATAGAATAAATTTCAGAATAGAATAGAATAGAGAATGTAATAAAATTCAGAAAGGAATAAAATTCAGAATAGAATAGAGTTAACAATAGGGTAGATTTCAGAATAGAATAAAATTCAGAATAGAATAAAATTCAAAATAGAATAAAATTCAGAAACGCTTACAATTCAGAACAGAATAGAATTCAGCATTTAATAGAATTCAGAATAGAATAAAATTCAGAAAAGAATTATATTCATTATACAATTTAATTCAGAATAGAACAGAATTCAGAACAGAATTAAATTCAAAATAGAACAGAATTCAGAATAGTACAAAATTCAGAATAGAATAGAATAAATTCAGAATAGTATTGAATTCAGAGTAGAATAAATTTCAGAATAGAATAGAATAGAGAATAGAAAAAAATTCAGAAAGGAATAAAATTCATAATAGAACAAAATTCAGAAATGCTTACAATTCACAACAGAAAAGATTTCAGAATAGAATAGAATTCAGCATTTAATAGAATTCAGAAAAGAATAGAATTCAGAATTGAATTGAAAAAATTCAGAATAGAATAAAATTCAGAAAAGAATTATATTCATAATACAATTTAATTCAGAATAGAACAGAATTCAGAATAAAATTAAATTCAAAATAGAACAGAATTCAGAATAGTACAAAATTGAGAATAGAATAGAATAAAATTCAGAATAGAATAAAATTCAGAATAGAATTAAATTCAAAAAAGAACAGAATTGAGAATAGTATAAAATTTTGAATAGAATAGCATAAAATTCAAAACAGAATAAAATTAGGGAATAGAATAGAATAAAATTCAGAATAGAATCAAATTCAGAACAGAATAGAATGAATTCATGACAGTATTGAATTCAGAGTAGAATAAATTTCAGAATAGAATAGAGAATAGAAAAAAATTCAGAAAGGAATAAAATTCATAATAGAACAAAATTCAGAAATGCTTACAATTCACAACAGAAAAGATTTCAGAACAGAATAGAATTCAGCATTTAATAGAATTCAGAATAGAATAGAATTCAGAAAAGAATTATATTCATATTACAATTTAATTCAGAATAGAACAGAATTCAGAATAGAATTAAATTCAAAATAGAACAGAGTTCAGAATAGTACAAAATTGAGAATAGAATAGAATAAAATTCAGAATAGAATTAAATTCATAATTGAATAAAATTCAGAAAAGCTTATAATACAGAACAGAACAGAATTCAGAAGAGAAGAGAATAAAATTCAGAATAGAATCACATTCAGAATAGAATAGAGTAAATTCAGAATAGTATTGAATTCAGAATAGAATAGAATAGAGAATAGAATAAAATTCAGAAAGGAATAAAATTCAGAATAGAATAGAGTTAACAATAGAGTAGATTTCAGAATAGAATAAAATTCATAATATAATAAAACTCAGAAACGCTGACAATTCAGAACAGAACAGATTTCAGAAAAGAATAGAATTCAGCATTTAATAGAATTCAGAAGAGAATAGAATTCAGAATAGAATTCAATTCAAAATAGAACAGAATTCAGAATAGTACAAAATTCAGAACAGAATAGAATAAAATTCAGAATAGAATAAACTTCAAAATAAAATGGAATTGAGAATAGTATAAAATTCAGAAGAACAGCATAAAATTCAAAACAGAACAAAATTCAGAATAGAATAAAATTCAGAAAAGAATTATATTCATAATACAATTTAATTCAGAGTGGAATAGAATTCAATTCAAAATAGAACAGAATTCAGAATAGAATAAAATTCATGATTGAATAAAATTCAGAAAAGTTTAGAATACAGAACAGAAGAGAATTCAGAAGAGAAGAGAATAAAATTCAGAAAAGAATTGAATATAGAATAGAATTTAATTTAGAATAGAATAGAATTCAGAATTGAATTAAATTCAAAATAGAATAGCATAGAATTCAGAATAGAATGGAGTTAGAATAGAATTCAGAATAGTATAAAATTCAGAATAGAATTAAATTCAAAATAGAATAGAATTGAGAATAGTATAAATTCTGAATAGAATAGCATAAAATTAAAAAGAGAATAAAATTAAAGAATAGAATAGAATAAAATTCAGAATAGAATTAAATTCAAAATAGAACAGAATTGAGAATAGTATAAAATTTTGAATAGAATAGCATAAAATTCAAAACACAATAAAATTAGGGAATAGAATAGAATAAAATTCAGAATAGAATCAAATTCAGAACAGAATAGAATGAATTCATGACAGTATTGAATTCAGAATAGAATAAATTTCAGAATAGAATAGAATAGAGAATGGAATAAAATTCAGAAAGGAATAAAATTCAGAATAGAATAGAGTTAACAATGGAGTAGATTTCAGAATAGAATAAAATTCAGAAACGCTTACAATTCAGAACAGAATAGATTTCAGAATAGAATAGAATCCAGCATTTAATAGAATTCAGAATAGAATAGAATTCAGAATAGAATTGAAAAAATTCAGAACAGAATAAAATTCAGAAAAGAATTATATTCATAATACAATTTAATTCAAAATAAAACAGAATTCAGAATAGTACAAAATTCAGAACAGAAGAGAATAAAATTCAGAAGAGAATAAAATGCAAAATAAAATGGAATTGAGTATAGTATAAAATTCAGAAGAATAGCATAAAATTCAAAATAGAACAAAATTCTGAATAAAATAGCATAAAATTCAAAACAGAATAAAATTAGGGAATAGAACAGAATCAAATTCAGAATAGAATCAAATTCAGAATAGAATAGAATAAATTCAGAATAGTATTGAATTCAGAATAGAATAAATTTCAGAATAGAATAGAATAGAGAATAGAATAAAATTCAGAAAGGAAAAAAATTCAGAATAGAATAAAATTCAGAAACGCTTACAATTCAGAAAAGAATAGATTTCAGAATAGAATAGAATTCAGCATTTAATAGAATTCAGAATAGAATAGAATTCAGAATAGAATTGAAAAAATTCAGAATAGAATAAAATTCAGAAAAGAATTATATTCATAATACAATTTAATTCAGAATAGAACAGAATTCAGAATAAAATTAAATTCAAAAAAGAACAGAATTGAGAATAGTATAAAATTTTGAATAGAATAGCATAAAATTCAAAACAGAATAAAATTAGGGAATAGAATAGAATAAAATTCAGAATAGAATCAAATTCAGAACAGAATAGAATGAATTCATGACAGTATTGAATTCAGAATAGAATAAATTTCAGAATAGAATAGAATAGAGAATGGAATAAAATTCAGAAAGGAATAAAATTCAGAATAGAATAGAGTTAACAATAGGGTAGATTTCAGAATAGAATATAATTCAGCATTTAATAGAATTCAGAATAGAATAAAATTCAGAATATAATTGAATAAAATAAAAAATAGAATAAAATTCAGAAAAGAATTAGATTCATAATACAATTTAATTTTAGAATAGCATAGAATTCAGAATAGAATTAAATTCAAAATAAAATGGAATTGAGAATAGTATAAAATTCAGAAGAATAGCATAAAATTAAAAACAGAATAAAATTAGGGAATAGAATAGAATAAAATACAGAACAGAATAAAATTCAGAAAAGAATTAGATTCATAATACAATTTAATTCAGAATAGCATAGAATTCAGAATAGAATAAAATTCAAAATAAAAGAATTGAGAATAGTATAAAATTCAGAGGAATAGCATAAAATTAAAAACAGAATAAAATTAGGGAATAGAATAGAATAAAATTCAGAATAGAATTAAATTTAGAATAGAACAGAATTGAGAATAGTATAAAATTCTGAATAGAATAGCATAAAATTCAAAACAGAATAAAATTAGGGAATAGAATAGAATCAAATTCAGAATAGAATCAAATTCAGAACAGAATAGAATAAATTCATGATAGTATTGAATTCAGAATAGAATTGAATAAAATTCAGAATAGAAAAAATTCAGAAAAGAATTATATTCATTATACAATTCAATTCAGAATAGAATAGAATTCAGAATACAATTCAATTCAAAATAGAACAGAATTCAGAATAGTACAAAATTCAGAATAGAATAGAATAAAACTCAGAATAGAATAAAATTCAAAATAAAATGGAATTGAGAATAGTATAAAATTCAGAAGAATAGCATAAAATTCAAAACAGTACAAAATTCAGAATAGAATAGAATAAAATTGAGAATAGAATAAATTCAGAAAAGAATCATATTCATAATACAATTTAATTGAAAATAGAAGAGAATTCAGAAAAGTACAAAATTCAGAATAGAATAGAATAAAATTCAGAATAGAATAAAATTCAAAATAAAATGGAATTGAGAATAGTATAAAATTCAGAAGAATAGCATAAAATTCAAAACAGAACAAAATTCAGAATAGAATAGAATAAAATTGAGAATAGAATAAAATTCAGAAAAGAATTATCTTCATAATAAAATTTAATTCAAAATAGAACAGAATTCAGAATAGTACAAAATTCAGAATAGAATAGAATAAATTCAGAATAGTATTGAATTCAGAGTAGAATAAATTTCAGAATAGAATAGAGAATAGAAAAAAATTCAGAAAGGAATAAAATTCATAATAGAACAAAATTCAGAAATGCTTACAATTCACAACAGAAAAGATTTCAGAATAGAATAGAATTCAGCATTTAATAGAATCAGAATAGAATAGAATTCAGAATAGAATTGAATAAAATTCAGAATAGAATAAAATTCAGAAAAGAATTAGATTCATAATTCAATTTAATTTTAGAATAGCATAGAATTCAGAATAGAATTAAATTCAAAATAAAATGGAATTGAGAATAGTATAAAATTCAGAAGAATAGCATAAAATTAAAAACAGAATAAAATTAGGGAATAGAATAGAATAAAATTCAGAATAGAATCAAATTCAGAACAGAATAGAATAAATTCATGATAGTATTGAAATCAGAATAGAATAAATTTCAGAATAGAATAAAATTCAGAAAAGAATTATATTCATAATACAATTTAATTCAGAATAGAATAGAACTCAGAATACAATTCAATTCAAAATAGAACACAATTCAGAATAGTACAAAATTCAGAATAGAATAGAATAAAACTCAGAATAGAATAAAATTCAAAATAAAATGGAATTGAGAATAGTATAAAATTCTGAATAGAATAACATAAAATTAAAAACAGAATAAAATTAGGGAATAGAATCGAACAAAATTCAGAATTGAATCAAATTCAGAATTGAATAGAATAAATTCATAATAGTATTGAATTCAGAATAGAATAAATTTCAGAATAGAATAGAATAGAGAATAGAATAAAATTCAGAAAGGAATAAAATTCAGAATAGAATAAAATTCAGAAATGCTTACAATTCACAACAGAATAGATTTCAGAATAGAATAGAATTCAGCATTTAATAGAATTCAGAATAGAATAGAATTCAGAATAGAATTCAATAAAATTCAGAATAGAATAAAATTCAGGAAAGAATTATATTCATAATACAGTTTAATTCAGAATAGAATAGAATTCAGAATAGAATTAAATCCAAAATAGAACAGAATTCAGAATAGTACAAAATTTAGAATCGAATAGCATAAAATTAAAAACAGAATAAAATTAGGGAATAGAATAGAATAAAATTCAGAATAGAATTAAATTCAAAATAGAACAGAATTGAGAATAGTATAAAATTCTGAATAGAATAGCATAAAATTCAAAACAGAATAAAATTAGGGAATAGAATAGAATCAAATTCAGAATAGAATCAAATTCAGAACAGAATAGAATAAATTCATGATAGTATTGAATTCAGAATAGAATTGAATAAAA
Organism: Hydrophis major; assembly: GCA_033807585.1. NCBI lineage: Eukaryota > Metazoa > Chordata > Lepidosauria > Squamata > Elapidae > Hydrophis > Hydrophis major. Next base: position 141,611 of record JAUCBL010000093.1, on the reverse strand, counting down.
TTCAGAATAGAATAAAATTCAGAAAAGAATTATATTCATAATACAATTTAATTCAGAATAGAATAGAATTCAGAATACAAATCAATTCAAAATAGAACAGAATTCAGAATAGTACAAAATTCAGAATAGAATAGAATAAAATTCAGAATAGAATAAAATTCAAAATAAAATGGAATTGAGAATAGTATAAAATTCAGAAGAATTATATTCATAATACAATTTAATTCAAAATAGAACAGAATTCAGAATAGTACAAAATTCAGAATAGAATAGAATAAATTCAGAATAGTATTGAATTCAGAATAGAATAAATTTCAGAATAGAATAGAATAGAGAATGGAATAAAATTCAGAAAGGAATAAAATTCAGAATAGAATAAAATTCAGAAATGCTTACAATTCACAACAGAATAGATTTCAGAATAGAATAGAATTCAGCATTTAATCAAATTCAGAATAGAATAGAATACAGAATAGAATTGAATAGAATTCAGAATAGAATAGAATTCAGAATAGAATTCAATTCAAAATAGAACAGAATTCAGAATAGTACAAAATTCAGAACAGAATAGAATAAAATTCAGAATAGAATAAACTTCAAAATAAAATGGAATTGAGAATAGTATAAAATTCAGAAGAACAGCATAAAATTCAAAACAGAACAAAATTCAGAATAGAATAGTATAAAATTCAGAATAGAATAAAATTCAGAAAAGAATTATATTCATAATACAATTTAATTCAGAGTGGAATAGAATTCAATTCAAAATAGAACAGAATTCAGAATAGAATAAAATTCATGATTGAATAAAATTCAGAAAAGCTTAGAATACAGAATAGAAGAGAATTCAGAAGAGAAGAGAATAAAATTCAGAAAAGAATTGAATATAGAATAGAATTTAATTTAGAATAGAATAGAATTCAGAATTGAATTAAATTCAAAATAGAATAGCATAGAATTCAGAATAGAATGGAGTTAGAATAGAATTCAGAATAGTATAAAATTCAGAATAGAATTAAATTCAAAATAGAATAGAATTGAGAATAGTATAAATTCTGAATAGAATAGCATAAAATTAAAAACAGAATAAAATTAAAGAATAGAATAGAATAAAATTCAGAATAGAATTAAATTCAAAATAGAACAGAATTGAGAATAGTATAAAATTTTGAATAGAATAGCATAAAATTCAAAACAGAATAAAATTAGGGAATAGAATAGAATAAAATTCAGAATAGAATCAAATTCAGAACAGAATAGAATGAATTCATGACAGTATTGAATTCAGAATAGAATAAATTTCAGAATAGAATAGAATAGAGAATGGAATAAAATTCAGAAAGGAATAAAATTCGGAATAGAATAGAGTTAACAATGGAGTAGATTTCAGAATAGAATAAAATTCAGAAACGCTTACAATTCAGAACAGAATAGATTTCAGAATAGAATAGAATCCAGCATTTAATAGAATTCAGAATAGAATAGAATTCAGAATAGAATTGAAAAAATTCAGAACAGAATAAAATTCAGAAAAGAATTATATTCATAATACAATTTAATTCAAAATAAAACAGAATTCAGAATAGTACAAAATTCAGAACAGAAGAGAATAAAATTCAGAAGAGAATAAAATTCAAAATAAAATGGAATTGAGAATAGTATAAAATTCAGAAGAATAGCATAAAATTCAAAACAGAACAAAATTCTGAATAAAATAGCATAAAATTCAAAACAGAATAAAATTAGGGAATAGAACAGAATCAAATTCAGAATAGAATCAAATTCAGAATAGAATAGAATAAATTCAGAATAGTATTGAATTCAGAATAGAATAAATTTCAGAATAGAATAGAATAGAGAATAGAATAAAATTCAGAAAGGAAAAAAATTCAGAATAGAATAAAATTCAGAAACGCTTACAATTCAGAAAAGAATAGATTTCAGAATAGAATAGAATTCAAAATTTAATAGAATTCAGAATAGAATAGAATTCAGAATAGAATTGAAAAAATTCAGAATAGAATAAAATTCAGAAAAGAATTATATTCATAATACAATTTAATTCAGAATAGAACAGAATTCAGAATAGAATTAAATTCAAAAAAGAACAGAATTGAGAATAGTATAAAATTTTGAATAGAATAGCATAAAATTCAAAACAGAATAAAATTAGGGAATAGAATAGAATAAAATTCAGAATAGAATCAAATTCAGAACAGAATAGAATGAATTCATGACAGTATTGAATTCAGAATAGAATAAATTTCAGAATAGAATAGAATAGAGAATGGAATAAAATTCAGAAAGGAATAAAATTCAGAATAGAATAGAGTTAACAATAGGGTAGATTTCAGAATAGAATATAATTCAGCATTTAATAGAATTCAGAATAGAATAAAATTCAGAATAGAATTGAATAAAATAAAGAATAGAATAAAATTCAGAAAAGAATTAGATTCATAATACAATTTAATTTTAGAATAGCATAGAATTCAGAATAGAATTAAATTCAAAATAAAATGGAATTGAGAATAGTATAAAATTCAGAAGAATAGCATAAAATTAAAAACAGAATAAAATTAGGGAATAGAATAGAATAAAATACAGAACAGAATAAAATTCAGAAAAGAATTAGATTCATAATACAATTTAATTTTAGAATAGCATAGAATTCAGAATAGAATTAAATTCAAAATAAAATGGAATTGAGAATAGTATAAAATTCAGAAGAATAGCATAAAATTAAAAACAGAATAAAATTAGGGAATAGAATAGAATAAAATTCAGAATAGAATTAAATTTAGAATAGAACAGAATTGAGAATAGTATAAATTTCTGAATAGAATAGCATAAAATTCAAAACAGAATAAAATTAGGGAATAGAATAGAATCAAATTCAGAATAGAATCAAATTCAGAACAGAATAGAATAAATTCATGATAATATTGAATTCAGAATAGAATTGAATAAAATTCAGAATAGAAAAAATTCAGAAAAGAATTATATTCATTATACAATTCAATTCAGAATAGAATAGAATTCAGAATACAATTCAATTCAAAATAGAACAGAATTCAGAATAGTACAAAATTCAGAATAGAATAGAATAAAACTCAGAATAGAATAAAATTCAAAATAAAATGGAATTGAGAATAGTATAAAATTCAGAAGAATAGCATAAAATTCAAAACAGTACAAAATTCAGAATAGAATAGAATAAAATTGAGAATAGAATAAAATTCAGAAAAGAATCATATTCATAATACAATTTAATTCAAAATAGAACAGAATTCAGAATAGTACAAAATTCAGAATAGATTAGAATAAATTCTGAATAGTATTGAATTCAGAGTAGAATAAATTTCAGAATAGAATAGAGAATAAAAAAAAATTCAGAAAGGAATAAAATTCATAATAGAACAAAATTCAGAAATGCTTACAATTCACAACAGAAAAGATTTCAGAATAGAATAGAATTCAGCATTTAATAGAATTCAGAATAGAATAGAATTCAGAATAGAATTGAATAAAATTCAGAATAGAATAAAATTCAGAAAAGAATTAGATTCATAATTCAATTTAATTTTAGAATAGCATAGAATTCAGAATAGAATTAAATTCAAAATAAAATGGAATTGAGAATAGTATAAAATTCAGAAGAATAGCATAAAATTAAAAACAGAATAAAATTAGGGAATAGAATAGAATAAAATTCAGAATAGAATAAAATTCAGAAAAGAATTAAATTTAGAATAGAACAGAATTGAGAATAGTATAAAATTCTGAATAGAATAGCATAAAATTCAAAACAGAATAAAATTAGGGAATAGAATAGAATAAAATTCAGAATAGAATCAAATTCAGAACAGAATAGAATAAATTCATGATAGTATTGAAATCAGAATTGAAAAAATTCAGAATAGAATAAAATTCAGAAAAGAATTATATTCATAATACAATTTAATTCAGAATAGAATAGAATTCAGAATACAATTCAATTCAAAATAGAACACAATTCAGAATAGTACAAAATTCAGAATAGAATAGAATAAAACTCAGAATAGAATAAAATTCAAAATAAAATGGAATTGAGAATAGTATAAAATTCTGAATAGAATAACATAAAATTAAAAACAGAATAAAATTAGGGAATAGAATCGAACAAAATTCAGAATTGAATCAAATTCAGAATTGAATAGAATAAATTCATAATAGTATTGAATTCAGAATAGAATAAATTTCAGAATAGAATAGAATAGAGAATAGAATAAAATTCAGAAAGGAATAAAATTCAGAATAGAATAAAATTCAGAAATGCTTACAATTCACAACAGAATAGATTTCAGAATAGAATAGAATTCAGCATTTAATAGAATTCAGAATAGAATAGAATTCAGAATAGAATTCAATAAAATTCAGAATAGAATAAAATTCAGGAAAGAATTATATTCATAATACAGTTTAATTCAGAATAGAATAGAATTCAGAATAGAATTAAATCCAAAATAGAACAGAATTCAGAATAGTACAAAATTTAGAATCGAATAGCATAAAATTAAAAACAGAATAAAATTAGGGAATAGAATAGAATAAAATTCAGAGTAGAATTAAATTCAAAATAGAACAGAATTGAGAATAGTATAAAATTCTGAATAGAATAGCATAAAATTCAAAACAGAATAAAATTAGGGAATAGAATAGAATCAAATTCAGAATAGAATCAAATTCAGAACAGAATAGAATAAATTCATGATAGTATTGAATTCAGAATAGAATTGAATAAAATTCAGAATAGAATAAAATTCAGAAAAGAATTATATTCATAATACAATTTAATTCAGAATAGAATAGAATTCAGAATACAAATCAATTCAAAATAGAACAGAATTCAGAATAGTACAAAATTCAGAATAGAATAGAATAAAATTCAGAATAGAATAAAATTCAAAATAAAATGGAATTGAGAATAGTATAAAATTCAGAAGAATTATATTCATAATACAATTTAATTCAAAATAGAACAGAATTCAGAATAGTACAAAATTCAGAATAGAATAGAATAAATTCAGAATAGTATTGAATTCAGAATAGAATAAATTTCAGAATAGAATAGAATGGAGAATAGAATAAAATTTAGAAAGGAATAAAATTCAGAATAGAATAAAATTCAGAAATGCTTACAATTCACAACAGAATAGATTTCAGAATAGAATAGAATTCAGCATTTAATCGAATTCAGAATAGAATAGAATACAGAATAGAATTGAATAGAATTCAGAATAGAATAGAATTCAGAATAGAATTCAATTCAAAATAGAACAGAATTCAGAATAGTACAAAATTCAGAACAGAATAGAATAAAATTCAGAATAGAATAAACTTCAAAATAAAATGGAATTGAGAATAGTATAAAATTCAGAAGAACAGCATAAAATTCAAAACAGAACAAAATTCAGAATAGAATAGTATAAAATTCAGAATAGAATAAAATTCAGAAAAGAATTATATTCATAATACAATTTAATTCAGAGTGGAATAGAATTCAATTCAAAATAGAACAGAATTCAGAATAGAATAAAATTCATGATTGAATAAAATTCAGAAAAGCTTAGAATACAGAACAGAAGAGAATTCAGAAGAGAAGAGAATAAAATTCAGAAAAGAATTGAATATAGAATAGAATTTAATTTAGAATAGAATAGAATTCAGAATTGAATTAAATTCAAAATAGAATAGCATAGAATTCAGAATAGAATGGAGTTAGAATAGAATTCAGAATAGTATAAAATTCAGAATAGAATTAAATTCAAAATAGAATAGAATTGAGAATAGTATAAATTCTGAATAGAATAGCATAAAATTAAAAACAGAATAAAATTAAAGAATAGAATAGAATAAAATTCAGAATAGAATTAAATTCAAAATAGAACAGAATTGAGAATAGTATAAAATTTTGAATAGAATAGCATAAAATTCAAAACAGAATAAAATTAGGGAATAGAATAGAATAAAATTCAGAATAGAATCAAATTCAGAACAGAATAGAATGAATTCATGACAGTATTGAATTCAGAATAGAATAAATTTCAGAATAGAATAGAATAGAGAATGGAATAAAATTCAGAAAGGAATAAAATTCAGAATAGAATAGAGTTAACAATGGAGTAGATTTCAGAATAGAATAAAATTCAGAAACGCTTACAATTCAGAACAGAATAGATTTCAGAATAGAATAGAATCCAGCATTTAATAGAATTCAGAATAGAATAGAATTCAGAATAGAATTGAAAAAATTCAGAACAGAATAAAATTCAGAAAAGAATTATATTCATAATACAATTTAATTCAAAATAAAACAGAATTCAGAATAGTACAAAATTCAGAACAGAAGAGAATAAAATTCAGAAGAGAATAAAATTCAAAATAAAATGGAATTGAGAATAGTATAAAATTCAGAAGAATAGCATAAAATTCAAAACAGAACAAAATTCTGAATAAAATAGCATAAAATTCAAAACAGAATAAAATTAGGGAATAGAACAGAATCAAATTCAGAATAGAATCAAATTCAGAATAGAATAGAATAAATTCAGAATAGTATTGAATTCAGAATAGAATAAATTTCAGAATAGAATAGAATAGAGAATAGAATAAAATTCAGAAAGGAAAAAAATTCAGAATAGAATAAAATTCAGAAACGCTTACAATTCAGAAAAGAATAGATTTCAGAATAGAATAGAATTCAGCATTTAATAGAATTCAGAATAGAATAGAATTCAGAATAGAATTGAAAAAATTCAGAATAGAATAAAATTCAGAAAAGAATTATATTCATAATACAATTTAATTCAGAATAGAATAGAATTCAGCATTTAATAGAATTCAGAATAGAATAGAATTCAGAATAGAATTGAAAAAATTCAGAATAGAATAAAATTCAGAAAAGAATTATATTCATAATACAATTTAATTCAGAATAGAATAGAATTCAGAATACAATTCAATTCAAAATAGAACACAATTCAGAAATGCTTACAATTCACAACAGAATAGATTTCAGAATAGAATAGAATTCAGCATTTAATCGAATTCAGAATAGAATAGAATACAGAATAGAATTGAATAGAATTCAGAATAGAATAGAATTCAGAATAGAATTCAATTCAAAATAGAACAGAATTCAGAATAGTACAAAATTCAGAACAGAATAGAATAAAATTCAGAATAGAATAAACTTCAAAATAAAATGGAATTGAGAATAGTATAAAATTCAGAAGAACAGCATAAAATTCAAAACAGAACAAAATTCAGAATAGAATAGTATAAAATTCAGAATAGAATAAAATTCAGAAAAGAATTATATTCATAATACAATTTAATTCAGAGTGGAATAGAATTCAATTCAAAATAGAACAGAATTCAGAATAGAATAAAATTCATGATTGAATAAAATTCAGAAAAGCTTAGAATACAGAATAGAAGAGAATTCAGAAGAGAAGAGAATAAAATTCAGAAAAGAATTGAATATAGAATAGAATTTAATTTAGAATAGAATAGAATTCAGAATTGAATTAAATTCAAAATAGAATAGCATAGAATTCAGAATAGAATGGAGTTAGAATAGAATTCAGAATAGTATAAAATTCAGAATAGAATTAAATTCAAAATAGAATAGAATTGAGAATAGTATAAATTCTGAATAGAATAGCATAAAATTAAAAACAGAATAAAATTAAAGAATAGAATAGAATAAAATTCAGAATAGAATTAAATTCAAAATAGAACAGAATTGAGAATAGTATAAAATTTTGAATAGAATAGCATAAAATTCAAAACAGAATAAAATTAGGGAATAGAATAGAATAAAATTCAGAATAGAATCAAATTCAGAACAGAATAGAATGAATTCATGACAGTATTGAATTCAGAATAGAATAAATTTCAGAATAGAATAGAATAGAGAATGGAATAAAATTCAGAAAGGAATAAAATTCAGAATAGAATAGAGTTAACAATGGAGTAGATTTCAGAATAGAATAAAATTCAGAAACGCTTACAATTCAGAACAGAATAGATTTCAGAATAGAATAGAATCCAGCATTTAATAGAATTCAGAATAGAATAGAATTCAGAATAGAATTGAAAAAATTCAGAACAGAATAAAATTCAGAAAAGAATTATATTCATAATACAATTTAATTCAAAATAAAACAGAATTCAGAATAGTACAAAATTCAGAACAGAAGAGAATAAAATTCAGAAGAGAATAAAATTCAAAATAAAATGGAATTGAGAATAGTATAAAATTCAGAAGAATAGCATAAAATTCAAAACAGAACAAAATTCTGAATAAAATAGCATAAAATTCAAAACAGAATAAAATTAGGGAATAGAACAGAATCAAATTCAGAATAGAATCAAATTCAGAATAGAATAGAATAAATTCAGAATAGTATTGAATTCAGAATAGAATAAATTTCAGAACAGAATAGAATAGAGAATAGAATAAAATTCAGAAAGGAAAAAAATTCAGAATAGAATAAAATTCAGAAACGCTTACAATTCAGAAAAGAATAGATTTCAGAATAGAATAGAATTCAGCATTTAATAGAATTCAGAATAGGATAGAATTCAGAATAGAATTGAAAAAATTCAGAATAGAATAAAATTCAGAAAAGAATTATATTCATAATACAATTTAATTCAGAATAGAACAGAATTCAGAATAGAATTAAATTCAACAAAGAACAGAATTGAGAATAGTATAAAATTTTGAATAGAATAGCATAAAATTCAAAACAGAATAAAATTAGGGAATAGAATAGAATAAAATTCAGAATAGAATCAAATTCAGAACAGAATAGAATGAATTCATGACAGTATTGAATTCAGAATAGAATAAATTTCAGAATAGAATAGAATAGAGAATGGAATAAAATTCAGAAAGGAATAAAATTCAGAATAGAATAGAGTTAACAATAGGGTAGATTTCAGAATAGAATATAATTCAGCATTTAATAGAATTCAGAATAGAATAAAATTCAGAATAGAATTGAATAAAATAAAGAATAGAATAAAATTCAGAAAAGAATTAGATTCATAATACAATTTAATTTTAGAATAGCATAGAATTCAGAATAGAATTAAATTCAAAATAAAATGGAATTGAGAATAGTATAAAATTCAGAAGAATAGCATAAAATTAAAAACAGAATAAAATTAGGGAATAGAATAGAATAAAATTCAGAATAGAATAAAATTCAGAAAAGAATTAAATTTAGAATAGAACAGAATTGAGAATAGTATAAAATTCTGAATAAAATAGCATAAAATTCAAAACAGAATAAAATTCTGAATAAAATAGCATAAAATTCAAAACAGAATAAAATTAGGGAATAGAACAGAATCAAATTCAGAATAGAATCAAATTCAGAATAGAATAGAATAAATTCAGAATAGCATTGAATTCAGAATAGAATAAATTTCAGAATAGAATAGAATAGAGAATAGAATAAAATTCAGAAAGGAATAAAATTCAGAATAGAATAAAATTCAGAAATGCTTACAATTCACAACAGAATAGATTTCAGAACAGAATAGAATTCAGCATTTAATAGAATTCAGAATAGAATAGAATTCAGAATAGAATTGAAAAAATTCAGAATAGAATAAAATTCAGAAAAGAATTATATTCATAATACAATTTAATTCAGAATAGAATTAAATTCAAAATAAAATGGAATTGAGAATAGTATAAAATTCAGAAGAACAGCATAAAATTCAAAACAAAACAAAACTCAGAATAGAATAGTATAAAATTCAGAATAGAATAAAATTCAGAAAAGAATTATATTCATAATACAATTTAATTCAAAATAAAACAGAATTCAGAATAGCACAAAATTCAGAACAGAAGAGAATAAAATTCAGAAGAGAATAAAATGCAAAATAAAATGGAATTGAGAATAGTATAAAATTCAGAAGAATAGCATAAAATTCAAAACAGAACAAAATTCTGAATAAAATAGCATAAAATTCAAAACAGAATAAAATTAGGGAATAGAACAGAATCAAATTCAGAATAGAATCAAATTCAGAATAGAATAGAATAAATTCAGAATAGTATTGAATTCAGAATAGAATAAATTTCAGAATAGAATAGAATAGAGAATAGAATAAAATTCAGAAAGGAATAAAATTCAGAATAGAATAAAATTCAGAAACGCTTACAATTCAGAAAAGAATAGATTTCAGAATAGAATAGAATTCAGCATTTAATAGAATTCAGAATAGAATAGAATTCAGAATTGAATTAAATTCAAAATAGAATAGAATAGAATTCAGAATAGAATGGAGTTAGAATAGAATTCAGAATAGTATAAAATTCAGAATAGAATTAAATTCAAAATAGAATAGAATTGAGAATAGTATAAATTCTGAATAGAATAGCATAAAATTAAAAATAAAATAAAATTAAAGAATAGAATAGAATAAAATTCAGAATAGAATTAAATTCAAAATAGAATAGAATTGAGAATTTTATAAAATTCTGAATAGAACAGCATAAAATATAAAACAGAATAAAATTAGGGAATAGAACAGAATCAAATTCACAATAGAATCAAATTCAGAATAGAATAGAATAAATTCATAATAGTATTGAATTCAGAATAGAATAAATTTCAGAATAGAATAGAATAGAGAATAGAATAAAATTCAGAATAGAATAAAATTCAGAAATGCTTACAATTCACAACAGAATAGATTTCAGAATAGAATATAATTCAGAATAGAATAAAATTCAGAAAAGAATTATATTCATAATACAATTTAATTCAGAATAGAATAGAATTCAGAATAGAATAAATTTCAGAATAGAATAGAATAGAGAATGGAATAAAATTCAGAAAGGAATAAAATTCAGAATAGAATAGAGTTAACAATAGGGTAGATTTCAGAATAGAATAAAATTCAGAATAGAATAAAATTCAAAATAGAATAAAATTCAGAAACGCTTACAATTCAGAACAGAATAGATTTCAGAAAAGAATAGAATTCAGCATTTAATAGAATTCAGAATAGAATAGAATTCAGAAAAGAATTATATTCATATTACAATTTAATTCAGAATAGAACAGAATTCAGAATAGAATTAAATTCAAAATAGAACAGAATTCAGAATAGTACAAAATTGAGAATAGAATAGAATAAAATTCAGAATAGAATAAAATTCATAATTGAATAAAATTCAGAAAAGCTTATAATACAGAACAGAACAGAATTCAGAAGAAAAGAGAATAAAATTCAAAATAGAATCACATTCAGAATAGAATAGATTTCAGAATAGAAAAGAATTCAGCATTTAATAGAATTCAGAAGAGAAGAGAATTGAGAATAGAATTGAATAAAATATAGAATAGAATAAAATTCAGAAAAGAATTATATTCATTATACAATTTAATTCAGAATAGAATAGAATTCAGAATAGAATTTAATTCAAAATAGAACAGAATTCAGAATAGTACAAAATTCAGAATAGAATAGCAGAAAATTAAAAACAGAATAAAATTAGGGAATAGAATAGAATAAAATTCAGAATAGAATTAAATTCAAAATAGAACAGAATTGAGAATAGTATAAAATTCTGAATAGAATAGCATAAAATTCAAAACAGAATAAAATTAGGGAACAGAATCGAATAAAATTCAGAATAGAATCAAATTCAGAATTGAATAGAATAAATTCAAAATGGTATTGAATTCAGAATAGAATAAATTTCAGAATAGAATAGAAAATAGAATAAAATTCAGAAAGGAATAAAATTCAGAACAGAATAAAATTCAGAAAAGAATTAAATTCATAATACAATTTAATTCAGAATAGAATAGAATTCAGAATAGAATTAAATTCAAAATAGAACAGAATTCAGAATAGTACAAAATTCAGAATAGAATAGCATAAAATGAAAAAGAGAATAAAATTAGGGAATAGAATCGAATAAAATTCAGAATAAAATCAAATTCAGAATAGAATAGAATAAATTTAGAATAGTATTGAATTCAGAATAGAATAAATTTCAGAATAGAATAGAGAGTAGAATAAAATTCAGAATAGAATGAAATTCAGAATAGAATCAAATTCAGAACAGAATAGAATAAATTCATGATAGTATTGAATTCAGAATAGAATAAATTTCAGAATAGAATAGAATAGAGAATGGAATAAAATTCAGAATAGAATAGAGTTAACAATGGAGTAGATTTCAGAACAGAATAAAATTCATACTAGAATAAAATTCAGAAAGGCTTACCATTCAGAACAGAATAGATTTCAGAATAGAATAGAATACAGCATTTAATAGAATTCAGAATAGAATAGAATTCAGAATAGAATTAAATTCAAAATAGAACAGAATTCAGAATAGTACAAAATTGAGAATAGAATAGAATAAAATTCAGAATAGAATAAAATTCAGAATAGAATAAAATTCAAAATAAAATGGAATTGAGAATAGTATAAAATTCAGAAGAATAGCATAAAATTCAAAACAGAGCAAAATTCAGAATAGAATAGAATAAAATTCATAATAGAATAAAATTCATAATTGAATAAAATTCAGAAAAGCTTAGAATACAGAACAGAATTCAGAATTGAAGAGAATAAAATTCAGATTAGAATAAAATTCAGAAAAGAATTGAATTCAGAATAGAATTTAATTTAGAATAGAATAGAATAAAATTCAGAATAGAATTAAATTCAAAATAGAATAGAATTGAGAATAGTATAAAATTCTGAATAGAATAGCATAAAATTCAAAACAGAATAAAATTAGGGAACAGAATCGAATAAAATTCAGAATAGAATCAAATTCAGAATTGAATAGAATAAATTCATAATGGTATTGAATTCAGAATAAAATAAATTTCAGAATAGAATAGAAAATAGAATAAAATTCAGAAAGGAATAAAATTCAGAACAGAATAAAATTCAGAAAAGAATTATATTCATAATACAATTTAATTCAGAATAGAATAGAATTCAGAATAGAATTAAATTCAAAATAGAACAGAATTCAGAATAGTACAAAATTCAGAATAGAATAGCATAAAATGAAAAAGAGAATAAAATTAGGGAATAGAATCGAATAAAATTCAGAATAAAATCAAATTCAGAATAGAATTGAATAAAATTGAGAATAGAATAAAATTCAGAAAAGAATTATATTCATAATACAATTTAATTCAAAATAGAACATAATTCAGAATAGAATAAAATTCATAATTGAATAAAATTCAGAAAAGTTTAGAATACAGAACAGAAGAGAATTCAGAAGACAAGAGAATAAAATTCAGAAAAGAATTGAATATATAATAGAATTTAATTTAGAATAGAATTTAATTTAGAATAGAATAGAATTCAGAATTGAATTAAATTCAAAATAGAATAGATTAGAATTCAGAATAAAATAGAATTAGAATAGAATTGAGAATAGTATAAAATTCAGAATAGAATTAAATTCAAAATAGAATAGAATTGAGAATTTTATAAAATTCTGAATAGAACAGCATAAAATTCAAAACAGAATAAAATTAGGGAATAGAACAGAATCAAATTCAGAATAGAATCAAATTCAGAATAGAATAGAATAAATTCATAATAGTATTGAATTCAGAATAGAATAAATTTCAGAATAGAATAGAATAGAGAATAGAATAAAATTCAGAAAGGAATAAAATTCAGAATAGAATAAAATTCAGAAATGCTTACAATTCACAACAGAATAGATTTCAGAATAGAATAGAATTCAGCATTTAATAGAATTCAGAATAGAATAGAATTCAGAATTGAATTGAATAAAATTCAGAATAGAATAAAATTCAGAAAAGAATTATATTCATAATACAATTTAATTCAGAATAGAATAGAATTCAGAATAGAATAAATTTCAGAATAGAATAGAATAGAGAATGGAATAAAATTCAGAAAGGAATAAAATTCAGAATAGAATAGAGTTAACAATAGGGCAGATTTCAGAATAGAATAAAATTCAGAATAGAATAAAATTCAAAATAGAATAAAATTCAGAAACGCTTACAATTCAGAACAGAATAGATTTCAGAAAAGAATAGAATTCAGCATTTAATAGAATTCAGAACAGAATAGAATTCAGAAAAGAATTATATTCATAATACAATTTAATTCATAATAGAACAGAATTCAGAATAGAATAAATTCAAAATAGAACAGAATTCAGAATAGTACAAAATTGAGAATAGAATAGAATAAAATTCAGAATAGAATAAAATTCATAATTGAATAAAATTCAGAAAAGCTTATAATACAGAACAGAAAAGAATTCAGAAGAGAAGAGAATAAAATTCAGAATAGAATCACATTCAGAATAGAATAGATTTCAGAATAGAAAAGAATTCAGCATTTAATAGAATTCAGAATAGAAGAGAATTCAGAATAGAATTGAATAAAATATAGAATAGAATAAAATTCAGAAAAGAATTATATTCATTATACAATTTAATTCAGAATAGAATAGAATTCAGAATAGAATTAAATTCAAAATAGAACAGAATTCAGAATAGTACAAAATTCAGAACAGAATAGAATAAAATTCAGAATAGAATAAACTTCAAAATAAAATGGAATTGAGAATAGTATAAAATTCAGAAGAACAGCATAAAATTCAAAACAGAACAAAATTCAGAAAAGAATTATATTCATAATACAATTTAATTCAGAGTGGAATAGAATTCAATTCAAAATAGAACAGAATTCAGAATAGAATAAAATTCATGATTGAATAAAATTCAGAAAAGCTTAGAATACAGAACAGAAGAGAATTCAGAAGAGAAGAGAATAAAATTCAGAAAAGAATTGAATATAGAATAGAATTCAGAATTGAATTAAATTCAAAATAGAATAGCATAGAATTCAGAATAGAATGGAGTTAGAATAGAATTCAGAATAGTATAAAATTCAGAATAGAATTAAATTCAAAATAGAATAGAATTGAGAATAGTATAAATTCTGAATAGAATAGCATAAAATTAAAAACAGAATAAAATTAAAGAACAGAATAGAATAAAATTCAGAATAGAATTAAATTCAAAATAGAACAGAATTGAGAATAGTATAAAATTTTGAATAGAATAGCATAAAATTCAAAACAGAATAAAATTAGGGAATAGAATAGAATAAAATTCAGAATAGAATCAAATTCAGAACAGAATAGAATGAATTCATGACAGTATTGAATTCAGAATAGAATAAATTTCAGAATAGAATAGAATAGAGAATGGAATAAAATTCAGAAAGGAATAAAATTCAGAATAGAATAGAGTTAACAATGGAGTAGATTTCAGAATAGAATAAAATTCAGAAACGCTTACAATTCAGAACAGAATAGATTTCAGAATAGAATAGAATCCAGCATTTAATAGAATTCAGAATAGAATAGAATTCAGAATAGAATTGAAAAAATTCAGAACAGAATAAAATTCAGAAAAGAATTATATTCATAATACAATTTAATTCAAAATAAAACAGAATTCAGAATAGTACAAAATTCAGAACAGAAGAGAATAAAATTCAGAAGAGAATAAAATTCAAAATAAAATGGAATTGAGAATAGTATAAAATTCAGAAGAATAGCATAAAATTCAAAACAGAACAAAATTCTGAATAAAATAGCATAAAATTCAAAACAGAATAAAATTAGGGAATAGAACAGAATGAAATTCAGAATAGAATCAAATTCAGAATAGAATAGAATAAATTCAGAATAGTATTGAATTCAGAATAGAATAAATTTCAGAATAGAATAGAATTGAGAATAGAATAAAATTCAGAAAGGAATAAAATTCAGAATAGAATAGAGTTAACAATGGAGTAGATTTCAGAATAGAATAGAATTCAGCATTTAATAGAATTCAGAATAGAATAGAATTCAGAATAGAATTGAAAAAATTCAGAATAGAATAAAATTCAGAAAAGAATTATATTCATAATACAATTTAATTCAGAATAGAATTAAATTCAAAATAGAACAGAATTCAGAATAGTACAAAATTGAGAATAGAATAGAATAAAATTCAGAATAGAATAAAATTCAGAATAGAATAAAATTCAAAATAAAATGGAATTGAGAATAGTATAAAATTCAGAAGAATAGCATAAAATTCAAAACAGAGCAAAATTCAGAATAGAATAGAATAAAATTCATAATAGAATAAAATTCATAATTGAATAAAATTCAGAAAAGCTTAGAATACAGAACAGAATTCAGAATTGAAGAGAATAAAATTCAGATTAGAATAAAATTCAGAAAAGAATTGAATTCAGAATAGAATTTAATTTAGAATAGAATAGAATAAAATTCAGAATAGAATTAAATTCAAAATAGAATAGAATTGAGAATAGTATAAAATTCTGAATAGAATAGCATAAAATTCAAAACAGAATAAAATTAGGGAACAGAATCGAATAAAATTCAGAATAGAATTCAATTCAAAATAGAACAGAATTCAGAATAGTACAAAATTCAGAACAGAATAGAATAAAATTCAGAATAGAATAAACTTCAAAATAAAATGGAATTGAGAATAGTATAAAATTCAGAAGAACAGCATAAAATTCAAAACAGAACAAAATTCAGAATAGAATAGTATAAAATTCAGAATAGAATAAAATTCAGAAAAGAATTATATTCATAATACAATTTAATTCAGAGTGGAATAGAATTCAATTCAAAATAGAACAGAATTCAGAATAGAATAAAATTCATGATTGAATAAAATTCAGAAAAGCTTAGAATACAGAATAGAAGAGAATTCAGAAGAGAAGAGAATAAAATTCAGAAAAGAATTGAATATAGAATAGAATTTAATTTAGAATAGAATAGAATTCAGAATTGAATTAAATTCAAAATAGAATAGCATAGAATTCAGAATAGAATGGAGTTAGAATAGAATTCAGAATAGTATAAAATTCAGAATAGAATTAAATTCAAAATAGAATAGAATTGAGAATAGTATAAATTCTGAATAGAATAGCATAAAATTAAAAACAGAATAAAATTAAAGAATAGAATAGAATAAAATTCAGAATAGAATTAAATTCAAAATAGAACAGAATTGAGAATAGTATAAAATTTTGAATAGAATAGCATAAAATTCAAAACAGAATAAAATTAGGGAATAGAATAGAATAAAATTCAGAATAGAATCAAATTCAGAACAGAATAGAATGAATTCATGACAGTATTGAATTCAGAATAGAATAAATTTCAGAATAGAATAGAATAGAGAATGGAATAAAATTCAGAAAGGAATAAAATTCAGAATAGAATAGAGTTAACAATGGAGTAGATTTCAGAATAGAATAAAATTCAGAAACGCTTACAATTCAGAACAGAATAGATTTCAGAATAGAATAGAATCCAGCATTTAATAGAATTCAGAATAGAATAGAATTCAGAATAGAATTGAAAAAATTCAGAACAGAATAAAATTCAGAAAAGAATTATATTCATAATACAATTTAATTCAAAATAAAACAGAATTCAGAATAGTACAAAATTCAGAACAGAAGAGAATAAAATTCAGAAGAGAATAAAATTCAAAATAAAATGGAATTGAGAATAGTATAAAATTCAGAAGAATAGCATAAAATTCAAAACAGAACAAAATTCTGAATAAAATAGCATAAAATTCAAAACAGAATAAAATTAGGGAATAGAACAGAATCAAATTCAGAATAGAATCAAATTCAGAATAGAATAGAATAAATTCAGAATAGTATTGAATTCAGAATAGAATAAATTTCAGAACAGAATAGAATAGAGAATAGAATAAAATTCAGAAAGGAAAAAAATTCAGAATAGAATAAAATTCAGAAACGCTTACAATTCAGAAAAGAATAGATTTCAGAATAGAATAGAATTCAGCATTTAATAGAATTCAGAATAGGATAGAATTCAGAATAGAATTGAAAAAATTCAGAATAGAATAAAATTCAGAAAAGAATTATATTCATAATACAATTTAATTCAGAATAGAACAGAATTCAGAATAGAATTAAATTCAACAAAGAACAGAATTGAGAATAGTATAAAATTTTGAATAGAATAGCATAAAATTCAAAACAGAATAAAATTAGGGAATAGAATAGAATAAAATTCAGAATAGAATCAAATTCAGAACAGAATAGAATGAATTCATGACAGTATTGAATTCAGAATAGAATAAATTTCAGAATAGAATAGAATAGAGAATGGAATAAAATTCAGAAAGGAATAAAATTCAGAATAGAATAGAGTTAACAATAGGGTAGATTTCAGAATAGAATATAATTCAGCATTTAATAGAATTCAGAATAGAATAAAATTCAGAATAGAATTGAATAAAATAAAGAATAGAATAAAATTCAGAAAAGAATTAGATTCATAATACAATTTAATTTTAGAATAGCATAGAATTCAGAATAGAATTAAATTCAAAATAAAATGGAATTGAGAATAGTATAAAATTCAGAAGAATAGCATAAAATTAAAAACAGAATAAAATTAGGGAATAGAATAGAATAAAATTCAGAATAGAATAAAATTCAGAAAAGAATTAAATTTAGAATAGAACAGAATTGAGAATAGTATAAAATTCTGAATAAAATAGCATAAAATTCAAAACAGAATAAAATTCTGAATAAAATAGCATAAAATTCAAAACAGAATAAAATTAGGGAATAGAACAGAATCAAATTCAGAATAGAATCAAATTCAGAATAGAATAGAATAAATTCAGAATAGCATTGAATTCAGAATAGAATAAATTTCAGAATAGAATAGAATAGAGAATAGAATAAAATTCAGAAAGGAATAAAATTCAGAATAGAATAAAATTCAGAAATGCTTACAATTCACAACAGAATAGATTTCAGAACAGAATAGAATTCAGCATTTAATAGAATTCAGAATAGAATAGAATTCAGAATAGAATTGAAAAAATTCAGAATAGAATAAAATTCAGAAAAGAATTATATTCATAATACAATTTAATTCAGAATAGAATTAAATTCAAAATAAAATGGAATTGAGAATAGTATAAAATTCAGAAGAACAGCATAAAATTCAAAACAAAACAAAACTCAGAATAGAATAGTATAAAATTCAGAATAGAATAAAATTCAGAAAAGAATTATATTCATAATACAATTTAATTCAAAATAAAACAGAATTCAGAATAGCACAAAATTCAGAACAGAAGAGAATAAAATTCAGAAGAGAATAAAATGCAAAATAAAATGGAATTGAGAATAGTATAAAATTCAGAAGAATAGCATAAAATTCAAAACAGAACAAAATTCTGAATAAAATAGCATAAAATTCAAAACAGAATAAAATTAGGGAATAGAACAGAATCAAATTCAGAATAGAATCAAATTCAGAATAGAATAGAATAAATTCAGAATAGTATTGAATTCAGAATAGAATAAATTTCAGAATAGAATAGAATAGAGAATAGAATAAAATTCAGAAAGGAATAAAATTCAGAATAGAATAAAATTCAGAAACGCTTACAATTCAGAAAAGAATAGATTTCAGAATAGAATAGAATTCAGCATTTAATAGAATTCAGAATAGAATAGAATTCAGAATTGAATTAAATTCAAAATAGAATAGAATAGAATTCAGAATAGAATGGAGTTAGAATAGAATTCAGAATAGTATAAAATTCAGAATAGAATTAAATTCAAAATAGAATAGAATTGAGAATAGTATAAATTCTGAATAGAATAGCATAAAATTAAAAATAAAATAAAATTAAAGAATAGAATAGAATAAAATTCAGAATAGAATTAAATTCAAAATAGAATAGAATTGAGAATTTTATAAAATTCTGAATAGAACAGCATAAAATATAAAACAGAATAAAATTAGGGAATAGAACAGAATCAAATTCACAATAGAATCAAATTCAGAATAGAATAGAATAAATTCATAATAGTATTGAATTCAGAATAGAATAAATTTCAGAATAGAATAGAATAGAGAATAGAATAAAATTCAGAATAGAATAAAATTCAGAAATGCTTACAATTCACAACAGAATAGATTTCAGAATAGAATATAATTCAGAATAGAATAAAATTCAGAAAAGAATTATATTCATAATACAATTTAATTCAGAATAGAATAGAATTCAGAATAGAATAAATTTCAGAATAGAATAGAATAGAGAATGGAATAAAATTCAGAAAGGAATAAAATTCAGAATAGAATAGAGTTAACAATAGGGTAGATTTCAGAATAGAATAAAATTCAGAATAGAATAAAATTCAAAATAGAATAAAATTCAGAAACGCTTACAATTCAGAACAGAATAGATTTCAGAAAAGAATAGAATTCAGCATTTAATAGAATTCAGAATAGAATAGAATTCAGAAAAGAATTATATTCATATTACAATTTAATTCAGAATAGAACAGAATTCAGAATAGAATTAAATTCAAAATAGAACAGAATTCAGAATAGTACAAAATTGAGAATAGAATAGAATAAAATTCAGAATAGAATAAAATTCATAATTGAATAAAATTCAGAAAAGCTTATAATACAGAACAGAACAGAATTCAGAAGAAAAGAGAATAAAATTCAAAATAGAATCACATTCAGAATAGAATAGATTTCAGAATAGAAAAGAATTCAGCATTTAATAGAATTCAGAAGAGAAGAGAATTGAGAATAGAATTGAATAAAATATAGAATAGAATAAAATTCAGAAAAGAATTATATTCATTATACAATTTAATTCAGAATAGAATAGAATTCAGAATAGAATTTAATTCAAAATAGAACAGAATTCAGAATAGTACAAAATTCAGAATAGAATAGCAGAAAATTAAAAACAGAATAAAATTAGGGAATAGAATAGAATAAAATTCAGAATAGAATTAAATTCAAAATAGAACAGAATTGAGAATAGTATAAAATTCTGAATAGAATAGCATAAAATTCAAAACAGAATAAAATTAGGGAACAGAATCGAATAAAATTCAGAATAGAATCAAATTCAGAATTGAATAGAATAAATTCAAAATGGTATTGAATTCAGAATAGAATAAATTTCAGAATAGAATAGAAAATAGAATAAAATTCAGAAAGGAATAAAATTCAGAACAGAATAAAATTCAGAAAAGAATTAAATTCATAATACAATTTAATTCAGAATAGAATAGAATTCAGAATAGAATTAAATTCAAAATAGAACAGAATTCAGAATAGTACAAAATTCAGAATAGAATAGCATAAAATGAAAAAGAGAATAAAATTAGGGAATAGAATCGAATAAAATTCAGAATAAAATCAAATTCAGAATAGAATAGAATAAATTTAGAATAGTATTGAATTCAGAATAGAATAAATTTCAGAATAGAATAGAGAGTAGAATAAAATTCAGAATAGAATGAAATTCAGAATAGAATCAAATTCAGAACAGAATAGAATAAATTCATGATAGTATTGAATTCAGAATAGAATAAATTTCAGAATAGAATAGAATAGAGAATGGAATAAAATTCAGAATAGAATAGAGTTAACAATGGAGTAGATTTCAGAACAGAATAAAATTCATACTAGAATAAAATTCAGAAAGGCTTACCATTCAGAACAGAATAGATTTCAGAATAGAATAGAATACAGCATTTAATAGAATTCAGAATAGAATAGAATTCAGAATAGAATTAAATTCAAAATAGAACAGAATTCAGAATAGTACAAAATTGAGAATAGAATAGAATAAAATTCAGAATAGAATAAAATTCAGAATAGAATAAAATTCAAAATAAAATGGAATTGAGAATAGTATAAAATTCAGAAGAATAGCATAAAATTCAAAACAGAGCAAAATTCAGAATAGAATAGAATAAAATTCATAATAGAATAAAATTCATAATTGAATAAAATTCAGAAAAGCTTAGAATACAGAACAGAATTCAGAATTGAAGAGAATAAAATTCAGATTAGAATAAAATTCAGAAAAGAATTGAATTCAGAATAGAATTTAATTTAGAATAGAATAGAATAAAATTCAGAATAGAATTAAATTCAAAATAGAATAGAATTGAGAATAGTATAAAATTCTGAATAGAATAGCATAAAATTCAAAACAGAATAAAATTAGGGAACAGAATCGAATAAAATTCAGAATAGAATCAAATTCAGAATTGAATAGAATAAATTCATAATGGTATTGAATTCAGAATAAAATAAATTTCAGAATAGAATAGAAAATAGAATAAAATTCAGAAAGGAATAAAATTCAGAACAGAATAAAATTCAGAAAAGAATTATATTCATAATACAATTTAATTCAGAATAGAATAGAATTCAGAATAGAATTAAATTCAAAATAGAACAGAATTCAGAATAGTACAAAATTCAGAATAGAATAGCATAAAATGAAAAAGAGAATAAAATTAGGGAATAGAATCGAATAAAATTCAGAATAAAATCAAATTCAGAATAGAATTGAATAAAATTGAGAATAGAATAAAATTCAGAAAAGAATTATATTCATAATACAATTTAATTCAAAATAGAACATAATTCAGAATAGAATAAAATTCATAATTGAATAAAATTCAGAAAAGTTTAGAATACAGAACAGAAGAGAATTCAGAAGACAAGAGAATAAAATTCAGAAAAGAATTGAATATATAATAGAATTTAATTTAGAATAGAATTTAATTTAGAATAGAATAGAATTCAGAATTGAATTAAATTCAAAATAGAATAGATTAGAATTCAGAATAAAATAGAATTAGAATAGAATTGAGAATAGTATAAAATTCAGAATAGAATTAAATTCAAAATAGAATAGAATTGAGAATTTTATAAAATTCTGAATAGAACAGCATAAAATTCAAAACAGAATAAAATTAGGGAATAGAACAGAATCAAATTCAGAATAGAATCAAATTCAGAATAGAATAGAATAAATTCATAATAGTATTGAATTCAGAATAGAATAAATTTCAGAATAGAATAGAATAGAGAATAGAATAAAATTCAGAAAGGAATAAAATTCAGAATAGAATAAAATTCAGAAATGCTTACAATTCACAACAGAATAGATTTCAGAATAGAATAGAATTCAGCATTTAATAGAATTCAGAATAGAATAGAATTCAGAATTGAATTGAATAAAATTCAGAATAGAATAAAATTCAGAAAAGAATTATATTCATAATACAATTTAATTCAGAATAGAATAGAATTCAGAATAGAATAAATTTCAGAATAGAATAGAATAGAGAATGGAATAAAATTCAGAAAGGAATAAAATTCAGAATAGAATAGAGTTAACAATAGGGCAGATTTCAGAATAGAATAAAATTCAGAATAGAATAAAATTCAAAATAGAATAAAATTCAGAAACGCTTACAATTCAGAACAGAATAGATTTCAGAAAAGAATAGAATTCAGCATTTAATAGAATTCAGAACAGAATAGAATTCAGAAAAGAATTATATTCATAATACAATTTAATTCATAATAGAACAGAATTCAGAATAGAATAAATTCAAAATAGAACAGAATTCAGAATAGTACAAAATTGAGAATAGAATAGAATAAAATTCAGAATAGAATAAAATTCATAATTGAATAAAATTCAGAAAAGCTTATAATACAGAACAGAAAAGAATTCAGAAGAGAAGAGAATAAAATTCAGAATAGAATCACATTCAGAATAGAATAGATTTCAGAATAGAAAAGAATTCAGCATTTAATAGAATTCAGAATAGAAGAGAATTCAGAATAGAATTGAATAAAATATAGAATAGAATAAAATTCAGAAAAGAATTATATTCATTATACAATTTAATTCAGAATAGAATAGAATTCAGAATAGAATTAAATTCAAAATAGAACAGAATTCAGAATAGTACAAAATTCAGAACAGAATAGAATAAAATTCAGAATAGAATAAACTTCAAAATAAAATGGAATTGAGAATAGTATAAAATTCAGAAGAACAGCATAAAATTCAAAACAGAACAAAATTCAGAAAAGAATTATATTCATAATACAATTTAATTCAGAGTGGAATAGAATTCAATTCAAAATAGAACAGAATTCAGAATAGAATAAAATTCATGATTGAATAAAATTCAGAAAAGCTTAGAATACAGAACAGAAGAGAATTCAGAAGAGAAGAGAATAAAATTCAGAAAAGAATTGAATATAGAATAGAATTCAGAATTGAATTAAATTCAAAATAGAATAGCATAGAATTCAGAATAGAATGGAGTTAGAATAGAATTCAGAATAGTATAAAATTCAGAATAGAATTAAATTCAAAATAGAATAGAATTGAGAATAGTATAAATTCTGAATAGAATAGCATAAAATTAAAAACAGAATAAAATTAAAGAACAGAATAGAATAAAATTCAGAATAGAATTAAATTCAAAATAGAACAGAATTGAGAATAGTATAAAATTTTGAATAGAATAGCATAAAATTCAAAACAGAATAAAATTAGGGAATAGAATAGAATAAAATTCAGAATAGAATCAAATTCAGA
Source organism: Hydrophis major (assembly GCA_033807585.1). NCBI lineage: Eukaryota > Metazoa > Chordata > Lepidosauria > Squamata > Elapidae > Hydrophis > Hydrophis major. The sequence continues at coordinate 117,015 of JAUCBL010000093.1, read as the reverse complement.
ACAGAATAGAATGAATTCATGACAGTATTGAATTCAGAATAGAATAAATTTCAGAATAGAATAGAATAGAGAATGGAATAAAATTCAGAAAGGAATAAAATTCAGAATAGAATAGAGTTAACAATGGAGTAGATTTCAGAATAGAATAAAATTCAGAAACGCTTACAATTCAGAACAGAATAGATTTCAGAATAGAATAGAATCCAGCATTTAATAGAATTCAGAATAGAATAGAATTCAGAATAGAATTGAAAAAATTCAGAACAGAATAAAATTCAGAAAAGAATTATATTCATAATACAATTTAATTCAAAATAAAACAGAATTCAGAATAGTACAAAATTCAGAACAGAAGAGAATAAAATTCAGAAGAGAATAAAATTCAAAATAAAATGGAATTGAGAATAGTATAAAATTCAGAAGAATAGCATAAAATTCAAAACAGAACAAAATTCTGAATAAAATAGCATAAAATTCAAAACAGAATAAAATTAGGGAATAGAACAGAATGAAATTCAGAATAGAATCAAATTCAGAATAGAATAGAATAAATTCAGAATAGTATTGAATTCAGAATAGAATAAATTTCAGAATAGAATAGAATTGAGAATAGAATAAAATTCAGAAAGGAATAAAATTCAGAATAGAATAGAGTTAACAATGGAGTAGATTTCAGAATAGAATAGAATTCAGCATTTAATAGAATTCAGAATAGAATAGAATTCAGAATAGAATTGAAAAAATTCAGAATAGAATAAAATTCAGAAAAGAATTATATTCATAATACAATTTAATTCAGAATAGAATTAAATTCAAAATAGAACAGAATTCAGAATAGTACAAAATTGAGAATAGAATAGAATAAAATTCAGAATAGAATAAAATTCAGAATAGAATAAAATTCAAAATAAAATGGAATTGAGAATAGTATAAAATTCAGAAGAATAGCATAAAATTCAAAACAGAGCAAAATTCAGAATAGAATAGAATAAAATTCATAATAGAATAAAATTCATAATTGAATAAAATTCAGAAAAGCTTAGAATACAGAACAGAATTCAGAATTGAAGAGAATAAAATTCAGATTAGAATAAAATTCAGAAAAGAATTGAATTCAGAATAGAATTTAATTTAGAATAGAATAGAATAAAATTCAGAATAGAATTAAATTCAAAATAGAATAGAATTGAGAATAGTATAAAATTCTGAATAGAATAGCATAAAATTCAAAACAGAATAAAATTAGGGAACAGAATCGAATAAAATTCAGAATAGAATCAAATTCAGAATTGAATAGAATAAATTCATAATGGTATTGAATTCAGAATAAAATAAATTTCAGAATAGAATAGAAAATAGAATAAAATTCAGAAAGGAATAAAATTCAGAACAGAATAAAATTCAGAAAAGAATTATATTCATAATACAATTTAATTCAGAATAGAATAGAATTCAGAATAGAATTAAATTCAAAATAGAACAGAATTCAGAATAGTACAAAATTCAGAATAGAATAGCATAAAATGAAAAAGAGAATAAAATTAGGGAATAGAATCGAATAAAATTCAGAATAAAATCAAATTCAGAATAGAATAGAATAAATTTAGAATAGTATTGAATTCAGAATAGAATAAATTTCAGAATAGAATAGAGAGTAGAATAAAATTCAGAATAGAATGAAATTCAGAATAGAATCAAATTCAGAACAGAATAGAATAAATTCATGATAGTATTGAATTCAGAATAGAATAAATTTCAGAATAGAATAGAATAGAGAATGGAATAAAATTCAGAATAGAATAGAGTTAACAATGGAGTAGATTTCAGAACAGAATAAAATTCATACTAGAATAAAATTCAGAAACGCTTACCGTTCAGAACAGAATAGATTTCAGAATAGAATAGAATCCAGCATTTAATAGAATTCAGAATAGAATAGAATTCAGAATTGAATTGAATAAAATTAAGAATAGAATAAAATTCAGAAAAGAATTATATTCATAATACAATTTAATTCAGAATAGAATAGAATTCAGAATACAATTCAATTCAAAATAGAACAGAATTCAGAATAGTACAAAATTCAGAATAGAATAAAATTCAAAATAAAATGGAATTGAGAATAGTATAAAATTCAGAAGAATAGCATAAAATTCAAAACAGAACAAAATTCAGAATAGAATTGAATAAAATTGAGAATAGAATAAAATTCAGAAAAGAATTATATTCATAATACAATTTAATTCAAAATAGAACATAATTCAGAATAGAATAAAATTCATAATTGAATAAAATTCAGAAAAGTTTAGAATACAGAACAGAAGAGAATTCAGAAGACAAGAGAATAAAATTCAGAAAAGAATTGAATATATAATAGAATTTAATTTAGAATAGAATTTAATTTAGAATAGAATAGAATTCAGAATTGAATTAAATTCAAAATAGAATAGATTAGAATTCAGAATAAAATAGAATTAGAATAGAATTGAGAATAGTATAAAATTCAGAATAGAATTAAATTCAAAATAGAATAGAATTGAGAATTTTATAAAATTCTGAATAGAACAGCATAAAATTCAAAACAGAATAAAATTAGGGAATAGAACAGAATCAAATTCAGAATAGAATCAAATTCAGAATAGAATAGAATAAATTCATAATAGTATTGAATTCAGAATAGAATAAATTTCAGAATAGAATAGAATAGAGAATAGAATAAAATTCAGAAAGGAATAAAATTCAGAATAGAATAAAATTCAGAAATGCTTACAATTCACAACAGAATAGATTTCAGAATAGAATAGAATTCAGCATTTAATAGAATTCAGAATAGAATAGAATTCAGAATTGAATTGAATAAAATTCAGAATAGAATAAAATTCAGAAAAGAATTATATTCATAATACAATTTAATTCAGAATAGAATAGAATTCAGAATAGAATAAATTTCAGAATAGAATAGAATAGAGAATGGAATAAAATTCAGAATAGAATAGAGTTAACAATAGGGCAGATTTCAGAATAGAATAAAATTCAGAATAGAATAAAATTCAAAATAGAATAAAATTCAGAAACGCTTACAATTCAGAACAGAATAGATTTCAGAAAAGAATAGAATTCAGCATTTAATAGAATTCAGAACAGAATAGAATTCAGAAAAGAATTATATTCATAATACAATTTAATTCATAATAGAACAGAATTCAGAATAGAATTAAATTCAAAATAGAACAGAATTCAGAATAGTACAAAATTGAGAATAGAATAGAATAAAATTCAGAATAGAATAAAATTCATAATTGAATAAAATTCAGAAAAGCTTATAATACAGAACAGAAAAGAATTCAGAAGAGAAGAGAATAAAATTCAGAATAGAATCACATTCAGAATAGAATAGATTTCAGAATAGAAAAGAATTCAGCATTTAATAGAATTCAGAATAGAAGAGAATTCAGAATAGAATTGAATAAAATATAGAATAGAATAAAATTCAGAAAAGAATTATATTCATTATACAATTTAATTCAGAATAGAATAGAATTCAGAATAGAATTAAATTCAAAATAGAACAGAATTCAGAATAGTACAAAATTCAGAATAGAATAGCAGAAAATTAAAAACAGAATAAAATTAGGGAATAGAATAGAATAAAATTCAGAATAGAATTAAATTCAAAATAGAACAGAATTGAGAATAGTATAAAATTCTGAATAGAATAGCATAAAATTCAAAACAGAATAAAATTAGGGAATAGAATAGAATAGAATTCAGAATAAAATCAAATTCAGAACAGAATAGAATAAATTCATGATAGTATTGAATTCAGAATAGAATAAATTTCAGAATAGAATAGAATAGAGAATGTAATAAAATTCAGAAAGGAATAAAATTCAGAATAGAATAGAGTTAACAATAGGGTAGATTTCAGAATAGAATAAAATTCAGAATAGAATAAAATTCAAAATAGAATAAAATTCAGAAACGCTTACAATTCAGAACAGAATAGAATTCAGCATTTAATAGAATTCAGAATAGAATAGAATTCAGAAAAGAATTATATTCATATTACAATTTAATTCAGAATAGAACAGAATTCAGAATAGAATTAAATTCAAAATAGAACAGAGTTCAGAATAGTACAAAATTGAGAATAGAATAGAATAAAATTCAGAATAGAATTAAATTCATAATTGAATAAAATTCAGAAAAGCTTATAATACAGAACAGAACAGAATTCAGAAGAGAAGAGAATAAAATTCAGAATAGAATCACATTCAGAATAGAATAGAGTAAATTCAGAATAGTATTGAATTCAGAATAGAATAAATTTCAGAATAGAATAGAATAGAGAATAGAATAAAATTCAGAAAGGAATAAAATTCAGAATAGAATAGAGTTAACAATAGAGTAGATTTCAGAATAGAATAAAATTCATAATATAATAAAACTCAGAAACGCTGACAATTCAGAACAGAACAGATTTCAGAAAAGAATAGAATTCAGCATTTAATAGAATTCAGAATAGAATAGAATTCAGAATAGAATTGAATAAAATTCAGAATAGAATAAAATTCAGAAAAGAATTATATTCATAATACAATTTAATTCAGAATAGAACAGAATTCAGAATAGTACAAAATTCAGAACAGAATAGAATAAAATTCAGAATAGAATAAACTTCAAAATAAAATGGAATTGAGAATAGTATAAAATTCAGAAGAACAGCATAAAATTCAAAACAGAACAAAATTCAGAATAGAATAGTATAAAATTCAGAATAGAATAAAATTCAGAAAAGAATTATATTCATAATACAATTTAATTCAGAGTGGAATAGAATTCAATTCAAAATAGAACAGAATTCAGAATAGAATAAAATTCATGATTGAATAAAATTCAGAAAAGCTTAGAATACAGAACAGAAGAGAATTCAGAAGAGAAGAGAATAAAATTCAGAAAAGAATTGAATATAGAATAGAATTTAATTTAGAATAGAATAGAATTCAGAATTGAATTAAATTCAAAATAGAATAGCATAGAATTCAGAATAGAATGGAGTTAACAATAGGGTAGATTTCAGAATAGAATAAAATTCAGAATAGAATAAAATTCAAAATAGAATAAAATTCAGAAACGCTTACAATTCAGAACAGAATAGATTTCAGAAAAGAATAGAATTCAGCATTTAATAGAATTCAGAATAGAATAGAATTCAGAAAAGAATTATATTCATAATACAATTTAATTCATAATAGAACAGAATTCAGAATAGAATTAAATTCAAAATAGAACAGAATTCAGAATAGTACAAAATTGAGAATAGAATAGAATAAAATTCAGAATAGAATAAAATTCATAATTGAATAAAATTCAGAAAAGCTTATAATACAGAACAGAACAGAATTCAGAAGAGAAGAGAATAAAATTCAGAATAGAATCACATTCAGAATAGAATAGATTTCAGAATAGAAAAGAATTCAGCATTTAATAGAATTCAGAATAGAAGAGAATTCAGAATATAATTGAATAAAATTCAGAAAAGAATTATATTCATTATACAATTTAATTCAGAATAGAATAGAATTCAGAATAGAATTAAATTCAAAATATAACAGAATTCAGAATAGTACAAAATTCAGAATAGAATAGCAGAAAATTAAAAACAGAATAAAATTAGGGAATAGAATAGAATAAAATTCAGAATAGAATTAAATTCAAAATAGAACAGAATTGAGAATAGTATAAAATTCTGAATAAAATAGCATAAAATTCAAAACAGAATAAAATTAGGGAATAGAATAGAATCAAATTCAGAATAAAATCAAATTCAGAACAGAATAGAATAAATTCATGATAGTATTGAATTCAGAATAGAATAAATTTCAGAATAGAATAGAATAGAGAATGGAATAAAATTCAGAAAGGAATAAAATTCAGAATAGAATAGAGTTAACAATAGGGTAGATTTCAGAATAGAATAAAATTCAGAATAGAATAAAATTCAAAATAGAATAAAATTCAGAAACGCTTACAATTCAGAACAGAATAGAATTCAGCATTTAATAGAATTCAGAATAGAATAGCATTCAGAAAAGAATTATATTCATATTACAATTTAATTCAGAATAGAACAGAATTCAGAATAGAATTAAATTCAAAATAGAACAGAGTTCAGAATAGTACAAAATTGAGAATAGAATAGAATAAAATTCAGAATAGAATTAAATTCATAATTGAATAAAATTCAGAAAAGCTTATAATACAGAACAGAACAGAATTCAGAAGAGAAGAGAATAAAATTCAGAATAGAATCACATTCAGAATAGAATAGAGTAAATTCAGAATAGTATTGAATTCAGAATAGAATAAATTTCAGAATAGAATAGAATAGAATAGAGAATAGAATAAAATTCAGAAAGGAATAAAATTCAGAATAGAATAGAGTTAACAATAGAGTAGATTTCAGAATAGAATAAAATTCATAATATAATAAAACTCAGAAATGCTGACAATTCAGAACAGAATAGATTTCAGAAAAGAATAGAATTCAGCATTTAATAGAATTCAGAATAGAATAGAATTCAGAATAGAATTCAATTCAAAATAGAACAGAATTCAGAATAGTACAAAATTCAGAACAGAATAGAATAAAATTCAGAATAGAATAAACTTCAAAATAAAATGGAATTGAGAATAGTATAAAATTCAGAAGAACAGCATAAAATTCAAAACAGAACAAAATTCAGAATAGAATAGTATAAAATTCAGAATAGAATAAAATTCAGAAAAGAATTATATTCATAATACAATTTAATTCAGAGTGGAATAGAATTCAATTCAAAATAGAACAGGATTCAGAATAGAATAAAATTCATGATTGAATAAAATTCAGAAAAGCTTAGAATACAGAACAGAAGAGAATTCAGAAGAGAAGAGAATAAAATTCAGAAAAGAATTGAATATAGAATAGAATTTAATTTAGAATAGAATAGAATTCAGAATTGAATTAAATTCAAAATAGAATAGCATAGAATTCAGAATAGAATGGAGTTAGAATAGAATTCAGAATAGTATAAAATTCAGAATAGAATTAAATTCAAAATAGAATAGAATTGAGAATAGTATAAATTCTGAATAGAATAGCATAAAATTAAAAACAGAATAAAATTAAAGAATAGAATAGAATAAAATTCAGAATAGAATTAAATTCAAAATAGAACAGAATTGAGAATAGTATAAAATTTTGAATAGAATAGCATAAAATTCAAAACAGAATAAAATTAGGGAATAGAATAGAATAAAATTCAGAATAGAATCAAATTCAGAACAGAATAGAATGAATTCATGACAGTATTGAATTCAGAATAGAATAAATTTCAGAATAGAATAGAATAGAGAATGGAATAAAATTCAGAAAGGAATAAAATTCAGAATAGAATAGAGTTAACAATGGAGTAGATTTCAGAATAGAATAAAATTCAGAAACGCTTACAATTCAGAACAGAATAGATTTCAGAATAGAATAGAATCCAGCATTTAATAGAATTCAGAATAGAATAGAATTCAGAATAGAATTGAAAAAATTCAGAACAGAATAAAATTCAGAAAAGAATTATATTCGTAATACAATTTAATTCAAAATAAAACAGAATTCAGAATAGCACAAAATTCAGAACAGAAGAGAATAAAATTCAGAAGAGAATAAAATTCAAAATAAAATGGAATTGAGAATAGTATAAAATTCAGAAGAATAGCATAAAATTCAAAACAGAACAAAATTCTGAATAAAATAGCATAAAATTCAAAACAGAATAAAATTAGGGAATAGAACAGAATCAAATTCAGAATAGAATCAAATTCAGAATAGAATAGAATAAATTCAGAATAGTATTGAATTCAGAATAGAATAAATTTCAGAATAGAATAGAATTGAGAATAGAATAAAATTCAGAAAGGAATAAAATTCAGAATAGAATAAAATTCAGAAACGCTTACAATTCAGAAAAGAATAGATTTCAGAATAGAATAGAATTCAGCATTTAATAGAATTCAGAATAGAATAGAATTCAGAATAGAATTGAAAAAATTCAGAATAGAATAAAATTCAGAAAAGAATTATATTCATAATACAATTTAATTCAGAATAGAATTAAATTCAAAATAGAACAGAATTCAGAATAGTACAAAATTGAGAATAGAATAGAATAAAATTCAGAATAGAATAAAATTCAGAATAGAATAAAATTCAAAATAAAATGGAATTGAGAATAGTATAAAATTCAGAAGAATAGCATAAAATTCAAAATAGAGCAAAATTCAGAATAGAATAGAATAAAATTCATAATAGAATAAAATTCATAATTGAATAAAATTCAGAAAAGCTTAGAATACAGAACAGAAGAGAATTCAGAAGAGAAGAGAATGAAATTCAGAAAAGAATTGAATATAGAATAGAATTTAATTTAGAATAGAATAGAATTCAGAATTGAATTAAATTCAAAATAGAATAGCATAGAATTCAGAATAGAATGGAGTTAACAATAGGGTAGATTTCAGAATAGAATAAAATTCAGAATAGAATAAAATTCAAAATAGAATAAAATTCAGAAACGCTTACAATTCAGAACAGAATAGATTTCAGAAAAGAATAGAATTCAGCATTTAATAGAATTCAGAATAGAATAGAATTCAGAAAAGAATTATATTCATAATACAATTTAATTCATAATAGAACAGAATTCAGAATAGAATTAAATTCAAAATAGAACAGAATTCAGAATAGTACAAAATTGAGAATAGAATAGAATAAAATTCAGAATAGAATAAAATTCATAATTGAATAAAATTCAGAAAAGCTTATAATACAGAACAGAACAGAATTCAGAAGAGAAGAGAATAAAATTCAGAATAGAATCACATTCAGAATAGAATAGATTTCAGAATAGAAAAGAATTCAGCATTTAATAGAATTCAGAATAGAAGAGAATTCAGAATAGAATTGAATAAAATTCAGAAAAGAATTATATTCATTATACAATTTAATTCAGAATAGAATAGAATTCAGAATAGAATTAAATTCAAAATATAACAGAATTCAGAATAGTACAAAATTCAGAATAGAATAGCAGAAAATTAAAAACAGAATAAAATTAGGGAATAGAATAGAATAAAATTCAGAATAGAATTAAATTCAAAATAGAACAGAATTGAGAATAGTATAAAATTCTGAATAAAATAGCATAAAATTCAAAACAGAATAAAATTAGGGAATAGAATAGAATCAAATTCAGAATAAAATCAAATTCAGAACAGAATAGAATAAATTCATGATAGTATTGAATTCAGAATAGAATAAATTTCAGAATAGAATAGAATAGAGAATGGAATAAAATTCAGAAAGGAATAAAATTCAGAATAGAATAGAGTTAACAATAGGGTAGATTTCAGAATAGAATAAAATTCAGAATAGAATAAAATTCAAAATAGAATAAAATTCAGAAACGTTTACAATTCAGAACAGAATAGAATTCAGCATTTAATAGAATTCAGAATAGAATAGAATTCAGAAAAGAATTATATTCATATTACAATTTAATTCAGAATAGAACAGAATTCAGAATAGAATTAAATTCAAAATAGAACAGAGTTCAGAATAGTACAAAATTGAGAATAGAATAGAATAAAATTCAGAATAGAATTAAATTCATAATTGAATAAAATTCAGAAAAGCTTATAATACAGAACAGAACAGAATTCAGAAGAGAAGAGAATAAAATTCAGAATAGAATCACATTCAGAATAGAATAGAGTAAATTCAGAATAGTATTGAATTCAGAATAGAATAAATTTCAGAATAGAATAGAATAGAGAATAGAATAAAATTCAGAAAGGAATAAAATTCAGAATAGAATAGAGTTAACAATAGAGTAGATTTCAGAATAGAATAAAATTCATAATATAATAAAACTCAGAAATGCTGACAATTCAGAACAGAATAGATTTCAGAAAAGAATAGAATTCAGCATTTAATAGAATTCAGAATAGAATAGAATTCAGAATAGAATTCAATTCAAAATAGAACAGAATTCAGAATAGTACAAAATTCAGAACAGAATAGAATAAAATTCAGAATAGAATAAACTTCAAAATAAAATGGAATTGAGAATAGTATAAAATTCAGAAGAACAGCATAAAATTCAAAACAGAACAAAATTCAGAATAGAATAGTATAAAATTCAGAATAGAATAAAATTCAGAAAAGAATTATATTCATAATACAATTTAATTCAGAGTGGAATAGAATTCAATTCAAAATAGAACAGGATTCAGAATAGAATAAAATTCATGATTGAATAAAATTCAGAAAAGCTTAGAATACAGAACAGAAGAGAATTCAGAAGAGAAGAGAATAAAATTCAGAAAAGAATTGAATATAGAATAGAATTTAATTTAGAATAGAATAGAATTCAGAATTGAATTAAATTCAAAATAGAATAGCATAGAATTCAGAATAGAATGGAGTTAGAATAGAATTCAGAATAGTATAAAATTCAGAATAGAATTAAATTCAAAATAGAATAGAATTGAGAATAGTATAAATTCTGAATAGAATAGCATAAAATTAAAAACAGAATAAAATTAAAGAATAGAATAGAATAAAATTCAGAATAGAATTAAATTCAAAATAGAACAGAATTGAGAATAGTATAAAATTTTGAATAGAATAGCATAAAATTCAAAACAGAATAAAATTAGGGAATAGAATAGAATAAAATTCAGAATAGAATCAAATTCAGAACAGAATAGAATGAATTCATGACAGTATTGAATTCAGAAAAGAATAGATTTCAGAATAGAATAGAATTCAGCATTTAATAGAATTCAGAATAGAATAGAATTCAGAATAGAATTGAAAAAATTCAGAATAGAATAAAATTCAGAAAAGAATTATATTCATAATACAATTTAATTCAGAATAGAATTAAATTCAAAATAGAACAGAATTCAGAATAGTACAAAATTGAGAATAGAATAGAATAAAATTCAGAATAGAATAAAATTCAGAATAGAATAAAATTCAAAATAAAATGGAATTGAGAATAGTATAAAATTCAGAAAAATAGCATAAAATTCAAAATAGAGCAAAATTCAGAATAGAATAGAATAAAATTTATAATAGAATAAAATTCATAATTGAATAAAATTCAGAAAAGCTTAGAATACAGAACAGAAGAGAATTCAGAAGAGAAGAGAATAAAATTCAGAAAAGAATTGAATATAGAATAGAATTTAATTTAGAATAGAATAGAATTCAGAATTGAATTAAATTCAAAATAGAATAGCATAGAATTCAGAATAGAATGGAGTTAACAATAGGGTAGATTTCAGAATAGAATAAAATTCAGAATAGAATAAAATTCAAAATAGAATAAAATTCAGAAACGCTTACAATTCAGAACAGAATAGATTTCAGAAAAGAATAGAATTCAGCATTTAATAGAATTCAGAATAGAATAGAATTCAGAAAAGAATTATATTCATAATACAATTTAATTCATAATAGAACAGAATTCAGAATAGAATTAAATTCAAAATAGAACAGAATTCAGAATAGTACAAAATTGAGAATAGAATAGAATAAAATTCAGAATAGAATAAAATTCATAATTGAATAAAATTCAGAAAAGCTTATAATACAGAACAGAACAGAATTCAGAAGAGAAGAGAATAAAATTCAGAATAGAATCACATTCAGAATAGAATAGATTTCAGAATAGAAAAGAATTCAGCATTTAATAGAATTCAGAATAGAAGAGAATTCAGAATAGAATTGAATAAAATTCAGAAAAGAATTATATTCATTATACAATTTAATTCAGAATAGAATAGAATTCAGAATAGAATTAAATTCAAAATATAACAGAATTCAGAATAGTACAAAATTCAGAATAGAATAGCAGAAAATTAAAAACAGAATAAAATTAGGGAATAGAATAGAATAAAATTCAGAATAGAATTAAATTCAAAATAGAACAGAATTGAGAATAGTATAAAATTCTGAATAAAATAGCATAAAATTCAAAACAGAATAAAATTAGGGAATAGAATAGAATCAAATTCAGAATAAAATCAAATTCAGAACAGAATAGAATAAATTCATGATAGTATTGAATTCAGAATAGAATAAATTTCAGAATAGAATAGAATAGAGAATGGAATAAAATTCAGAAAGGAATAAAATTCAGAATAGAATAGAGTTAACAATAGGGTAGATTTCAGAATAGAATAAAATTCAGAATAGAATAAAATTCAAAATAGAATAAAATTCAAAATAGAATAAAATTCAGAAACGTTTACAATTCAGAACAGAATAGAATTCAGCATTTAATAGAATTCAGAATAGAATAGAATTCAGAAAAGAATTATATTCATATTACAATTTAATTCAGAATAGAACAGAATTCAGAATAGAATTAAATTCAAAATAGAACAGAGTTCAGAATAGTACAAAATTGAGAATAGAATAGAATAAAATTCAGAATAGAATTAAATTCATAATTGAATAAAATTCAGAAAAGCTTATAATACAGAACAGAACAGAATTCAGAAGAGAAGAGAATAAAATTCAGAATAGAATCACATTCAGAATAGAATAGAGTAAATTCAGAATAGTATTGAATTCAGAATAGAATAAATTTCAGAATAGAATAGAATAGAGAATAGAATAAAATTCAGAAAGGAATAAAATTCCGAATAGAATAGAGTTAACAATAGAGTAGATTTCAGAATAGAATAAAATTCATAATATAATAAAACTCAGAAATGCTGACAATTCAGAACAGAATAGATTTCAGAAAAGAATAGAATTCAGCATTTAATAGAATTCAGAATAGAATAGAATTCAGAATAGAATTCAATTCAAAATAGAACAGAATTCAGAATAGTACAAAATTCAGAACAGAATAGAATAAAATTCAGAATAGAATAAACTTCAAAATAAAATGGAATTGAGAATAGTATAAAATTCAGAAGAACAGCATAAAATTCAAAACAGAACAAAATTCAGAATAGAATAGTATAAAATTCAGAATAGAATAAAATTCAGAAAAGAATTATATTCATAATACAATTTAATTCAGAGTGGAATAGAATTCAATTCAAAATAGAACAGGATTCAGAATAGAATAAAATTCATGATTGAATAAAATTCAGAAAAGCTTAGAATACAGAACAGAAGAGAATTCAGAAGAGAAGAGAATAAAATTCAGAAAAGAATTGAATATAGAATAGAATTTAATTTAGAATAGAATAGAATTCAGAATTGAATTAAATTCAAAATAGAATAGCATAGAATTCAGAATAGAATGGAGTTAGAATAGAATTCAGAATAGTATAAAATTCAGAATAGAATTAAATTCAAAATAGAATAGAATTGAGAATAGTATAAATTCTGAATAGAATAGCATAAAATTAAAAACAGAATAAAATTAAAGAATAGAATAGAATAAAATTCAGAATAGAATTAAATTCAAAATAGAACAGAATTGAGAATAGTATAAAATTTTGAATAGAATAGCATAAAATTCAAAACAGAATAAAATTAGGGAATAGAATAGAATAAAATTCAGAATAGAATCAAATTCAGAACAGAATAGAATGAATTCATGACAGTATTGAATTCAGAAAAGAATAGATTTCAGAATAGAATAGAATTCAGCATTTAATAGAATTCAGAATAGAATAGAATTCAGAATAGAATTGAAAAAATTCAGAATAGAATAAAATTCATAAAAGAATTATATTCATAATACAATTTAATTCAGAATAGAATTAAATTCAAAATAGAACAGAATTCAGAATAGTACAAAATTGAGAATAGAATAGAATAAAATTCAGAATAGAATAAAATTCAGAATAGAATAAAATTCAAAATAAAATGGAATTGAGAATAGTATAAAATTCAGAAAAATAGCATAAAATTCAAAATAGTGCAAAATTCAGAATAGAATAGAATAAAATTTATAATAGAATAAAATTCATAATTGAATAAAATTCAGAAAAGCTTAGAATACAGAACAGAAGAGAATTCAGAAGAGAAGAGAATAAAATTCAGAAAAGAATTGAATATAGAATAGAATTTAATTTAGAATAGAATAGAATTCAGAATTGAATTAAATTCAAAATAGAATAGCATAGAATTCAGAATAGAATGGAGTTAACAATAGGGTAGATTTCAGAATAGAATAAAATTCAGAATAGAATAAAATTCAAAATAGAATAAAATTCAGAAACGCTTACAATTCAGAACAGAATAGATTTCAGAAAAGAATAGAATTCAGCATTTAATAGAATTCAGAATAGAATAGAATTCAGAAAAGAATTATATTCATAATACAATTTAATTCATAATAGAACAGAATTCAGAATAGAATTAAATTCAAAATAGAACAGAATTCAGAATAGTACAAAATTGAGAATAGAATAGAATAAAATTCAGAATAGAATAAAATTCATAATTGAATAAAATTCAGAAAAGCTTATAATACAGAACAGAACAGAATTCAGAAGAGAAGAGAATAAAATTCAGAATAGAATCACATTCAGAATAGAATAGATTTCAGAATAGAAAAGAATTCAGCATTTAATAGAATTCAGAATAGAAGAGAATTCAGAATAGAATTGAATAAAATTCAGAAAAGAATTATATTCATTATACAATTTAATTCAGAATAGAATAGAATTCAGAATAGAATTAAATTCAAAATATAACAGAATTCAGAATAGTACAAAATTCAGAATAGAATAGCAGAAAATTAAAAACAGAATAAAATTAGGGAATAGAATAGAATAAAATTCAGAATAGAATTAAATTCAAAATAGAACAGAATTGAGAATAGTATAAAATTCTGAATAAAATAGCATAAAATTCAAAACAGAATAAAATTAGGGAATAGAATAGAATCAAATTCAGAATAAAATCAAATTCAGAACAGAATAGAATAAATTCATGATAGTATTGAATTCAGAATAGAATAAATTTCAGAATAGAATAGAATAGAGAATGGAATAAAATTCAGAAAGGAATAAAATTCAGAATAGAATAGAGTTAACAATAGGGTAGATTTCAGAATAGAATAAAATTCAGAATAGAATAAAATTCAAAATAGAATAAAATTCAGAAACGTTTACAATTCAGAACAGAATAGAATTCAGCATTTAATAGAATTCAGAATAGAATAGAATTCAGAAAAGAATTATATTCATATTACAATTTAATTCAGAATAGAACAGAATTCAGAATAGAATTAAATTCAAAATAGAACAGAGTTCAGAATAGTACAAAATTGAGAATAGAATAGAATAAAATTCAGAATAGAATTAAATTCATAATTGAATAAAATTCAGAAAAGCTTATAATACAGAACAGAACAGAATTCAGAAGAGAAGAGAATAAAATTCAGAATAGAATCACATTCAGAATAGAATAGAGTAAATTCAGAATAGTATTGAATTCAGAATAGAATAAATTTCAGAATAGAATAGAATAGAGAATAGAATAAAATTCAGAAAGGAATAAAATTCAGAATAGAATAGAGTTAACAATAGAGTAGATTTCAGAATAGAATAAAATTCATAATATAATAAAACTCAGAAATGCTGACAATTCAGAACAGAATAGATTTCAGAAAAGAATAGAATTCAGCATTTAATAGAATTCAGAATAGAATAGAATTCAGAATAGAATTCAATTCAAAATAGAACAGAATTCAGAATAGTACAAAATTCAGAACAGAATAGAATAAAATTCAGAATAGAATAAACTTCAAAATAAAATGGAATTGAGAATAGTATAAAATTCAGAAGAACAGCATAAAATTCAAAACAGAACAAAATTCAGAATAGAATAGTATAAAATTCAGAATAGAATAAAATTCAGAAAAGAATTATATTCATAATACAATTTAATTCAGAGTGGAATAGAATTCAATTCAAAATAGAACAGGATTCAGAATAGAATAAAATTCATGATTGAATAAAATTCAGAAAAGCTTAGAATACAGAACAGAAGAGAATTCAGAAGAGAAGAGAATAAAATTCAGAAAAGAATTGAATATAGAATAGAATTTAATTTAGAATAGAATAGAATTCAGAATTGAATTAAATTCAAAATAGAATAGCATAGAATTCAGAATAGAATGGAGTTAGAATAGAATTCAGAATAGTATAAAATTCAGAATAGAATTAAATTCAAAATAGAATAGAATTGAGAATAGTATAAATTCTGAATAGAATAGCATAAAATTAAAAACAGAATAAAATTAAAGAATAGAATAGAATAAAATTCAGAATAGAATTAAATTCAAAATAGAACAGAATTGAGAATAGTATAAAATTTTGAATAGAATAGCATAAAATTCAAAACAGAATAAAATTAGGGAATAGAATAGAATAAAATTCAGAATAGAATCAAATTCAGAACAGAATAGAATGAATTCATGACAGTATTGAATTCAGAATAGAATAAATTTCAGAAAAGAATAGAATAGAGAATGGAATAAAATTCAGAAAGGAATAAAATTCAGAATAGAATAGAGTTAACAATGGAGTAGATTTCAGAATAGAATAAAATTCAGAAACGCTTACAATTCAGAACAGAATAGATTTCAGAATTGAATAGAATCCAGCATTTAATAGAATTCAGAATAGAATAGAATTCAGAATAGAATTGAAAAAATTCAGAACAGAATAAAATTCAGAAAAGAATTATATTCATAATACAATTTAATTCAAAATAAAACAGAATTCAGAATAGCACAAAATTCAGAACAGAAGAGAATAAAATTCAGAAGAGAATAAAATTCAAAATAAAATGGAATTGAGAATAGTATAAAATTCAGAAGAATAGCATAAAATTCAAAACAGAACAAAATTCTGAATAAAATAGCATAAAATTCAAAACAGAATAAAATTAGGGAATAGAACAGAATCAAATTCAGAATAGAATCAAATTCAGAATAGAATAGAATAAATTCAGAATAGTATTGAATTCAGAATAGAATAAATTTCAGAATAGAATAGAATTGAGAATAGAATAAAATTCAGAAAGGAATAAAATTCAGAATAGAATAAAATTCAGAAACGCTTACAATTCAGAAAAGAATAGATTTCAGAATAGAATAGAATTCAGCATTTAATAGAATTCAGAATAGAATAGAATTCAGAATAGAATTGAAAAAATTCAGAATAGAATAAAATTCAGAAAAGAATTATATTCATAATACAATTTAATTCAGAATAGAATTAAATTCAAAATAGAACAGAATTCAGAATAGTACAAAATTGAGAATAGAATAGAATAAAATTCAGAATAGAATAAAATTCAGAATAGAATAAAATTCAAAATAAAATGGAATTGAGAATAGTATAAAATTCAGAAGAATAGCATAAAATTCAAAACAGAGCAAAATTCAGAATAGAATAGAATAAAATTCATAATAGAATAAAATTCATAATTGAATAAAATTCAGAAAAGCTTAGAATACAGAACAGAACAGAATTCAGAATTGAAGAGAATAAAATTCAGATTAGAATAAAATTCAGAAAAGAATTGAATTCAGAATAGAATTTAATTTAGAATAGAATAGAATAAAATTCAGAATAGAATTAAATTCAAAATAGAATAGAATTGAGAATAGTATAAAATTCTGAATAGAATAGCATAAAATTCAAAACAGAATAAAATTAGGGAACAGAATCGAATAAAATTCAGAATAGAATCAAATTCAGAATTGAATAGAATAAATTCATAATGGTATTGAATTCAGAATAGAATAAATTTCAGAATAGAATAGAAAATAGAATAAAATTCAGAAAGGAATAAAATTCAGAACAGAATAAAATTCAGAAAAGAATTATATTCATAATACAATTTAATTCAGAATAGAATAGAATTCAGAATAGAATTAAATTCAAAATAGAACAGAATTCAGAATAGTACAAAATTCAGAATAGAATAGCATAAAATGAAAAAGAGAATAAAATTAGGGAATAGAATCGAATAAAATTCAGAATAAAATCAAATTCAGAATAGAATAGAATAAATTTAGAATAGTATTGAATTCAGAATAGAATAAATTTCAGAATAGAATAGAGAGTAGAATAAAATTCAGAATAGAATGAAATTCAGAATAGAATCAAATTCAGAACAGAATAGAATAAATTCATGATAGTATTGAATTCAGAATAGAATAAATTTCAAAATAGAATAGAATAGAGAATGGAATAAAATTCAGAATAGAATAGAGTTAACAATGGAGTAGATTTCAGAACAGAATAAAATTCATACTAGAATAAAATTCAGAAACGCTTACCATTCAGAACAGAATAGATTTCAGAATAGAATAGAATCCAGCATTTAATAGAATTCAGAATAGAATAGAATTCAGAATTGAATTGAATAAAATTAAGAATAGAATAAAATTCAGAAAAGAATTATATTCATAATACAATTTAATTCAGAATAGAATAGAATTCAGAATACAATTCAATTCAAAATAGAACAGAATTCAGAATAGTACAAAATTCAGAATAGAATAAAATTCAAAATAAAATGGAATTGAGAATAGTATAAAATTCAGAAGAATAGCATAAAATTCAAAACAGAACAAAATTCAGAATAGAATTGAATAAAACTGAGAATAGAATAAAATTCAGAAAAGAATTATATTCATAATACAATTTAATTCAAAATAGAACATAATTCAGAATAGAATAAAATTCATAATTGAATAAAATTCAGAAAAGTTTAGAATACAGAACAGAAGAGAATTCAGAAGACAAGAGAATAAAATTCAGAAAAGAATTGAATATATAATAGAATTTAATTTAGAATAGAATTTAATTTAGAATAGAATAGAATTCAGAATTGAATTAAATTCAAAATAGAATAGATTAGAATTCAGAATAAAATAGAATTAGAATAGAATTGAGAATAGTATAAAATTCAGAATAGAATTAAATTCAAAATAGAATAGAATTGAGAATTTTATAAAATTCTGAACAGAACAGCATAAAATTCAAAACAGAATAAAATTAGGGAATAGAACAGAATCAAATTCAGAATAGAATCAAATTCAGAATAGAATAGAATAAATTCATAATAGTATTGAATTCAGAATAGAATAAATTTCAGAATAGAATAGAATAGAGAATAGAATAAAATTCAGAAAGGAATAAATTTCAGAATAGAATAAAATTCAGAAATGCTTACAATTCACAACACAATAGATTTCAGAATAGAATAGAATTCAGCATTTAATAGAATTCAGAATAGAACAGAATTCAGAATTGAATTCAATAAAATTCAGAATAGAATAAAATTCAGAAAAGAATTATATTCATAATACAATTTAATTCAGAACAGAATAGAATTCAGAATAGAATAAATTTCAGAATAGAATAGAATAGAGAATGGAATAAAATTCAGAAAGGAATAAAATTCAGAATAGAATAGAGTTAACAACAGGGTAGATTTCAGAATAGAATAAAATTCAGAATAGAATAAAATTCAAAATAGAATAAAATTCAGAAACGCTTACAATTCAGAACAGAATAGATTTCAGAATAGAATAGAATTCAGCATTTAATAGAATTCAGAATAGAATAGAATTCAGAAACGCTTACAATTCACAACAGAATAGATTTCAGAATAGAATAGAATTCAGCATTTAATAGAATTCAGAACAGAATAGAATTCAGAATTGAATTGAATAAAATTCAGAATAGAATAAAATTCAGAAAAGAATTAGATTCATAATACAATTTAATTCAGAATAGAATAAAATTCAAAATAAAATGGAATTGAGAATAGTATAAAATTCAGAAGAATAGCATAAAATTCAAAATAGAACAAAATTCTGAATAAAAAAGCATAAAATTCAAAACAGAATAAAATTAGGGAATAGAACAGAATCAAATTCAGAATAGAATCAAATTCAGAACAGAATAGAATAAATTCATGATAGTATTGAATTCAGAATAGAATAAATTTCAGAATAGAATAGAATAGAGAATAGAATAAACTTCAGAAAGGAATAAAATTCAGAATAGAATAAAATTCAGAAACGCTTACAATTCAGAAAAGGAAAAGAATTCTGCATTTAATAGAATTCAGAATAGAATAGAATTCAGAATAGAATTGAAAAAATTCAGAATAGAATAAAATTCAGAAAAGAATTATATTCATAATACAATTTAATTCAGAATACAATTTAATTCAGAATAGAACAGAATTCAGAATAGAATTAAATTCAAAATAGAACAGAATTCAGAATAGTACAAAATTCAAAATAGAATAGAATAAAATTCAAAATAAAATGGAATTGAGAATAGTATAAAATTCAGAAGAATAGCATAAAATTCAAAACAGAACAAAATTCAGAATAGAATAAAATTCATAATTGAATAAAATTCAGAAAAGCTTATAATACAGAACAGAACAGAATTCAGAAGAGAAGAGAATAAAATTCAGATTAGAATAAAATTCAGAAAAGAATTGAATTCAGAATAGAATTTAAATTAGAATAGAATAGAATAAAATTCAGAATAGAATTAAATTCAAAATAGAATAGAATTGAGAATAGTATAAAATTCTCAAATAGAATAGCATAAAATTCAAAAAAGAATAAAATTAGGGAATAGAATCGAATAAAATTCAGAATAGAATCAAATTCAGAATTGAATAGAATAAATTCATAATAGTATTGAATTCAGAATAGAATAAATTTCAGAATAGAATAGAATTGAGAATAGAATAAAATTCAGAAAGGAATAAAATTCAGAATAGAATAAAATTCAGAAATGCTTACAATTCACAACAAAATAGATTTCAGAATAGAATAGAATTCAGCATTTAATAGAATTCAGAATAGAATAGAATTCAGAATAGAATTGAATAAAATTCAGAATAGAATAAAATTCAGAAAAGAATTAGATTCATAATACAATTTAATTCAGAATAGCATAGAATTCAGAATAGAATAAAATTCAAAATAAAATGGAATTGAGAATAGTATAAAATTCAGAAGAATAGCATAAAATTAAAAACAGAATAAAATTAGGGAATAGAATATAATAAAATTCAGAATAGAATTAAATTCAAGATAGAACAGAATTGAGAATAGTATAAAATTCTGAATAGAATAGCATAAAATTCAAAACAGAATAAAATTAGGTAATAGAATAGAATCAAATTCAGAATAGAATCAAATTCAGAACAGAATAGAATAAATTCATGATAGTATTGAATTCAGAATAGAATTGAATAAAATTCAGAATAGAATAAAATTCAGAAAAGAATTATATTCATAATACAATTTAATTCAGAATAGAATAGAATTCAGAATACAATTCAATTCAAAATAGAACATAATTCAGAATAGTACAAAATTCAGAATAGAATAGAATAAAACTCAGAATAGAATAAAATTCAAAATAAAATGGAATTGAGAATAGTATAAAATTCAGAAGAATAGCATAAAATTCAAAACAGATCAAAATTCAGAATAGAATAGAATAAAATTCAGAATAGAATAAAATTCATAATTGAATAAAATTCAGAAAAGCTTAGAATACAGAACAGAACAGAATTCAGAAGAGAAGAGAATAAAATTCAGATTAGAATAAAATTCAGAAAAGAATTGAATTCAGAATAGAATTTAAATTAGAATAGAATAGAATAAAATTCAGAATAGAATTAAATTCAAAATAGAATAGAATTGAGAATAGTATAAAATTCTCAATAGAATAGCATAAAATTCAAAAAAGAATAAAATTAGGGAATAGAATCGAATAAAATTCAGAATAGAATCAAATTCAGAATTGAATAGAATAAATTCATAATAGTATTGAATTCAGAATAGAATAAATTTCAAAATAGAATAGAATAGAGAATAGAATAAAATTCAGAAAGGAATAAAATTCAGAATAGAATAAAATTCAGAAATGCTTACAATTCACAACAGAATAGATTTCACAATAGAATAGAATTCAGCATTTAATAGAATTCAGAATAGAATAGAATTCAGAATTGAATTGAATAAAATTCAGAATAGAATAAAATTCAGAAAAGAATTATATTCATAATACAATTTAATTCAGAATAGAATAGAATTCAGAATAGAATTAATTCAAAATAGAACAGAATTCAGAATAGTACAAAATTCAGAATAGAATAGCATAAAATTCAAAACAGAATAAAATTAGGGAATAGAATCGAATAAAATTCAGAATAGAATCAAATTCAGAATTGAATAGAATAAATTCAGAATAGTATTGAATTCAGAATAGAATAAATTTCAGAATAGAATCAATAGAGAATAGAATAAAATTCAGAAAGGAATAAAAATAATAATAGAATAAAATTCAGAAATGCTTACAATTCACAACAGAATAGACTTCAGAATAGAATAGAATTCAGCATTTAATAAAATTCAGAATAGAATAAATTTAAGAAAAGAATTAGATTCATAATACAAATTAATTTAGAATAGCATAGAATTCAGAATAGAATAAAATTCAAAATAAAATGCAATTGAGAATAGTATAAAATTCAGAAGAACAGCATAAAATTCAAAACAGAACAAAATTCAGAATAGAATAGTATAAAATTCAGAATAGAATAAAATTCAGAAAAGAATTATATTCATAATACAATTTAATTCAGACTGGAATAGAATTCAATTCAAAATAGAACAGAATTCAGAATAGAATAAAATTCATAATTGAATAAAATTCAGAAAAGCTTAGAATACAGAACAGAAGAGAATTCAGAAGAGAAGAGAATAAAATTCAGAAAAGAATTGAATATAGAATAGAGTTTAATTTAGAATAGAATAGAATTCAGAATAGTATTGAATTCAGAATACAATAAATTTCAGAATAGAATAGAATAGAGAATGGAATAAAATTCAGAAAGGAATAAAATTCAGAATAGAATAAAATTCAGAAATGCTTACAATTCACAACAGAATAGATTTCAGAATAGAATAGAATTCAGCATTTAATAGAATTCAGAATAGAAATAAATAAAATTCAGAATAGAATAAAATTCAGAAAAGAATTATATTCATAATACAATTAAATTCAAAATAGAACAGAATTCAGAATAGTACAAAATTCAGAACAGAATAGAATAGAATTCAGCATTTAATAGAATTCAGAATAGAATAGAATTCAGAAACGCTTACAATGCAGAACAGAATAGATTTCAGAACAGAGTAGAATTCAGCATTTGATAGCATTCAGAACAGAATAGAATTCAGAAAAGAATTATATTCATAATACAATTTAATTCAGAATAGAACAGAATTCAGAATAGAACTAAATTCAAAATAGAACAGAATTCAGAATAGTACAAAATTGAGAATAGAATAGAATAAAATTCATAATTGAATAAAATTCAGAAAAGCTTATAATACAGAACAGAATAGAATTCAGAATAGAATTCAATTCAAAATAGAACAGAATTCAGAATAGTACAAAATTCAGAATAGGATAGAATAAAATTCAGAATAGAATAAAATTCATCATTGAATAAAACTCAGAAAAGCTTATAATACAGAACAGAACAGAATTCAGAAGAGAAGAGAATAAAATTCAGAATAGAATCACATTCAGAATAGAATAGAATAAATTCAGAATAGTATTGAATTCAGAATAGAATAAATTTCAGAATAGAATAGAATAGAGAATAGAATAAAATTCAGAAAGGAATAAAATTCAGAATAGAATAGATTTAACAATAGAGTAGATTTCAGAATAGAATAAAATTCAGAATAGAATAAACTTCAAAATAAAATGGAATTTAGAATAGTATAAAATTCAGAAGAACAGCATAAAATTCAAAACAGAACAAAATTCAGAATAGAATAAAATTCAGAAAAGAATTATATTCATAATACAATTTAATTCAGAGTGGAATAGAATTCAATTCAAAATAGAACAGAATTCAGAATAGTACAAAATTCAGAACAGAATAGAATAAAATTCAGAATAGAATAAACTTCAAAATAAAATGGAATTGAGAATAGTATAAAATTCAGAAGAACAGCATAAAATTCAAAACAGAACAAAATTCAGAATAGAATAGTATAAAATTCAGAATAGAATAAAATTCAGAAAAGAATTATATTCATAATACAATTTAATTCAGAGTGGAATAGAATTCAATTCAAAATAGAACAGAATTCAGAATAGAATAAAATTCATGATTGAATAAAATTCAGAAAAGCTTAGAATACAGAACAGAAGAGAATTCAGAAGAGAAGAGAATAAAATTCAGAAAAGAATTGAATATAGAATAGAATTTAATTTAGAATAGAACAGAATTCAGAATTGAATTAAATTCAAAATAGAATAGCATAGAATTCAGAATAGAATGGAGTTAGAATAGAATTCAGAATAGTATAAAATTCAGAATAGAATTAAATTCAAAATAGAATAGAATTGAGAATAGTATAAATTCTGAATAGAATAGCATAAAATTAAAAACAGAATAAAATTAAAGAACAGAATAGAATAAAATTCAAAATAGAACAGAATTGAGAATAGTATAAAATTTTGAATAGAATAGCATAAAATTCAAAACAGAACAAAATTAGGGAATAGAATAAAATTCAGAATAGAATCAAATTCAGAACAGAATAGAATGAATTCATGACAGTATTGAATTCAGAATAGAATAAATTTCAGAATAGAATAGAATAGAGAATGGAATAAAATTCAGAAAGGAATAAAATTCAGAATAGAATAGAGTTAACAATGGAGTAGATTTCAGAATAGAATAAAATTCAGAAACGCTTACAATTCAGAACAGAATAGATTTCAGAATAGAATAGAATCCAGCATTTAATAGAATTCAGAATAGAATAGAATTCAGAATAGAATTGAAAAAATTCAGAACAGAATAAAATTCAGAAAAGAATTATATTCATAATACAATTTAATTCAAAATAAAACAGAATTCAGAATAGTACAAAATTCAGAACAGAAGAGAATAAAATTCAGAAGAGAATAAAGTTCAAAATAAAATGGAATTGAGAATAGTATAAAATTCAGAAGAATAGCATAAAATTCAAAACAGAACAAAATTCTG
The DNA here is from genome assembly GCA_033807585.1 of Hydrophis major. Lineage (NCBI taxonomy): Eukaryota > Metazoa > Chordata > Lepidosauria > Squamata > Elapidae > Hydrophis > Hydrophis major. The sequence goes on along the minus strand of JAUCBL010000093.1, from coordinate 91,862 downwards.
AATAAAATAGCATAAAATTCAAAACAGAATAAAATTAGGGAATAGAACAGAATCAAATTCAGAATAGAATCAAATTCAGAATAGAATAGAATAAATTCAGAATAGTATTGAATTCAGAATAGAATAAATTTCAGAATAGAATAGAATTGAGAATAGAATAAAATTCAGAAAGGAATAAAATTCAGAATAGAATAGAGTTAACAATGGAGTAGATTTCAGAATAGAATAAAATTCAGAAACGCTTACAATTCAGAAAAGAATAGATTTCAGAATAGAATAGAATTCAGCATTTAATAGAATTCAGAATAGAATAGAATTCAGAATAGAATTGAAAAAATTCAGAATAGAATAAAATTCAGAAAAGAATTATATTCATAATACAATTTAATTCAGAATAGAATTAAATTCAAAATAGAACAGAATTCAGAATAGTACAAAATTGAGAATAGAATAGAATAAAATTCAGAATAGAATAAAATTCAGAATAGAATAAAATTCAAAATAAAATGGAATTGAGAATAGTATAAAATTCAGAAGAATAGCATAAAATTCAAAACAGAGCAAAATTCAGAATAGAATAGAATAAAATTCATAATAGAATAAAATTCATAATTGAATAAAATTCAGAAAAGCTTAGAATACAGAACAGAATTCAGAATTGAAGAGAATAAAATTCAGATTAGAATAAAATTCAGAAAAGAATTGAATTCAGAATAGAATTTAATTTAGAATAGAATAGAATAAAATTCAGAATAGAATTAAATTCAAAATAGAATAGAATTGAGAATAGTATAAAATTCTGAATAGAATAGCATAAAATTCAAAACAGAATAAAATTAGGGAACAGAATCGAATAAAATTCAGAATAGAATCAAATTCAGAATTGAATAGAATAAATTCATAATGGTATTGAATTCAGAATAAAATAAATTTCAGAATAGAATAGAAAATAGAATAAAATCCAGAAAGGAATAAAATTCAGAACAGAATAAAATTCAGAAAAGAATTATATTCATAACACAATTTAATTCAGAATAGAATAGAATTCAGAATAGAATTAAATTCAAAATAGAACAGAATTCAGAATAGTACAAAATTCAGAATAGAATAGCATAAAATGAAAAAGAGAATAAAATTAGGGAATAGAATCGAATAAAATTCAGAATAAAATCAAATTCAGAATAGAATAGAATAAATTTAGAATAGTATTGAATTCAGAATAGAATAAATTTCAGAATAGAATAGAGAGTAGAATAAAATTCAGAATAGAATGAAATTCAGAATAGAATCAAATTCAGAAGAGAATAGAATAAATTCATGATAGTATTGAATTCAGAATAGAATAAATTTCAGAATAGAATAGAATAGAGAATGGAATAAAATTCAGAATAGAATAGAGTTAACAATGGAGTAGATTTCAGAACAGAATAAAATTCATACTAGAATAAAATTCAGAAACGCTTACCATTCAGAACAGAATAGATTTCAGAATAGAATAGAATCCAGCATTTAATAGAATTCAGAATAGAATAGAATTCAGAATTGAATTGAATAAAATTAAGAATAGAATAAAATTCAGAAAAGAATTATATTCATAATACAATTTAATTCAGAATAGAATAGAATTCAGAATACAATTCAATTCAAAATAGAACAGAATTCAGAATAGTACAAAATTCAGAATAGAATAAAATTCAAAATAAAATGGAATTGAGAATAGTATAAAATTCAGAAGAATAGCATAAAATTCAAAACAGAACAAAATTCAGAATAGAATTGAATAAAATTGAGAATAGAATAAAATTCAGAAAAGAATTATATTCATAATACAATTTAATTCAAAATAGAACATAATTCAGAATAGAATAAAATTCATAATTGAATAAAATTCAGAAAAGTTTAGAATACAGAACAGAAGAGAATTCAGAAGACAAGAGAATAAAATTCAGAAAAGAATTGAATATATAATAGAATTTAATTTAGAATAGAATTTAATTTAGAATAGAATAGAATTCAGAATTGAATTAAATTCAAAATAGAATAGATTAGAATTCAGAATAAAATAGAATTAGAATAGAATTGAGAATAGTATAAAATTCAGAATAGAATTAAATTCAAAATAGAATAGAATTGAGAATTTTATAAAATTCTGAATAGAACAGCATAAAATTCAAAACAGAATAAAATTAGGGAATAGAACAGAATCAAATTCAGAATAGAATCAAATTCAGAATAGAATAGAATAAATTCATAATAGTATTGAATTCAGAATAGAATAAATTTCAGAATAGAATAGAATAGAGAATAGAATAAAATTCAGAAAGGAATAAAATTCAGAATAGAATAAAATTCAGAAATGCTTACAATTCACAACAGAATAGATTTCAGAATAGAATAGAATTCAGCATTTAATAGAATTCAGAATAGAATAGAATTCAGAATTGAATTGAATAAAATTCAGAATAGAATAAAATTCAGAAAAGAATTATATTCATAATACAATTTAATTCAGAATAGAATAGAATTCAGAATAGAATAAATTTCAGAATAGAATAGAATAGAGAATGGAATAAAATTCAGAAAGGAATAAAATTCAGAATAGAATAAAATTCAGAAACGCTTACAATTCAGAACAGAATAGATTTCAGAAAAGAATAGAATTCAGCATTTAATAGAATTCAGAATAGAATAGAATTCAGAAAAGAATTATATTCATAATACAATTTAATTCATAATAGAACAGAATTCAGAATAGAATTAAATTCAAAATAGAACAGAATTCAGAATAGTACAAAATTGAGAATAGAATAGAATAAAATTCAGAATAGAATAAAATTCATAACTGAATAAAATTCAGAAAAGCTTATAATACAGAACAGAAAAGAATTCAGAAGAGAAGAGAATAAAATTCAGAATAGAATCACATTCAGAATAGAATAGATTTCAGAATAGAAAAGAATTCAGCATTTAATAGAATTCAGAATAGAAGAGAATTCAGAATAGAATTGAATAAAATATAGAATAGAATAAAATTCAGAAAAGAATTATATTCATTATACAATTTAATTCAGAATAGAATAGAATTCAGAATAGAATTAAATTCAAAATAGAACAGAATTCAGAATAGTACAAAATTCAGAATAGAATAGCAGAAAATTAAAAACAGAATAAAATTAGGGAATAGAATAGAATAAAATTCAGAATAGAATTAAATTCAAAATAGAACAGAATTGAGAATAGTATAAAATTCTGAATAGAATAGCATAAAATTCAAAACAGAATAAAATTAGGGAATAGAATAGAATAGAATTCAGAATAAAATCAAATTCAGAACAGAATAGAATAAATTCATGATAGTATTGAATTCAGAATAGAATAAATTTCAGAATAGAATAGAATAGAGAATGTAATAAAATTCAGAAAGGAATAAAATTCAGAATAGAATAGAGTTAACAATAGGGTAGATTTCAGAATAGAATAAAATTCAGAATAGAATAAAATTCAAAATAGAATAAAATTCAGAAACGCTTACAATTCAGAACAGAATAGAATTCAGCATTTAATAGAATTCAGAATAGAATAGAATTCAGAAAAGAATTATATTCATATTACAATTTAATTCAGAATAGAACAGAATTCAGAATAGAATTAAATTCAAAATAGAACAGAGTTCAGAATAGTACAAAATTGAGAATAGAATAGAATAAAATTCAGAATAGAATTAAATTCATAATTGAATAAAATTCAGAAAAGCTTATAATACAGAACAGAACAGAATTCAGAAGAAAAGAGAATAAAATTCAGAATAGAATCACATTCAGAATAGAATAGAGTAAATTCAGCATAGTATTGAATTCAGAATAGAATAAATTTCAGAATAGAATAGAATAGAGAATAGAATAAAATTCAGAAAGGAATAAAATTCAGAATAGAATAGAGTTAACAATAGAGTAGATTTCAGAATAGAATAAAATTCATAATAGAATAAAACTCAGAAACGCTGACAATTCAGAACAGAACAGATTTCAGAAAAGAATAGAATTCAGCATTTAATAGAATTCAGAATAGAATAGAATTCAGAATAGAATTCAATTCAAAATAGAACAGAATTCAGAATAGTACAAAATTCAGAACAGAATAGAATAAAATTCAGAATAGAATAAACTTCAAAATAAAATGGAATTGAGAATAGTATAAAATTCAGAAGAACAGCATAAAATTCAAAACAGAACAAAATTCAGAAAAGAATTATATTCATAATACAATTTAATTCAGAGTGGAATAGAATTCAATTCAAAATAGAACAGAATTCAGAATAGAATAAAATTCATGATTGAATAAAATTCAGAAAAGCTTAGAATACAGAACAGAAGAGAATTCAGAAGAGAAGAGAATAAAATTCAGAAAAGAATTGAATATAGAATAGAATTTAATTTAGAATAGAATAGAATTCAGAATTGAATTAAATTCAAAATAGAATAGCATAGAATTCAGAATAGAATGGAGTTAGAATAGAATTCAGAATAGTATAAAATTCAGAATAGAATTAAATTCAAAATAGAACAGAATTGAGAATAGTATAAAATTTTGAATAGAATAGCATAAAATTCAAAACAGAATAAAATTAGGGAATAGAATAGAATAAAATTCAGAATAGAATCAAATTCAGAACAGAATAGAATGAATTCATGACAGTATTGAATTCAGAATAGAATAAATTTCAGAATAGAATAGAATAGAGAATGGAATAAAATTCAGAAAGGAATAAAATTCAGAATAGAATAGAGTTAACAATGGAGTAGATTTCAGAATAGAATAAAATTCAGAAACGCTTACAATTCAGAACAGAATAGATTTCAGAATAGAATAGAATCCAGCATTTAATAGAATTCAGAATAGAATAGAATTCAGAATAGAATTGAAAAAATTCAGAACAGAATAAAATTCAGAAAAGAATTATATTCATAATACAATTTAATTCAAAATAAAACAGAATTCAGAATAGTACAAAATTCAGAACAGAAGAGAATAAAATTCAGAAGAGAATAAAATTCAAAATAAAATGGAATTGAGAATAGTATAAAATTCAGAAGAATAGCATAAAATTCAAAACAGAACAAAATTCTGAATAAAATAGCATAAAATTCAAAACAGAATAAAATTAGGGAATAGAACAGAATCAAATTCAGAATAGAATCAAATTCAGAATAGAATAGAATAAATTCAGAATAGTATTGAATTCAGAATAGAATAAATTTCAGAATAGAATAGAATTGAGAATAGAATAAAATTCAGAAAGGAATAAAATTCAGAATAGAATAGAGTTAACAATGGAGTAGATTTCAGAATAGAATAAAATTCAGAAACGCTTACAATTCAGAAAAGAATAGATTTCAGAATAGAATAGAATTCAGCATTTAATAGAATTCAGAATAGAATAGAATTCAGAATAGAATTGAAAAAATTCAGAATAGAATAAAATTCAGAAAAGAATTATATTCATAATACAATTTAATTCAGAATAGAATTAAATTCAAAATAGAACAGAATTCAGAATAGTACAAAATTGAGAATAGAATAGAATAAAATTCAGAATAGAATAAAATTCAGAATAGAATAAAATTCAAAATAAAATGGAATTGAGAATAGTATAAAATTCAGAAGAATAGCATAAAATTCAAAACAGAGCAAAATTCAGAATAGAATAGAATAAAATTCATAATAGAATAAAATTCATAATTGAATAAAATTCAGAAAAGCTTAGAATACAGAACAGAATTCAGAATTGAAGAGAATAAAATTCAGATTAGAATAAAATTCAGAAAAGAATTGAATTCAGAATAGAATTTAATTTAGAATAGAATAGAATAAAATTCAGAATAGAATTAAATTCAAAATAGAATAGAATTGAGAATAGTATAAAATTCTGAATAGAATAGCATAAAATTCAAAACAGAATAAAATTAGGGAACAGAATCGAATAAAATTCAGAATAGAATCAAATTCAGAATTGAATAGAATAAATTCATAATGGTATTGAATTCAGAATAAAATAAATTTCAGAATAGAATAGAAAATAGAATAAAATTCAGAAAGGAATAAAATTCAGAACAGAATAAAATTCAGAAAAGAATTATATTCATAATACAATTTAATTCAGAATAGAATAGAATTCAGAATAGAATTAAATTCAAAATAGAACAGAATTCAGAATAGTACAAAATTCAGAATAGAATAGCATAAAATGAAAAAGAGAATAAAATTAGGGAATAGAATCGAATAAAATTCAGAATAAAATCAAATTCAGAATAGAATAGAATAAATTTAGAATAGTATTGAATTCAGAATAGAATAAATTTCAGAATAGAATAGAGAGTAGAATAAAATTCAGAATAGAATGAAATTCAGAATAGAATCAAATTCAGAACAGAATAGAATAAATTCATGATAGTATTGAATTCAGAATAGAATAAATTTCAGAATAGAATAGAATAGAGAATGGAATAAAATTCAGAATAGAATAGAGTTAACAATGGAGTAGATTTCAGAACAGAATAAAATTCATACTAGAATAAAATTCAGAAACGCTTACCATTCAGAACAGAATAGATTTCAGAATAGAATAGAATCCAGCATTTAATAGAATTCAGAATAGAATAGAATTCAGAATTGAATTGAATAAAATTAAGAATAGAATAAAATTCAGAAAAGAATTATATTCATAATACAATTTAATTCAAAATAGAATAGAATTAAGAATACAATTCAATTCAAAATAGAACAGAATTCAGAATAGAATAAAATTTAGAATAGAATAAAATTCAAAATAAAATGGAATTGAGAATAGTATAAAATTCAGAAGAATAGCATAAAATTCAAAACAGAACAAAATTCAGAATAGAATTGAATAAAATTGAGAATAGAATAAAATTCAGAAAAGAATTATATTCATAATACAATTTAATTCAAAATAGAACATAATTCAGAATAGAATAAAATTCATAATTGAATAAAATTCAGAAAAGTTTAGAATACAGAACAGAAGAGAATTCAGAAGACAAGAGAATAAAATTCAGAAAAGAATTGAATATATAATAGAATTTAATTTAGAATAGAATTTAATTTAGAATAGAATAGAATTCAGAATTGAATTAAATTCAAAATAGAATAGATTAGAATTCAGAATAAAATAGAATTAGAATAGAATTGAGAATAGTATAAAATTCAGAATAGAATTAAATTCAAAATAGAATAGAATTGAGAATTTTATAAAATTCTGAATAGAACAGCATAAAATTCAAAACAGAATAAAATTAGGGAATAGAACAGAATCAAATTCAGAATAGAATCAAATTCAGAATAGAATAGAATAAATTCATAATAGTATTGAATTCAGAATAGAATAAATTTCAGAATAGAATAGAATAGAGAATAGAATAAAATTCAGAAAGGAATAAAATTCAGAATAGAATAAAATTCAGAAATGCTTACAATTCACAACAGAATAGATTTCAGAATAGAATAGAATTCAGCATTTAATAGAATTCAGAATAGAATAGAATTCAGAATTGAATTGAATAAAATTCAGAATAGAATAAAATTCAGAAAAGAATTATATTCATAATACAATTTAATTCAGAATAGAATAGAATTCAGAATAGAATAAATTTCAGAATAGAATAGAATAGAGAATGGAATAAAATTCAGAAAGGAATAAAATTCAGAATAGAATAGAGTTAACAATAGGGCAGATTTCAGAATAGAATAAAATTCAGAATAGAATAAAATTCAAAATAGAATAAAATTCAGAAACGCTTACAATTCAGAACAGAATAGATTTCAGAAAAGAATAGAATTCAGCATTTAATAGAATTCAGAACAGAATAGAATTCAGAAAAGAATTATATTCATAATACAATTTAATTCATAATAGAACAGAATTCAGAATAGAATTAAATTCAAAATAGAACAGAATTCAGAATAGTACAAAATTGAGAATAGAATAGAATAAAATTCAGAATAGAATAAAATTCATAATTGAATAAAATTCAGAAAAGCTTATAATACAGAACAGAAAAGAATTCAGAAGAGAAGAGAATAAAATTCAGAATAGAATCACATTCAGAATAGAATAGATTTCAGAATAGAAAAGAATTCAGCATTTAATAGAATTCAGAAGAGAAGAGAATTCAGAATAGAATTGAATAAAATATAGAATAGAATAAAATTCAGAAAAGAATTATATTCATTATACAATTTAATTCAGAATAGAATAGAATTCAGAATAGAATTAAATTCAAAATAGAACAGAATTCAGAATAGTACAAAATTCAGAATAGAATAGCAGAAAATTAAAAACAGAATAAAATTAGGGAATAGAATAGAATAAAATTCAGAATAGAATTAAATTCAAAATAGAACAGAATTGAGAATAGTATAAAATTCTGAATAGAATAGCATAAAATTCAAAACAGAATAAAATTAGTGAATAGAATAGAATAGAATTCAGAATAAAATCAAATTCAGAACAGAATAGAATAAATTCATGATAGTATTGAATTCAGAATAGAATAAATTTCAGAATAGAATAGAATAGGGAATGTAATAAAATTCAGAAAGGAATAAAATTCAGAATAGAATAGAGTTAACAATAGGATAGATTTCAGAATAGAATAAAATTCAGAATAGAATAAAATTCAAAATAGAATAAAATTCAGAAACGCTTACAATTCAGAACAGAATAGAATTCAGCATTTAATAGAATTCAGAATAGAATAGAATTCAGAATAGAATTGAATAAAATTCAGAATAGAATAAAATTCAGAAAAGAATTATATTCATAATACAATTTAATTCAGAATAGAACAGAATTCAGAATAGTACAAAATTCAGAACAGAATAGAATAAAATTCAGAATAGAATAAACTTCAAAATAAAATGGAATTGAGAATAGTATAAAATTCAGAAGAACAGCATAAAATTCAAAACAGAACAAAATTCAGAATAGAATAGTATAAAATTCAGAATAGAATAAAATTCAGAAAAGAATTATATTCATAATACAATTTAATTCAGAGTGGAATAGAATTCAATTCAAAATAGAACAGAATTCAGAATAGAATAAAATTCATGATTGAATAAAATTCAGAAAAGCTTAGAATACAGAACAGAAGAGAATTCAGAAGAGAAGAGAATAAAATTCAGAAAAGAATTGAATATAGAATAGAATTTAATTTAGAATAGAATAGAATTCAGAATTGAATTAAATTCAAAATAGAATAGCATAGAATTCAGAATAGAATGGAGTTAACAATAGGGTAGATTTCAAAATAGAATAAAATTCAGAATAGAATAAAATTCAAAATAGAATAAAATTCAGAAACGCTTACAATTCAGAACAGAATAGATTTCAGAAAAGAATAGAATTCAGCATTTAATAGAATTCAGAATAGAATAGAATTCAGAAAAGAATTATATTCATAATACAATTTAATTCATAATAGAACAGAATTCAGAATAGAATTAAATTCAAAATAGAACAGAATTCAGAATAGTACAAAATTGAGAATAGAATAGAATAAAATTCAGAATAGAATAAAATTCATAATTGAATAAAATTCAGAAAAGCTTATAATACAGAACAGAACAGAATTCAGAAGAGAAGAGAATAAAATTCAGAATAGAATCACATTCAGAATAGAATAGATTTCAGAATAGAAAAGAATTCAGCATTTAATAGAATTCAGAATAGAAGAGAATTCAGAATAGAATTGAATAAAATTCAGAAAAGAATTATATTCATTATACAATTTAATTCAGAATAGAATAGAATTCAGAATAGAAATAAATTCAAAATATAACAGAATTCAGAATAGTACAAAATTCAGAATAGAATAGCAGAAAATTAAAAACAGAATAAAATTAGGGAATGGAATAGAATAAAATTCAGAATAGAATTAAATTCAAAATAGAACAGAATTGAGAATAGTATAAAATTCTGAATAAAATAGCATAAAATTCAAAACAGAATAAAATTAGGGAATAGAATAGAATCAAATTCAGAATAAAATCAAATTCAGAACAGAATAGAATAAATTCATGATAGTATTGAATTCAGAATAGAATAAATTTCAGAATAGAATAGAATAGAGAATGGAATAAAATTCAGAAAGGAATAAAATTCAGAATAGAATAGAGTTAACAATAGGGTAGATTTCAGAATAGAATAAAATTCAGAATAGAATAAAATTCAAAATAGAATAAAATTCAGAAAAGCTTATAATACAGAACAGAACAGAATTCAGAAGAGAAGAGAATAAAATTCAGAATAGAATCACATTCAGAATAGAATAGAGTAAATTCAGAATAGTATTGAATTCAGAATAGAATAAATTTCAGAATAGAATAGAATAGAGAATAGAATAAAATTCAGAAAGGAATAAAATTCAGAATAGAATAGAGTTAACAATAGAGTAGATTTCAGAATAGAATAAAATTCATAATATAATAAAACTCAGAAATGCTGACAATTCAGAACAGAATAGATTTCAGAAAAGAATAGAATTCAGCATTTAATAGAATTCAGAATAGAATAGAATTCAGAATAGAATTCAATTCAAAATAGAACAGAATTCAGAATAGTACAAAATTCAGAACAGAATAGAATAAAATTCAGAATAGAATAAACTTCAAAATAAAATGGAATTGAGAATAGTATAAAATTCAGAAGAACAGCATAAAATTCAAAACAGAACAAAATTCAGAATAGAATAGTATAAAATTCAGAATAGAATAAAATTCAGAAAAGAATTATATTCATAATACAATTTAATTCAGAGTGGAATAGAATTCAATTCAAAATAGAACAGAATTCAGAATAGAATAAAATTCATGATTGAATAAAATTCAGAAAAGCTTAGAATACAGAACAGAAGAGAATTCAGAAGAGAAGAGAATAAAATTCAGAAAAGAATTGAATATAGAATAGAGTTTAATTTAGAATAGAATAGAATTCAGAATTGAATTAAATTCAAAATAGAATAGCATAGAATTCAGAATAGAATGGAGTTAGAATAGAATTCAGAATAGTATAAAATTCAGAATAGAATTAAATTCAAAATAGAATAGAATTGAGAATAGTATAAATTCTGAATAGAATAGCATAAAATTAAAAACAGAATAAAATTAAAGAATAGAATAGAATAAAATTCAGAATAGAATTAAATTCAAAATAGAACAGAATTGAGAATAGTATAAAATTTTGAATAGAATAGCATAAAATTCAAAACAGAATAAAATTAGGGAATAGAATAGAATAAAATTCAGAATAGAATCAAATTCAGAACAGAATAGAATGAATTCATGACAGTATTGAATTCAGAATAGAATAAATTTCAGAATAGAATAGAATAGAGAATGGAATAAAATTCAGAAAGGAATAAAATTCAGAAGAGAATAGAGTTAACAATGGAGTAGATTTCAGAATAGAATAAAATTCAGAAACGCTTACAATTCAGAACAGAATAGATTTCAGAATAGAATAGAATCCAGCATTTAATAGAATTCAGAATAGAATAGAATTCAGAATAGAATTGAAAAAATTCAGAACAGAATAAAATTCAGAAAAGAATTATATTCATAATACAATTTAATTCAAAATAAAACAGAATTCAGAATAGCACAAAATTCAGAACAGAAGAGAATAAAATTCAGAAGAGAATAAAATTCAAAATAAAATGGAATTGAGAATAGTATAAAATTCAGAAGAATAGCATAAAATTCAAAACAGAACAAAATTCTGAATAAAATAGCATAAAATTCAAAACAGAATAAAATTAGGGAATAGAACAGAATCAAATTCAGAATAGAATCAAATTCAGAATAGAATAGAATAAATTCAGAATAGTATTGAATTCAGAATAGAATAAATTTCAGAATAGAATAGAATTGAGAATAGAATAAAATTCAGAAAGGAATAAAATTCAGAATAGAATAAAATTCAGAAACGCTTACAATTCAGAAAAGAATAGATTTCAGAATAGAATAGAATTCAGCATTTAATAGAATTCAGAATAGAATAGAATTCAGAATAGAATTGAAAAAATTCAGAATAGAATAAAATTCAGAAAAGAATTATATTCATAATACAATTTAATTCAGAATAGAATTAAATTCAAAATAGAACAGAATTCAGAATAGTATAAAATTCTGAATAAAATAGCATAAAATTCAAAACAGAATAAAATTAGGGAATAGAATAGAATCAAATTCAGAATAAAATCAAATTCAGAACAGAATAGAATAAATTCATGATAGTATTGAATTCAGAATAGAATAAATTTCAGAATAGAATAGAATAGAGAATGGAATAAAATTCAGAAAGGAATAAAATTCAGAATAGAATAGAGTTAACAATAGGGTAGATTTCAGAATAGAATAAAATTCAGAATAGAATAAAATTCAAAATAGAATAAAATTCAGAAACGCTTACAATTCAGAACAGAATAGAATTCAGCATTTAATAGAATTCAGAATAGAATAGAATTCAGAAAAGAATTATATTCATATTACAATTTAATTCAGAATAGAACAGAATTCAGAATAGAATTAAATTCAAAATAGAACAGAGTTCAGAATAGTACAAAATTGAGAATAGAATAGAATAAAATTCAGAATAGAATTAAATTCATAATTGAATAAAATTCAGAAAAGCTTATAATACAGAACAGAACAGAATTCAGAAGAGAAGAGAATAAAATTCAGAATAGAATCACATTCAGAATAGAATAGAGTAAATTCAGAATAGTATTGAATTCAGAATAGAATAAATTTCAGAATAGAATAGAATAGAGAATAGAATAAAATTCAGAAAGGAATAAAATTCAGAATAGAATAGAGTTAACAATAGAGTAGATTTCAGAATAGAATAAAATTCATAATATAATAAAACTCAGAAATGCTGACAATTCAGAACAGAATAGATTTCAGAAAAGAATAGAATTCAGCATTTAATAGAATTCAGAATAGAATAGAATTCAGAATAGAATTCAATTCAAAATAGAACAGAATTCAGAATAGTACAAAATTCAGAACAGAATAGAATAAAATTCAGAATAGAATAAACTTCAAAATAAAATGGAATTGAGAATAGTATAAAATTCAGAAGAACAGCATAAAATTCAAAACAGAACAAAATTCAGAATAGAATAGTATAAAATTCAGAATAGAATAAAATTCAGAAAAGAATTATATTCATAATACAATTTAATTCAGAGTGGAATAGAATTCAATTCAAAATAGAACAGAATTCAGAATAGAATAAAATTCATGATTGAATAAAATTCAGAAAAGCTTAGAATACAGAACAGAAGAGAATTCAGAAGAGAAGAGAATAAAATTCAGAAAAGAATTGAATATAGAATAGAATTTAATTTAGAAGAGAATAGAATTCAGAATTGAATTAAATTCAAAATAGAATAGCATAGAATTCAGAATAGAATGGAGTTAGAATAGAATTCAGAATAGTATAAAATTCAGAATAGAATTAAATTCAAAATAGAATAGAATTGAGAATAGTATAAATTCTGAATAGAATAGCATAAAATTAAAAACAGAATAAAATTAAAGAATAGAATAGAATAAAATTCAGAATAGAATTAAATTCAAAATAGAACAGAATTGAGAATAGTATAAAATTTTGAATAGAATAGCATAAAATTCAAAACAGAATAAAATTAGGGAATAGAATAGAATAAAATTCAGAATAGAATCAAATTCAGAACAGAATAGAATGAATTCATGACAGTATTGAATTCAGAATAGAATAAATTTCAGAATAGAATAGAATAGAGAATGGAATAAAATTCAGAAAGGAATAAAATTCAGAAGAGAATAGAGTTAACAATAGGGTAGATTTCAGAATAGAATAAAATTCAGAAACGCTTACAATTCAGAACAGAATAGATTTCAGAATAGAATAGAATCCAGCATTTAATAGAATTCAGAATAGAATAGAATTCAGAATAGAATTGAAAAAATTCAGAACAGAATAAAATTCAGAAAAGAACTATATTCATAATACAATTTAATTCAAAATAAAACAGAATTCAGAATAGCACAAAATTCAGAACAGAAGAGAATAAAATTCAGAAGAGAATAAAATTCAAAATAAAATGGAATTGAGAATAGTATAAAATTCAGAAGAATAGCATAAAATTCAAAACAGAACAAAATTCTGAATAAAATAGCATAAAATTCAAAACAGAATAAAATTAGGGAATAGAACAGAATCAAATTCAGAATAGAATCAAATTCAGAATAGAATAGAATAAATTCTGAATAGTATTGAATTCAGAATAGAATAAATTTCAGAATAGAATAGAATTGAGAATAGAATAAAATTCAGAAAGGAATAAAATTCAGAATAGAATAAAATTCAGAAACGCTTACAATTCAGAAAAGAATAGATTTCAGAATAGAATAGAATTCAGCATTTAATAGAATTCAGAATAGAATAGAATTCAGAATAGAATTGAAAAAATTCAGAATAGAATAAAATTCAGAAAAGAATTATATTCATAATACAATTTAATTCAGAATAGAATTAAATTCAAAATAGAACAGAATTCAGAATAGTACAAAATTGATAATAGAATAGAATAAAATTCAGAATAGAATAAAATTCAGAATAGAATAAAATTCAAAATAAAATGGAATTGAGAATAGTATAAAATTCAGAAGAATAGCATAAAATTCAAAACAGAGCAAAATTCAGAATAGAATAGAATAAAATTCATAATAGAATAAAATTCATAATTGAATAAAATTCAGAAAAGCTTAGAATACAGAACAGAACAGAATTCAGAATTGAAGAGAATAAAATTCAGATTAGAATAAAATTCAGAAAAGAATTGAATTCAGAATAGAATTTAATTTAGAATAGAATAGAATAAAATTCAGAATAGAATTAAATTCAAAATAGAATAGAATTGAGAATAGTATAAAATTCTGAATAGAATAGCATAAAATTCAAAACAGAATAAAATTAGGGAACAGAATCGAATAAAATTCAGAATAGAATCAAATTCAGAATTGAATAGAATAAATTCATAATGGTATTGAATTCAGAATAGAATAAATTTCAGAATAGAATAGAAAATAGAATAAAATTCAGAAAGGAATAAAATTCAGAACAGAATAAAATTCAGAAAAGAATTATATTCATAATACAATTTAATTCAGAATAGAATAGAATTCAGAATAGAATTAAATTCAAAATAGAACAGAATTCAGAATAGTACAAAATTCAGAATAGAATAGCATAAAATGAAAAAGAGAATAAAATTAGGGAATAGAATCGAATAAAATTCAGAATAAAATCAAATTCAGAATAGAATAGAATAAATTTAGAATAGTATTGAATTCAGAATAGAATAAATTTCAGAATAGAATAGAGAGTAGAATAAAATTCAGAATAGAATGAAATTCAGAATAGAATCAAATTCAGAACAGAATAGAATAAATTCATGATAGTATTGAATTCAGAATAGAATAAATTTCAAAATAGAATAGAATAGAGAATGGAATAAAATTCAGAATAGAATAGAGTTAACAATGGAGTAGATTTCAGAACAGAATAAAATTCATACTAGAATAAAATTCAGAAACGCTTACCATTCAGAACAGAATAGATTTCAGAATAGAATAGAATCCAGCATTTAATAGAATTCAGAATAGAATAGAATTCAGAATTGAATTGAATAAAATTAAGAATAGAATAAAATTCAGAAAAGAATTATATTCATAATACAATTTAATTCAGAATAGAATAGAATTCAGAATACAATTCAATTCAAAATAGAACAGAATTCAGAATAGTACAAAATTCAGAATAGAATAAAATTCAAAATAAAATGGAATTGAGAATAGTATAAAATTCAGAAGAATAGCATAAAATTCAAAACAGAACAAAATTCAGAATAGAATTGAATAAAATTGAGAATAGAATAAAATTCAGAAAAGAATTATATTCATAATACAATTTAATTCAAAATAGAACATAATTCAGAATAGAATAAAATTCATAATTGAATAAAATTCAGAAAAGTTTAGAATACAGAACAGAAGAGAATTCAGAAGACAAGAGAATAAAATTCAGAAAAGAATTGAATATATAATAGAATTTAATTTAGAATAGAATTTAATTTAGAATAGAATAGAATTCAGAATTGAATTAAATTCAAAATAGAATAGATTAGAATTCAGAATAAAATAGAATTAGAATAGAATTGAGAATAGTATAAAATTCAGAATAGAATTAAATTCAAAATAGAATAGAATTGAGAATTTTATAAAATTCTGAACAGAACAGCATAAAATTCAAAACAGAATAAAATTAGGGAATAGAACAGAATCAAATTCAGAATAGAATCAAATTCAGAATAGAATAGAATAAATTCATAATAGTATTGAATTCAGAATAGAATAAATTTCAGAATAGAATAGAATAGAGAATAGAATAAAATTCAGAAAGGAATAAAATTCAGAATAGAATAAAATTCAGAAATGCTTACAATTCACAACACAATAGATTTCAGAATAGAATAGAATTCAGCATTTAATAGAATTCAGAATAGAACAGAATTCAGAATTGAATTCAATAAAATTCAGAATAGAATAAAATTCAGAAAAGAATTATATTCATAATACAATTTAATTCAGAACAGAATAGAATTCAGAATAGAATAAATTTCAGAATAGAATAGAATAGAGAATGGAATAAAATTCAGAAAGGAATAAAATTCAGAATAGAATAGAGTTAACAATAGGGTAGATTTCAGAATAGAATAAAATTCAGAATAGAATAAAATTCAAAATAGAATAAAATTCAGAAACGCTTACAATTCAGAACAGAATAGATTTCAGAAAAGAATAGAATTCAGCATTTAATAGAATTCAGAATAGAATAGAATTCAGAAACGCTTACAATTCACAACAGAATAGATTTCAGAATAGAATAGAATTCAGCATTTAATAGAATTCAGAACAGAATAGAATTCAGAATTGAATTGAATAAAATTCAGAATAGAATAAAATTCAGAAAAGAATTAGATTCATAATACAATTTAATTCAGAATAGAATAAAATTGAAAATAAAATGGAATTGAGAATAGTATAAAATTCAGAAGAATAGCATAAAATTCAAAATAGAACAAAATTCTGAATAAAATAGCATAAAATTCAAAACAGAATAAAATTAGGTAATAGAACAGAATAAAATTCAGAATAGAATCAAATTCAGAACAGAATAGAATGAATTCATGACAGTATTGAATTCAGAATAGAATAAATTTCAGAATAGAATAGAATAGAGAATAGAATAAACTTCAGAAAGGAATAAAATTCAGAATAGAATAAAATTCAGAAACGCTTACAATTCAGAAAAGAATAGATTTCAGAATAGAAAAGAATTCTGCATTTAATAGAATTCAGAATAGAATAGAATTCAGAATAGAATTGAAAAAATTCAGAATAGAATAAAATTCAGAAAAGAATTATATTCATAATACAATTTAATTCAGAATAGAACAGAATTCAGAATAGAATTAAATTCAAAATAGAACAGAATTCAGAATAGTACAAAATTCAAAATAGAATAGAATAAAATTCAAAATAAAATGGAATTGAGAATAGTATAAAATTCAGAAGAATAGCATAAAATTCAAAACAGAACAAAATTCAGAATAGAATAAAATTCATAATTGAATAAAATTCAGAAAAGCTTAGAATACAGAACAGAACAGAATTCAGAAGAGAAGAGAATAAAATTCAGATTAGAATAAAATTCAGAAAAGAATTGAATTCAGAATAGAATTTAAATTAGAATAGAATAGAATAAAATTCAGAATAGAATTAAATTCAAAATAGAATAGAATTGAGAATAGTATAAAATTCTCAAATAGAATAGCATAAAATTCAAAAAAGAATAAAATTAGGGAATAGAATCGAATAAAATTCAGAATAGAATCAAATTCAGAATTGAATAGAATAAATTCATAATAGTATTGAATTCAGAATAGAATAAATTTCAGAATAGAATAGAATTGAGAATAGAATAAAATTCAGAAAGGAATAAAATTCAGAATAGAATAAAATTCAGAAATGCTTACAATTCACAACAAAATAGATTTCAGAATAGAATAGAATTCAGCATTTAATAGAATTCAGAATAGAATAGAATTCAGAATAGAATTGAATAAAATTCAGAATAGAATAAAATTCAGAAAAGAATTAGATTCATAATACAATTTAATTCAGAATAGCATAGAATTCAGAATAGAATAAAATTCAAAATAAAATGGAATTGAGAATAGTATAAAATTCAGAAGAATAGCATAAAATTAAAAACAGAATAAAATTAGGGAATAGAATAGAAAAAAATTCAGAATAGAATTAAATTCAAGATACAACAGAATTGAGAATAGTATAAAATTCTGAATAGAATAGCATAAAATTCAAAACAGAATAAAATTAGGTAATAGAATAGAATAAAATTCAGAATAGAATCAAATTCAGAACAGAATAGAATAAATTCATGATAGTATTGAATTCAGAATAGAATTGAATAAAATTCAGAATAGAATAAAATTCAGAAAAGAATTATATTCATAATACAATTTAATTCAGAATAGAATAGAATTCAGAATACAATTCAATTCAAAATAGAACATAATTCAGAATAGTACAAAATTCAGAATAGAATAGAATAAAACTCAGAATAGAATAAAATTCAAAATAAAATGGAATTGAGAATAGTATAAAATTCAGAAGAATAGCATAAAATTCAAAACAGATCAAAATTCAGAATAGAATAGAATAAAATTCAGAATAGAATAAAATTCATAATTGAATAAAATTCAGAAAAGCTTAGAATACAGAACAGAACAGAATTCAGAAGAGAAGAGAATAAAATTCAGATTAGAATAAAATTCAGAAAAGAATTGAATTCAGAATAGAATTTAAATTAGAATAGAATAGAATAGAATTCAGAATAGAATTAAATTCAAAATAGAATAGAATTGAGAATAGTATAAAATTCTCAATAGAATAGCATAAAATTCAAAAAAGAATAAAATTAGGGAATAGAATCGAATAAAATTCAGAATAGAATCAAATTCAGAATTGAATAGAATAAATTCATAATAGTATTGAATTCAGAATAGAATAAATTTCAGAATAGAATAGAATAGAGAATAGAATAAAATTCAGAAAGGAATAAAATTCAGAATAGAATAAAATTCAGAAATGCTTACAATTCACAACAGAATAGATTTCAGAATAGAATAGAATTCAGCATTTAATAGAATTCAGAATAGAATAGAATTCAGAATTGAATTGAATAAAATTCAGAATAGAATAAAATTCAGAAAAGAATTATATTCATAATACAATTTAATTCAGAATAGAATAGAATTCAGAATAGAATTAATTCAAAATAGAACAGAATTCAGAATAGTACAAAATTCAGAATAGAATAGCATAAAATTCAAAACAGAATAAAATTAGGGAATAGAATCGAATAAAATTCAGAATAGAATCAAATTCAGAATTGAATAGAATAAATTCAGAATAGTATTGAATTCAGAATAGAATAAATTTCAGAATAGAATCAATAGAGAATAGAATAAAATTCAGAAAGGAATAAAAATAATAATAGAATAAAATTCAGAAATGCTTACAATTCACAACAGAATAGACTTCAGAATAGAATAGAATTCAGCATTTAATAAAATTCAGAATAGAATAAATTTAAGAAAAGAATTAGATTCATAATACAAATTAATTTAGAATAGCATAGAATTCAGAATAGAATAAAATTCAAAATAAAATGCAATTGAGAATAGTATAAAATTCAGAAGAACAGCATAAAATTCAAAACAGAACAAAATTCAGAATAGAATAGTATAAAATTCAGAATAGAATAAAATTCAGAAAAGAATAAAATTCAGAAAAGAATTATATTCATAATACAATTTAATTCAGAATAGAATAGAATTCAGAATAGAATTAAATTCAAAATAGAACAGAATTCAGAATAGTACAAAATTCAGAATAGAATAGCATAAAATGAAAAAGAGAATAAAATTAGGGAATAGAATCGAATAAAATTCAGAATAAAATCAAATTGGAATAGAATTCAATTCAAAATAGAACAGAATTCAGAATAGAATAAAATTCATAATTGAATAAAATTCAGAAAAGCTTAGAATACAGAACAGAAGAGAATTCAGAAGAGAAGAGAATAAAATTCAGAAAAGAATTGAATATAGAATAGAGTTTAATTTAGAATAGAATAGAATTCAGAATAGTATTGAATTCAGAATACAATAAATTTCAGAATAGAATAGAATAGAGAATGGAATAAAATTCAGAAAGGAATAAAATTCAGAATAGAATAAAATTCAGAAATGCTTACAATTCACAACAGAATAGATTTCAGAATAGAATAGAATTAAGCATTTAATAGAATTCAGAATAGAAATAAATAAAATTCAGAATAGAATAAAATTCAGAAAAGAATTATATTCATAATACAATTAAATTCAAAATAGAACAGAATTCAGAATAGTACAAAATTCAGAACAGAATAGAATAAAATTCAGAATAGAATAAAATTCAAAATAGAATAAAATTCAGAAAAGCTTAGAATACAGAACAGAACAGAATTCAGAAGAGAAGAGAATAAAATTCAGATTAGAATAAAATTCAGAAAAGAATTGAATTCAGAATAGAATTTAAATTAGAATAGAATAGAATAGAATTCAGAATAGAATTAAATTCAAAATAGAATAGAATTGAGAATAGTATAAAATTCTCAATAGAATAGCATAAAATTCAAAAAAGAATAAAATTAGGGAATAGAATCGAATAAAATTCAGAATAGAATCAAATTCAGAATTGAATAGAATAAATTCAGAATAGTATTGAATTCAGAATAGAATAAATTTCAGAATAGAATAGAATAGAGAATAGAATAAAATTCAGAAAGGAATAAAATTCAGAATAGAATAAAATTCAGAAATGCTTACAATTCACAACAGAATAGATTTCAGAATAGAATAGAATTCAGCATTTAATAGAATTCAGAATAGAATAGAATTCAGAATTGAATTGAATAAAATTCAGAATAGAATAAAATTCAGAAAAGAATTATATTCATAATACAATTTAATTCAGAATAGAATAGAATTCAGAATAGAATTAATTCAAAATAGAACAGAATTCAGAATAGTACAAAATTCAGAATAGAATAGCATAAAATTCAAAACAGAATAAAATTAGGGAATAGAATCGAATAAAATTCAGAATAGAATCAAATTCAGAATTGAATAGAATAAATTCAGAATAGTATTGAATTCAGAATAGAATAAATTTCAGAATAGAATCAATAGAGAATAGAATAAAATTCAGAAAGGAATAAAAATAATAATAGAATAAAATTCAGAAATGCTTACAATTCACAACAGAATAGACTTCAGAATAGAATAGAATTCAGCATTTAATAAAATTCAGAATAGAATAAATTTAAGAAAAGAATTAGATTCATAATACAAATTAATTTAGAATAGCATAGAATTCAGAATAGAATAAAATTCAAAATAAAATGCAATTGAGAATAGTATAAAATTCAGAAGAACAGCATAAAATTCAAAACAGAACAAAATTCAGAATAGAATAGTATAAAATTCAGAATAGAATAAAATTCAGAAAAGAATTATATTCATAATACAATTTAATTCAGAATAGAATAGAATTCAGAATAGAATTAAATTCAAAATAGAACAGAATTCAGAATAGTACAAAATTCAGAATAGAATAGCATAAAATGAAAAAGAGAATAAAATTAGGGAATAGAATCGAATAAAATTCAGAATAAAATCAAATTGGAATAGAATTCAATTCAAAATAGAACAGAATTCAGAATAGAATAAAATTCATAATTGAATAAAATTCAGAAAAGCTTAGAATACAGAACAGAAGAGAATTCAGAAGAGAAGAGAATAAAATTCAGAAAAGAATTGAATATAGAATAGAGTTTAATTTAGAATAGAATAGAATTCAGAATAGTATTGAATTCAGAATACAATAAATTTCAGAATAGAATAGAATAGAGAATGGAATAAAATTCAGAAAGGAATAAAATTCAGAATAGAATAAAATTCAGAAATGCTTACAATTCACAACAGAATAGATTTCAGAATAGAATAGAATTCAGCATTTAATAGAATTCAGAATAGAAATAAATAAAATTCAGAATAGAATAAAATTCAGAAAAGAATTATATTCATAATACAATTAAATTCAAAATAGAACAGAATTCAGAATAGTACAAAATTCAGAACAGAATAGAATAAAATTCAGAATAGAATAAAATTCAAAATAGAATAAAATTCAGAAACGCTTACAATTCAGAACAGAATAGATTTCAGAACAGAGTAGAATTCAGCATTTAATAGCATTCAGAACAGAATAGAATTCAGAAAAGAATTATATTCATAATACAATTTAATTCAGAATAGAACAGAATTCAGAATAGAACTAAATTCAAAATAGAACAGAATTCAGAATAGTACAAAATTGAGAATAGAATAGAATAAAATTCATAATTGAATAAAATTCAGAAAAGCTTATAATACAGAACAGAATAGAATTCTGAATAGAATTCAATTCAAAATAGAACAGAATTCAGAATAGTACAAAATTCAGAATAGGATAGAATAAAATTCAGAATAGAATAAAATTCATAATTGAATAAAACTCAGAAAAGCTTATAATACAGAACAGAACAGAATTCAGAAGAGAAGAGAATAAAATTCAGAATAGAATCACATTCAGAATAGAATAGAATAAATTCAGAATAGTATTGAATTCAGAATAGAATAAATTTCAGAATAGAATAGAATAGAGAATAGAATAAAATTCAGAAAGGAATAAAATTCAGAATAGAATAGATTTAACAATAGAGTAGATTTCAGAATAGAATAAAATTCAGAATAGAATAAACTTCAAAATAAAATGGAATTTAGAATAGTATAAAATTCAGAAGAACAGCATAAAATTCAAAACAGAACAAAATTCAGAATAGAATAAAATTCAGAAAAGAATTATATTCATAATACAATTTAATTCAGAGTGGAATAGAATTCAATTCAAAATAGAACAGAATTCAGAATAGAATAAAATTCATGATTGAATAAAATTCAGAAAAGCTTAGAATACAGAACAGAAGAGAATTCAGAAGACAAGAGAATAAAATTCAGAAAAGAATTGAATATAGAATAGAATTTAATTTAGAATAGAATAGAATTCAGAATTGAATTAAATTCAAAATAGAATAGCATAGAATTCAGAATAGAATGGAGTTAGAATAGAATTCAGAATAGTATAAAATTCAGAATAGAATTAAATTCAAAATAGAATAGAATTGAGAATAGTATAAATTCTGAATAGAATAGCATAAAATTCAAAACAGAATAAAATTAGGGAATAGAATAGAATCAAATTCAGAATAGAATCAAACTCAGAACAGAATAGAATAAATTCATGATAGTATTGAATTCAGAATAGAATTGAATAAAATTCAGAATAGAAAAAATTCAGAAAAGAATTATATTCATAATACAATTCAATTCAGAATAGAATAGAATTCAGAATACAATTCAATTCAAAATAGAACAGAATTCAGAATAGTACAAAATTCAGAATAGAATAGAATAAAACTCAGAATAGAATAAAATTCAAAATAAAATGGAATTGAGAATAGTATAAAATTCAGAAGAATAGCATAAAATTCAAAACAGAACAAAATTCAGAATAGAATAGAATAAAATTGAGAATAGAATAAAATTCAGAAAAGAATCATATTCATAATACAATTTAATTGAAAATAGAAGAGAATTCAGAATAGTACAAAATTCAGAATAGAATAGAATAAAATTCAGAATAGAATAAATTCAAAATAAAATGGAATTGAGAATAGTATAAAATTCAGAAGAATAGCATAAAATTCAAAACAGAACAAAATTCAGAATAGAATAGAATAAAATTGAGAATAGAATAAAATTCAGAAAAGAATTATATTCATAATACAATTTAATTCAAAATAGAACAGAATTCAGAATAGTACGAAATTGAGAATAGAATAGAATAAATTCAGAATAGTATTGAATTCAGAATAGAATATATTTCAGACTAGAATAGAATAGAGAATAGAATAAAATTCAGAAAAGAATAGATTTCAGAATAGAATAGAATTCAGCATTTAATACAATTCAGAATAGAATAGAATAAATTCAGAATAGTATTGAATTCAGAATAGAATAAATTTCAGAATAGAATAGAAAATAGAATAAAATTCAGAAAGGAATAAAATTCAGAATAGAATAGAGTTAACAATAGAGTAGATTTCAGAATAGCATAAAATTCATAAAAGAATAAAATTGAGAAACGCTTACAATTCAGAACAGAATAGACTTAAGAATAGAATAAAATAGAATGAAGCATTTAATAGAATTCAGAAAAGAATAGAATTCAGAATAGAATTCAATAAAATTCAGAATAGAATAAAATTCAGAAAAGAATTATATTCATAATACAATTTAATTCAGAATAGAATAGAATTCAGAATAGAATTAATTCAAAATAGAACAGAATTCAGAATAGTACAAAATTCAGAATAGAATAGCATAAAATTCAAAATAGAATAAAATTAGGGAATAGAATCGAATAAAATTCAGAATAGAATTAAATTCAAAATAGAACAGAATTGAGAATAGTATAAAATTCTGAATAGAACAGAATTCAGAATAGTACAAAATTCAGAATAGAATAGAATAAAACTCAGAATAGAATAAAATTCAAAATAAAATGGAATTGAGAATAGTATAAAATTCAGAAGAATAGCATAAAATTCAAAACAGAACAAAATTCAGAATAGAATAGAATAAAATTGAGAATAGAATAAAATTCAGAAAAGAATCATATTCATAATACAATTTAATTGAAAATAGAAGAGAATTCAGAATAGTACAAAATTCAGAATAGAATAGAATAAAACTCAGAATAGAATAAAATTCAAAATAAAAGGGAATTGAGAATAGTATAAAATTCAGAAGAATAGCATAAAATTCAAAACAGAACAAAATTCAGAATAGAATAGAATAAAATTCAGAATAGAATAAAATTCAGAAAAGAATTATATTCATAATACAATTTAATTCAAAATAGAACAGAATTCAGAATAGTACAAAATTCAGAATAGAATAGAATAAATTCAGAATAGTATTGAATTCAGAGTAGAATAAATTTCAGAAAAGAATAGAGAATAGAAAAAAATTCAGAAAGGAATAAAATTCATAATAGAACAAAATTCAGAAATGCTTACAATTCACAACAGAAAAGATTTCAGAATAGAATAGAATTCAGCATTTAATAGAATTCAGAATAGAATAGAATTCAGAATAGAATTGAATAAAATTCAGAATAGAATAAAATTCAGAAAAGAATTAGATTCAAAATACAATTTAATTTTAGAACAGCATAGAATTCAGAATAGAATTAAATTCAAAATAAAATGGAATTGAGAATAGTATAAAATTCAGAAGAATAGCATAAAATTAAAAACAGAATAAAATTAGGGAATAGAATAGAATAAAATTCAGAATAGAATAAAATTCAGAAAAGAATTAGATTCATAATACAATTTAATTCAGAATAGCATAGAATTCAGAATAGAATTAAATTCAAAATAAAATGGAATTGAGAATAGTATAAAATTCAGAGGAATAGCATAAAATTAAAAACAGAATAAAATTAGGGAATAGAATAGAATAAAATTCAGAATAGAATTAAATTTAGAATAGAACAGAATTGAGAATAGTATAAAATTCTGAATAGAATAGCATAAAATTCAAAACAGAATAAAATTAGGGAATAGAATAGAATCAAATTCAGAATAGAATCAAATTCAGAACAGAATAGAATAAATTCATGATAGTATTGAATTCAGAATAGAATTGAATAAAATTCAGAATAGAAAAAATTCAGAAAAGAATTATATTCATTATACAATTCAATTCAGAATAGAATAGAATTCAGAATAGAATTAAATCCAAAATAGAACAGAATTCAGAATAGTACAAAATTTAGAATCGAATAGCATAAAATTAAAAACAGAATAAAATTAGTGAATAGAATAGAATAGAATTCAGAATAAAATCAAATTCAGAACAGAATAGAATAAATTCATGATAGTATTGAATTCAGAATAGAATAAATTTCAGAATAGAATAGAATAGGGAATGTAATAAAATTCAGAAAGGAATAAAATTCAGAATAGAATAGAGTTAACAATAGGGTAGATTTCAGAATAGAATAAAATTCAGAATAGAATAAAATTCAAAATAGAATAAAATTCAGAAACGCTTACAATTCAGAACAGAATAGAATTCAGCATTTAATAGAATTCAGAATAGAATAGAATTCAGAATAGAATTGAATAAAATTCAGAATAGAATAAAATTCAGAAAAGAATTATATTCATAATACAATTTAATTCAGAATAGAACAGAATTCAGAATAGTACAAAATTCAGAACAGAATAGAATAAAATTCAGAATAGAATAAACTTCAAAATAAAATGGAATTGAGAATAGTATAAAATTCAGAAGAACAGCATAAAATTCAAAACAGAACAAAATTCAGAATAGAATAGTATAAAATTCAGAATAGAATAAAATTCAGAAAAGAATTATATTCATAATACAATTTAATTCAGAGTGGAATAGAATTCAATTCAAAATAGAACAGAATTCAGAATAGAATAAAATTCATGATTGAATAAAATTCAGAAAAGCTTAGAATACAGAACAGAAGAGAATTCAGAAGAGAAGAGAATAAAATTCAGAAAAGAATTGAATATAGAATAGAATTTAATTTAGAATAGAATAGAATTCAGAATTGAATTAAATTCAAAATAGAATAGCATAGAATTCAGAATAGAATGGAGTTAACAATAGGGTAGATTTCAAAATAGAATAAAATTCAGAATAGAATAAAATTCAGAATAGAATAAAATTCAGAAACGCTTACAATTCAGAACAGAATAGATTTCAGAAAAGAATAGAATTCAGCATTTAATAGAATTCAGAATAGAATAGAATTCAGAAAAGAATTATATTCATAATACAATTTAATTCATAATAGAACAGAATTCAGAATAGAATTAAATTCAAAATAGAACAGAATTCAGAATAGTACAAAATTGAGAATAGAATAGAATAAAATTCAGAATAGAATAAAATTCATAATTGAATAAAATTCAGAAAAGCTTATAATACAGAACAGAACAGAATTCAGAAGAGAAGAGAATAAAATTCAGAATAGAATCACATTCAGAATAGAATAGATTTCAGAATAGAAAAGAATTCAGCATTTAATAGAATTCAGAATAGAAGAGAATTCAGAATAGAATTGAATAAAATTCAGAAAAGAATTATATTCATTATACAATTTAATTCAGAATAGAATAGAATTCAGAATAGAATTAAATTCAAAATATAACAGAATTCAGAATAGTACAAAATTCAGAATAGAATAGCAGAAAATTAAAAACAGAATAAAATTAGGGAATGGAATAGAATAAAATTCAGAATAGAATTAAATTCAAAATAGAACAGAATTGAGAATAGTATAAAATTCTGAATAAAATAGCATAAAATTCAAAACAGAATAAAATTAGGGAATAGAATAGAATAAAATTCAGAATAGAATCAAATTCAGAACAGAATAGAATGAATTCATGACAGTATTGAATTCAGAATAGAATAAATTTCAGAATAGAATAGAATAGAGAATGGAATAAAATTCAGAAAGGAATAAAATTCAGAATAGAATAGAGTTAACAATAGGGTAGATTTCAGAATAGAATAAAATTCAGAATAGAATAAAATTCAAAATAGAATAAAATTCAGAAACGCTTACAATTCAGAACAGAATAGAATTCAGCATTTAATAGAATTCAGAATAGAATAGAATTCAGAAAAGAATTATATTCATATTACAATTTAATTCAGAATAGAACAGAATTCAGAATAGAATTAAATTCAAAATAGAACAGAGTTCAGAATAGTACAAAATTGAGAATAGAATAGAATAAAATTCAGAATAGAATTAAATTCATAATTGAATAAAATTCAGAAAAGCTTATAATACAGAACAGAACAGAATTCAGAAGAGAAGAGAATAAAATTCAGAATAGAATCACATTCAGAATAGAATAGAGTAAATTCAGAATAGTATTGAATTCAGAATAGAATAAATTTCAGAATAGAATAGAATAGAGAATAGAATAAAATTCAGAAAGGAATAAAATTCAGAATAGAATAGAGTTAACAATAGAGTAGATTTCAGAATAGAATAAAATTCATAATATAATAAAACTCAGAAATGCTGACAATTCAGAACAGAATAGATTTCAGAAAAGAATAGAATTCAGCATTTAATAGAATTCAGAATAGAATAGAATTCAGAATAGAATTCAATTCAAAATAGAACAGAATTCAGAATAGTACAAAATTCAGAACAGAATAGAATAAAATTCAGAATAGAATAAACTTCAAAATAAAATGGAATTGAGAATAGTATAAAATTCAGAAGAACAGCATAAAATTCAAAACAGAACAAAATTCAGAATAGAATAGTATAAAATTCAGAATAGAATAAAATTCAGAAAAGAATTATATTCATAATACAATTTAATTCAGAGTGGAATAGAATTCAATTCAAAATAGAACAGAATTCAGAATAGAATAAAATTCATGATTGAATAAAATTCAGAAAAGCTTAGAATACAGAACAGAAGAGAATTCAGAAGAGAAGAGAATAAAATTCAGAAAAGAATTGAATATAGAATAGAATTTAATTTAGAATAGAATAGAATTCAGAATTGAATTAAATTCAAAATAGAATAGCATAGAATTCAGAATAGAATGGAGTTAGAATAGAATTCAGAATAGTATAAAATTCAGAATAGAATTAAATTCAAAATAGAATAGAATTGAGAATAGTATAAATTCTGAATAGAATAGCATAAAATTAAAAACAGAATAAAATTAAAGAATAGAATAGAATAAAATTCAGAATAGAATTAAATTCAAAATAGAACAGAATTGAGAATAGTATAAAATTTTGAATAGAATAGCATAAAATTCAAAACAGAATAAAATTAGGGAATAGAATAGAATAAAATTCAGAATAGAATCAAATTCAGAACAGAATAGAATGAATTCATGACAGTATTGAATTCAGAATAGAATAAATTTCAGAATAGAATAGAATAGAGAATGGAATAAAATTCAGAAAGGAATAAAATTCAGAAGAGAATAGAGTTAACAATGGAGTAGATTTCAGAATAGAATAAAATTCAGAAACGCTTACAATTCAGAACAGAATAGATTTCAGAATAGAATAGAATCCAGCATTTAATAGAATTCAGAATAGAATAGAATTCAGAATAGAATTGAAAAAATTCAGAACAGAATAAAATTCAGAAAAGAATTATATTCATAATACAATTTAATTCAAAATAAAACAGAATTCAGAATAGCACAAAATTCAGAACAGAAGAGAATAAAATTCAGAAGAGAATAAAATTCAAAATAAAATGGAATTGAGAATAGTATAAAATTCAGAAGAATAGCATAAAATTCAAAACAGAACAAAATTCTGAATAAAATAGCATAAAATTCAAAACAGAATAAAATTAGGGAATAGAACAGAATCAAATTCAGAATAGAATCAAATTCAGAATAGAATAGAATAAATTCAGAATAGTATTGAATTCAGAATAGAATAAATTTCAGAATAGAATAGAATTGAGAATAGAATAAAATTCAGAAAGGAATAAAATTCAGAATAGAATAAAATTCAGAAACGCTTACAATTCAGAAAAGAATAGATTTCAGAATAGAATAGAATTCAGCATTTAATAGAATTCAGAATAGAATAGAATTCAGAATAGAATTGAAAAAATTCAGAATAGAATAAAATTCAGAAAAGAATTATATTCATAATACAATTTAATTCAGAATAGAATTAAATTCAAAATAGAACAGAATTCAGAATAGTATAAAATTCTGAATAAAATAGCATAAAATTCAAAACAGAATAAAATTAGGGAATAGAATAGAATCAAATTCAGAATAAAATCAAATTCAGAACAGAATAGAATAAATTCATGATAGTATTGAATTCAGAATAGAATAAATTTCAGAATAGAATAGAATAGAGAATGGAATAAAATTCAGAAAGGAATAAAATTCAGAATAGAATAGAGTTAACAATAGGGTAGATTTCAGAATAGAATAAAATTCAGAATAGAATAAAATTCAAAATAGAATAAAATTCAGAAACGCTTACAATTCAGAACAGAATAGAATTCAGCATTTAATAGAATTCAGAATAGAATAGAATTCAGAAAAGAATTATATTCATATTACAATTTAATTCAGAATAGAACAGAATTCAGAATAGAATTAAATTCAAAATAGAACAGAGTTCAGAATAGTACAAAATTGAGAATAGAATAGAATAAAATTCAGAATAGAATTAAATTCATAATTGAATAAAATTCAGAAAAGCTTATAATACAGAACAGAACAGAATTCAGAAGAGAAGAGAATAAAATTCAGAATAGAATCACATTCAGAATAGAATAGAGTAAATTCAGAATAGTATTGAATTCAGAATAGAATAAATTTCAGAATAGAATAGAATAGAGAATAGAATAAAATTCAGAAAGGAATAAAATTCAGAATAGAATAGAGTTAACAATAGAGTAGATTTCAGAATAGAATAAAATTCATAATATAATAAAACTCAGAAATGCTGACAATTCAGAACAGAATAGATTTCAGAAAAGAATAGAATTCAGCATTTAATAGAATTCAGAATAGAATAGAATTCAGAATAGAATTCAATTCAAAATAGAACAGAATTCAGAATAGTACAAAATTCAGAACAGAATAGAATAAAATTCAGAATAGAATAAACTTCAAAATAAAATGGAATTGAGAATAGTATAAAATTCAGAAGAACAGCATAAAATTCAAAACAGAACAAAATTCAGAATAGAATAGTATAAAATTCAGAATAGAATAAAATTCAGAAAAGAATTATATTCATAATACAATTTAATTCAGAGTGGAATAGAATTCAATTCAAAATAGAACAGAATTCAGAATAGAATAAAATTCATGATTGAATAAAATTCAGAAAAGCTTAGAATACAGAACAGAAGAGAATTCAGAAGAGAAGAGAATAAAATTCAGAAAAGAATTGAATATAGAATAGAATTTAATTTAGAAGAGAATAGAATTCAGAATTGAATTAAATTCAAAATAGAATAGCATAGAATTCAGAATAGAATGGAGTTAGAATAGAATTCAGAATAGTATAAAATTCAGAATAGAATTAAATTCAAAATAGAATAGAATTGAGAATAGTATAAATTCTGAATAGAATAGCATAAAATTAAAAACAGAATAAAATTAAAGAATAGAATAGAATAAAATTCAGAATAGAATTAAATTCAAAATAGAACAGAATTGAGAATAGTATAAAATTTTGAATAGAATAGCATAAAATTCAAAACAGAATAAAATTAGGGAATAGAATAGAATAAAATTCAGAATAGAATCAAATTCAGAACAGAATAGAATGAATTCATGACAGTATTGAATTCAGAATAGAATAAATTTCAGAATAGAATAGAATAGAGAATGGAATAAAATTCAGAAAGGAATAAAATTCAGAAGAGAATAGAGTTAACAATAGGGTAGATTTCAGAATAGAATAAAATTCAGAAACGCTTACAATTCAGAACAGAATAGATTTCAGAATAGAATAGAATCCAGCATTTAATAGAATTCAGAATAGAATAGAATTCAGAATAGAATTGAAAAAATTCAGAACAGAATAAAATTCAGAAAAGAATTATATTCATAATACAATTTAATTCAAAATAAAACAGAATTCAGAATAGCACAAAATTCAGAACAGAAGAGAATAAAATTCAGAAGAGAATAAAATTCAAAATAAAATGGAATTGAGAATAGTATAAAATTCAGAAGAATAGCATAAAATTCAAAACAGAACAAAATTCTGAATAAAATAGCATAAAATTCAAAACAGAATAAAATTAGGGAATAGAACAGAATCAAATTCAGAATAGAATCAAATTCAGAATAGAATAGAATAAATTCAGAATAGTATTGAATTCAGAATAGAATAAATTTCAGAATAGAATAGAATTGAGAATAGAATAAAATTCAGAAAGGAATAAAATTCAGAATAGAATAAAATTCAGAAACGCTTACAATTCAGAAAAGAATAGATTTCAGAATAGAATAGAATTCAGCATTTAATAGAATTCAGAATAGAATAGAATTCAGAATAGAATTGAAAAAATTCAGAATAGAATAAAATTCAGAAAAGAATTATATTCATAATACAATTTAATTCAGAATAGAATTAAATTCAAAATAGAACAGAATTCAGAATAGTACAAAATTGATAATAGAATAGAATAAAATTCAGAATAGAATAAAATTCAGAATAGAATAAAATTCAAAATAAAATGGAATTGAGAATAGTATAAAATTCAGAAGAATAGCATAAAATTCAAAACAGAGCAAAATTCAGAATAGAATAGAATAAAATTCATAATAGAATAAAATTCATAATTGAATAAAATTCAGAAAAGCTTAGAATACAGAACAGAACAGAATTCAGAATTGAAGAGAATAAAATTCAGATTAGAATAAAATTCAGAAAAGAATTGAATTCAGAATAGAATTTAATTTAGAATAGAATAGAATAAAATTCAGAATAGAATTAAATTCAAAATAGAATAGAATTGAGAATAGTATAAAATTCTGAATAGAATAGCATAAAATTCAAAACAGAATAAAATTAGGGAACAGAATCGAATAAAATTCAGAATAGAATCAAATTCAGAATTGAATAGAATAAATTCATAATGGTATTGAATTCAGAATAGAATAAATTTCAGAATAGAATAGAAAATAGAATAAAATTCAGAAAGGAATAAAATTCAGAACAGAATAAAATTCAGAAAAGAATTATATTCATAATACAATTTAATTCAGAATAGAATAGAATTCAGAATAGAATTAAATTCAAAATAGAACAGAATTCAGAATAGTACAAAATTCAGAATAGAATAGCATAAAATGAAAAAGAGAATAAAATTAGGGAATAGAATCGAATAAAATTCAGAATAAAATCAAATTCAGAATAGAATAGAATAAATTTAGAATAGTATTGAATTCAGAATAGAATAAATTTCAGAATAGAATAGAGAGTAGAATAAAATTCAGAATAGAATGAAATTCAGAATAGAATCAAATTCAGAACAGAATAGAATAAATTCATGATAGTATTGAATTCAGAATAGAATAAATTTCAAAATAGAATAGAATAGAGAATGGAATAAAATTCAGAATAGAATAGAGTTAACAATGGAGTAGATTTCAGAACAGAATAAAATTCATACTAGAATAAAATTCAGAAACGCTTACCATTCAGAACAGAATAGATTTCAGAATAGAATAGAATCCAGCATTTAATAGAATTCAGAATAGAATAGAATTCAGAATTGAATTGAATAAAATTAAGAATAGAATAAAATTCAGAAAAGAATTATATTCATAATACAATTTAATTCAGAATAGAATAGAATTCAGAATACAATTCAATTCAAAATAGAACAGAATTCAGAATAGTACAAAATTCAGAATAGAATAAAATTCAAAATAAAATGGAATTGAGAATAGTATAAAATTCAGAAGAATAGCATAAAATTCAAAACAGAACAAAATTCAGAATAGAATTGAATAAAATTGAGAATAGAATAAAATTCAGAAAAGAATTATATTCATAATACAATTTAATTCAAAATAGAACATAATTCAGAATAGAATAAAATTCATAATTGAATAAAATTCAGAAAAGTTTAGAATACAGAACAGAAGAGAATTCAGAAGACAAGAGAATAAAATTCAGAAAAGAATTGAATATATAATAGAATTTAATTTAGAATAGAATTTAATTTAGAATAGAATAGAATTCAGAATTGAATTAAATTCAAAATAGAATAGATTAGAATTCAGAATAAAATAGAATTAGAATAGAATTGAGAATAGTATAAAATTCAGAATAGAATTAAATTCAAAATAGAATAGAATTGAGAATTTTATAAAATTCTGAACAGAACAGCATAAAATTCAAAACAGAATAAAATTAGGGAATAGAACAGAATCAAATTCAGAATAGAATCAAATTCAGAATAGAATAGAATAAATTCATAATAGTATTGAATTCAGAATAGAATAAATTTCAGAATAGAATAGAATAGAGAATAGAATAAAATTCAGAAAGGAATAAAATTCAGAATAGAATAAAATTCAGAAATGCTTACAATTCACAACACAATAGATTTCAGAATAGAATAGAATTCAGCATTTAATAGAATTCAGAATAGAACAGAATTCAGAATTGAATTCAATAAAATTCAGAATAGAATAAAATTCAGAAAAGAATTATATTCATAATACAATTTAATTCAGAACAGAATAGAATTCAGAATAGAATAAATTTCAGAATAGAATAGAATAGAGAATGGAATAAAATTCAGAAAGGAATAAAATTCAGAATAGAATAGAGTTAACAATAGGGTAGATTTCAGAATAGAATAAAATTCAGAATAGAATAAAATTCAAAATAGAATAAAATTCAGAAACGCTTACAATTCAGAACAGAATAGATTTCAGAAAAGAATAGAATTCAGCATTTAATAGAATTCAGAATAGAATAGAATTCAGAAACGCTTACAATTCACAACAGAATAGATTTCAGAATAGAATAGAATTCAGCATTTAATAGAATTCAGAACAGAATAGAATTCAGAATTGAATTGAATAAAATTCAGAATAGAATAAAATTCAGAAAAGAATTAGATTCATAATACAATTTAATTCAGAATAGAATAAAATTGAAAATAAAATGGAATTGAGAATAGTATAAAATTCAGAAGAATAGCATAAAATTCAAAATAGAACAAAATTCTGAATAAAATAGCATAAAATTCAAAACAGAATAAAATTAGGTAATAGAACAGAATAAAATTCAGAATAGAATCAAATTCAGAACAGAATAGAATGAATTCATGACAGTATTGAATTCAGAATAGAATAAATTTCAGAATAGAATAGAATAGAGAATAGAATAAACTTCAGAAAGGAATAAAATTCAGAATAGAATAAAATTCAGAAACGCTTACAATTCAGAAAAGAATAGATTTCAGAATAGAAAAGAATTCTGCATTTAATAGAATTCAGAATAGAATAGAATTCAGAATAGAATTGAAAAAATTCAGAATAGAATAAAATTCAGAAAAGAATTATATTCATAATACAATTTAATTCAGAATAGAACAGAATTCAGAATAGAATTAAATTCAAAATAGAACAGAATTCAGAATAGTACAAAATTCAAAATAGAATAGAATAAAATTCAAAATAAAATGGAATTGAGAATAGTATAAAATTCAGAAGAATAGCATAAAATTCAAAACAGAACAAAATTCAGAATAGAATAAAATTCATAATTGAATAAAATTCAGAAAAGCTTAGAATACAGAACAGAACAGAATTCAGAAGAGAAGAGAATAAAATTCAGATTAGAATAAAATTCAGAAAAGAATTGAATTCAGAATAGAATTTAAATTAGAATAGAATAGAATAAAATTCAGAATAGAATTAAATTCAAAATAGAATAGAATTGAGAATAGTATAAAATTCTCAAATAGAATAGCATAAAATTCAAAAAAGAATAAAATTAGGGAATAGAATCGAATAAAATTCAGAATAGAATCAAATTCAGAATTGAATAGAATAAATTCATAATAGTATTGAATTCAGAATAGAATAAATTTCAGAATAGAATAGAATTGAGAATAGAATAAAATTCAGAAAGGAATAAAATTCAGAATAGAATAAAATTCAGAAATGCTTACAATTCACAACAAAATAGATTTCAGAATAGAATAGAATTCAGCATTTAATAGAATTCAGAATAGAATAGAATTCAGAATAGAATTGAATAAAATTCAGAATAGAATAAAATTCAGAAAAGAATTAGATTCATAATACAATTTAATTCAGAATAGCATAGAATTCAGAATAGAATAAAATTCAAAATAAAATGGAATTGAGAATAGTATAAAATTCAGAAGAATAGCATAAAATTAAAAACAGAATAAAATTAGGGAATAGAATAGAAAAAAATTCAGAATAGAATTAAATTCAAGATACAACAGAATTGAGAATAGTATAAAATTCTGAATAGAATAGCATAAAATTCAAAACAGAATAAAATTAGGTAATAGAATAGAATAAAATTCAGAATAGAATCAAATTCAGAACAGAATAGAATAAATTCATGATAGTATTGAATTCAGAATAGAATTGAATAAAATTCAGAATAGAATAAAATTCAGAAAAGAATTATATTCATAATACAATTTAATTCAGAATAGAATAGAATTCAGAATACAATTCAATTCAAAATAGAACATAATTCAGAATAGTACAAAATTCAGAATAGAATAGAATAAAACTCAGAATAGAATAAAATTCAAAATAAAATGGAATTGAGAATAGTATAAAATTCAGAAGAATAGCATAAAATTCAAAACAGATCAAAATTCAGAATAGAATAGAATAAAATTCAGAATAGAATAAAATTCATAATTGAATAAAATTCAGAAAAGCTTAGAATACAGAACAGAACAGAATTCAGAAGAGAAGAGAATAAAATTCAGATTAGAATAAAATTCAGAAAAGAATTGAATTCAGAATAGAATTTAAATTAGAATAGAATAGAATAGAATTCAGAATAGAATTAAATTCAAAATAGAATAGAATTGAGAATAGTATAAAATTCTCAATAGAATAGCATAAAATTCAAAAAAGAATAAAATTAGGGAATAGAATCGAATAAAATTCAGAATAGAATCAAATTCAGAATTGAATAGAATAAATTCATAATAGTATTGAATTCAGAATAGAATAAATTTCAGAATAGAATAGAATAGAGAATAGAATAAAATTCAGAAAGGAATAAAATTCAGAATAGAATAAAATTCAGAAATGCTTACAATTCACAACAGAATAGATTTCAGAATAGAATAGAATTCAGCATTTAATAGAATTCAGAATAGAATAGAATTCAGAATTGAATTGAATAAAATTCAGAATAGAATAAAATTCAGAAAAGAATTATATTCATAATACAATTTAATTCAGAATAGAATAGAATTCAGAATAGAATTAATTCAAAATAGAACAGAATTCAGAATAGTACAAAATTCAGAATAGAATAGCATAAAATTCAAAACAGAATAAAATTAGGGAATAGAATCGAATAAAATTCAGAATAGAATCAAATTCAGAATTGAATAGAATAAATTCAGAATAGTATTGAATTCAGAATAGAATAAATTTCAGAATAGAATCAATAGAGAATAGAATAAAATTCAGAAAGGAATAAAAATAATAATAGAATAAAATTCAGAAATGCTTACAATTCACAACAGAATAGACTTCAGAATAGAATAGAATTCAGCATTTAATAAAATTCAGAATAGAATAAATTTAAGAAAAGAATTAGATTCATAATACAAATTAATTTAGAATAGCATAGAATTCAGAATAGAATAAAATTCAAAATAAAATGCAATTGAGAATAGTATAAAATTCAGAAGAACAGCATAAAATTCAAAACAGAACAAAATTCAGAATAGAATAGTATAAAATTCAGAATAGAATAAAATTCAGAAAAGAATAAAATTCAGAAAAGAATTATATTCATAATACAATTTAATTCAGAATAGAATAGAATTCAGAATAGAATTAAATTCAAAATAGAACAGAATTCAGAATAGTACAAAATTCAGAATAGAATAGCATAAAATGAAAAAGAGAATAAAATTAGGGAATAGAATCGAATAAAATTCAGAATAAAATCAAATTGGAATAGAATTCAATTCAAAATAGAACAGAATTCAGAATAGAATAAAATTCATAATTGAATAAAATTCAGAAAAGCTTAGAATACAGAACAGAAGAGAATTCAGAAGAGAAGAGAATAAAATTCAGAAAAGAATTGAATATAGAATAGAGTTTAATTTAGAATAGAATAGAATTCAGAATAGTATTGAATTCAGAATACAATAAATTTCAGAATAGAATAGAATAGAGAATGGAATAAAATTCAGAAAGGAATAAAATTCAGAATAGAATAAAATTCAGAAATGCTTACAATTCACAACAGAATAGATTTCAGAATAGAATAGAATTAAGCATTTAATAGAATTCAGAATAGAAATAAATAAAATTCAGAATAGAATAAAATTCAGAAAAGAATTATATTCATAATACAATTAAATTCAAAATAGAACAGAATTCAGAATAGTACAAAATTCAGAACAGAATAGAATAAAATTCAGAATAGAATAAAATTCAAAATAGAATAAAATTCAGAAAAGCTTAGAATACAGAACAGAACAGAATTCAGAAGAGAAGAGAATAAAATTCAGATTAGAATAAAATTCAGAAAAGAATTGAATTCAGAATAGAATTTAAATTAGAATAGAATAGAATAGAATTCAGAATAGAATTAAATTCAAAATAGAATAGAATTGAGAATAGTATAAAATTCTCAATAGAATAGCATAAAATTCAAAAAAGAATAAAATTAGGGAATAGAATCGAATAAAATTCAGAATAGAATCAAATTCAGAATTGAATAGAATAAATTCATAATAGTATTGAATTCAGAATAGAATAAATTTCAGAATAGAATAGAATAGAGAATAGAATAAAATTCAGAAAGGAATAAAATTCAGAATAGAATAAAATTCAGAAATGCTTACAATTCACAACAGAATAGATTTCAGAATAGAATAGAATTCAGCATTTAATAGAATTCAGAATAGAATAGAATTCAGAATTGAATTGAATAAAATTCAGAATAGAATAAAATTCAGAAAAGAATTATATTCATAATACAATTTAATTCAGAATAGAATAGAATTCAGAATAGAATTAATTCAAAATAGAACAGAATTCAGAATAGTACAAAATTCAGAATAGAATAGCATAAAATTCAAAACAGAATAAAATTAGGGAATAGAATCGAATAAAATTCAGAATAGAATCAAATTCAGAATTGAATAGAATAAATTCAGAATAGTATTGAATTCAGAATAGAATAAATTTCAGAATAGAATCAATAGAGAATAGAATAAAATTCAGAAAGGAATAAAAATAATAATAGAATAAAATTCAGAAATGCTTACAATTCACAACAGAATAGACTTCAGAATAGAATAGAATTCAGCATTTAATAAAATTCAGAATAGAATAAATTTAAGAAAAGAATTAGATTCATAATACAAATTAATTTAGAATAGCATAGAATTCAGAATAGAATAAAATTCAAAATAAAATGCAATTGAGAATAGTATAAAATTCAGAAGAACAGCATAAAATTCAAAACAGAACAAAATTCAGAATAGAATAGTATAAAATTCAGAATAGAATAAAATTCAGAAAAGAATTATATTCATAATACAATTTAATTCAGAATAGAATAGAATTCAGAATAGAATTAAATTCAAAATAGAACAGAATTCAGAATAGTACAAAATTCAGAATAGAATAGCATAAAATGAAAAAGAGAATAAAATTAGGGAATAGAATCGAATAAAATTCAGAATAAAATCAAATTGGAATAGAATTCAATTCAAAATAGAACAGAATTCAGAATAGAATAAAATTCATAATTGAATAAAATTCAGAAAAGCTTAGAATACAGAACAGAAGAGAATTCAGAAGAGAAGAGAATAAAATTCAGAAAAGAATTGAATATAGAATAGAGTTTAATTTAGAATAGAATAGAATTCAGAATAGTATTGAATTCAGAATACAATAAATTTCAGAATAGAATAGAATAGAGAATGGAATAAAATTCAGAAAGGAATAAAATTCAGAATAGAATAAAATTCAGAAATGCTTACAATTCACAACAGAATAGATTTCAGAATAGAATAGAAGTCAGCATTTAATAGAATTCAGAATAGAAATAAATAAAATTCAGAATAGAATAAAATTCAGAAAAGAATTATATTCATAATACAATTAAATTCAAAATAGAACAGAATTCAGAATAGTACAAAATTCAGAACAGAATAGAATAAAATTCAGAATAGAATAAAATTCAAAATAGAATAAAATTCAGAAACGCTTACAATTCAGAACAGAATAGATTTCAGAACAGAGTAGAATTCAGCATTTAATAGCATTCAGAACAGAATAGAATTCAGAAAAGAATTATATTCATAATACAATTTAATTCAGAATAGAACAGAATTCAGAATAGAACTAAATTCAAAATAGAACAGAATTCAGAATAGTACAAAATTGAGAATAGAATAGAATAAAATTCATAATTGAATAAAATTCAGAAAAGCTTATAATACAGAACAGAATAGAATTCTGAATAGAATTCAATTCAAAATAGAACAGAATTCAGAATAGTACAAAATTCAGAATAGGATAGAATAAAATTCAGAATAGAATAAAATTCATAATTGAATAAAACTCAGAAAAGCTTATAATACAGAACAGAACAGAATTCAGAAGAGAAGAGAATAAAATTCAGAATAGAATCACATTCAGAATAGAATAGAATAAATTCAGAATAGTATTGAATTCAGAATAGAATAAATTTCAGAATAGAATAGAATAGAGAATAGAATAAAATTCAGAAAGGAATAAAATTCAGAATAGAATAGATTTAACAATAGAGTAGATTTCAGAATAGAATAAAATTCAGAATAGAATAAACTTCAAAATAAAATGGAATTTAGAATAGTATAAAATTCAGAAGAACAGCATAAAATTCAAAACAGAACAAAATTCAGAATAGAATAAAATTCAGAAAAGAATTATATTCATAATACAATTTAATTCAGAGTGGAATAGAATTCAATTCAAAATAGAACAGAATTCAGAATAGAATAAAATTCATGATTGAATAAAATTCAGAAAAGCTTAGAATACAGAACAGAAGAGAATTCAGAAGACAAGAGAATAAAATTCAGAAAAGAATTGAATATAGAATAGAATTTAATTTAGAATAGAATAGAATTCAGAATTGAATTAAATTCAAAATAGAATAGCATAGAATTCAGAATAGAATGGAGTTAGAATAGAATTCAGAATAGCATAAAATTCAGAATAGAATTAAATTCAAAATAGAATAGAATTGAGAATAGTATAAATTCTGAATAGAATAGCATAAAATTCAAAACAGAATAAAATTAGGGAATAGAATAGAATCAAATTCAGAATAGAATCAAATTCAGAACAGAATAGAATAAATTCATGATAGTATTGAATTCAGAATAGAATTGAATAAAATTCAGAATAGAAAAAATTCAGAAAAGAATTATATTCATAATACAATTCAATTCAGAATAGAATAGAATTCAGAATACAATTCAATTCAAAATAGAACAGAATTCAGAATAGTACAAAATTCAGAATAGAATAGAATAAAACTCAGAATAGAATAAAATTCAAAATAAAATGGAATTGAGAATAGTATAAAATTCAGAAGAATAGCATAAAATTCAAAACAGAACAAAATTCAGAATAGAATAGAATAAAATTGAGAATAGAATAAAATTCAGAAAAGAATCATATTCATAATACAATTTAATTGAAAATAGAAGAGAATTCAGAATAGTACAAAATTCAGAATAGAATAGAATAAAATTCAGAATAGAATAAATTCAAAATAAAATGGAATTGAGAATAGTATAAAATTCAGAAGAATAGCATAAAATTCAAAACAGAACAAAATTCAGAATAGAATAGAATAAAATTGAGAATAGAATAAAATTCAGAAAAGAATTATATTCATAATACAATTTAATTCAAAATAGAACAGAATTCAGAATAGTACGAAATTGAGAATAGAATAGAATAAATTCAGAATAGTATTGAATTCAGAATAGAATAAATTTCAGACTAGAATAGAATAGAGAATAGAATAAAATTCAGAAAAGAATAGATTTCAGAAAAGAATAGAATTCAGCATTTAATACAATTCAGAATAGAATAGAATAAATTCAGAATAGTATTGAATTTAGAATAGAATAAATTTCAGAATAGAATAGAAAATAGAATAAAATTCAGAAAGGAATAAAATTCAGAATAGAATAGAGTTAACAATAGAGTAGATTTCAGAATAGCATAAAATTCATAAAAGAATAAAATTGAGAAACGCTTACAATTCAGAACAGAATAGATTTAAGAATAGAATAAAATAGAATGAAGCATTTAATAGAATTCAGAAAAGAATAGAATTCAGAATAGAATTCAATAAAATTCAGAATAGAATAAAATTCAGAAAAGAATTATATTCATAATACAATTTAATTCAAAATAGAACAGAATTCAGAATAGTACAAAATTCAGAATAGAATAGAATAAATTCAGAATAGTATTGAATTCAGAGTAGAATAAATTTCAGAATAGAATAGAGAATAGAAAAAAATTCAGAAAGGAATAAAATTCATAATAGAACAAAATTCAGAAATGCTTACAATTCACAACAGAAAAGATTTCAGAATAGAATAGAATTCAGCATTTAATAGAATTCAGAATAGAATAGAATTCAGAATAGAATTGAATAAAATTCAGAATAGAATAAAATTCAGAAAAGAATTAGATTCATAATACAATTTAATTTTAGAATAGCATAGAATTCAGAATAGAATTAAATTCAAAATAAAATGGAATTGAGAATAGTATAAAATTCAGAAGAATAGCATAAAATTAAAAACAGAATAAAATTAGGGAATAGAATAGAATAAAATACAGAATAGATTAAAATTCAGAAAAGAATTAGATTCATAATACAATTTAATTCAGAATAGAACAGAATTCAGAATAGAATTAAATCCAAAATAGAACAGAATTCAGAATAGTACAAAATTCAGAATAGAATAGCATAAAATTAAAAAAAGAATAAAATTAGGGAATAGAATAG
Organism: Hydrophis major; assembly: GCA_033807585.1. Lineage (NCBI taxonomy): Eukaryota > Metazoa > Chordata > Lepidosauria > Squamata > Elapidae > Hydrophis > Hydrophis major. The sequence goes on along the minus strand of JAUCBL010000093.1, from coordinate 48,605 downwards.
AATAAAATTCAGAATAGAATTAAATTCAAAATAGAACAGAATTGAGAATAGTATAAAATTCTGAATAGAATAGCATAAAATTCAAAACAGAATAAAATTAGGGAATAGAATAGAATCAAATTCAGAATAGAATAAAATTCAGAACAGAATAGAAGAAATTCATGATAGTATTGAATTCAGAATAGAATTGAAAAAAATTCAGAATAGAATAAAATTAAGAAAAGCATTATATTCATAATACAATTTAATTCAGAATAGAATAGAATTCAGAATACAATTCAATTCAAAATAGAACAGAATTCAGAATAGTACAAAATTCAGAATAGAATAGAATAAAACTCAGAATAGAATAAAATTCAAAATAAAATGGAATTGAGAATAGTATAAAATTCAGAAGAATAGCATAAAATTCAAAACAGAACAAAATTCAGAACAGAATAGAATAAAATTGAGAATAGAATAAAATTCAGAAAAGAATTATATTCATAATACAATTTAATTCAAAATAGAACAGAATTCAGAATAGTACGAAATTGAGAATAGAATAGAATAAATTCAGAATAGTATTGAATTAAGAATAGAATAAATTTCAGAATAGAATAGAAAATAGAATAAAATTCAGAAAGGAATAAAATTCAGAATAGAATAGAGTTAACAATAGAGTAGATTTCAGAATAGCATAAAATTCATAAAAGAATAAAATTGAGAAACGCTTACAATTCAGAACAGAATAGATTTAAGAATAGAATAAAATAGAATGAAGCATTTAATAGAATTCAGAAAAGAATAGAATTCAGAATAGAATTCAATAAAATTCAGAATAGAATAAAATTCAGAAAAGAATTATATTCATAATACAATTTAATTCAGAATAGAATAGAATTCAGAATAGAATTAATTCAAAATAGAACAGAATTCAGAATAGTACAAAATTCAGAATAGAATAGCATAAAATTCAAAATAGAATAAAATTAGGGAATAGAATCGAATAAAATTCAGAATAGAATTAAATTCAAAATAGAACAGAATTGAGAATAGTATAAAATTCTGAATAGAACAGAATTCAGAATAGTACAAAATTCAGAATAGAATAGAATAAAACTCAGAATAGAATAAAATTCAAAATAAAATGGAATTGAGAATAGCATAAAATTCAGAAGAATAGCATAAAATTCAAAACAGAACAAAATTCAGAATAGAATAGAATAAAATTGAGAATAGAATAAAATTCAGAAAAGAATCATATTCATAATACAATTTAATTGAAAATAGAAGAGAATTCAGAATAGTACAAAATTCAGAATAGAATAGAATAAAACTCAGAATAGAATAAAATTCAAAATAAAAGGGAATTGAGAATAGTATAAAATTCAGAAGAATAGCATAAAATTCAAAACAGAACAAAATTCAGAATAGAATAGAATAAAATTCAGAATAGAATAAAATTCAGAAAAGAATTATATTCATAATACAATTTAATTCAAAATAGAACAGAATTCAGAATAGTACAAAATTCAGAATAGAATAGAATAAATTCAGAATAGTATTGAATTCAGAGTAGAATAAATTTCAGAAAAGAATAGAGAATAGAAAAAAATTCAGAAAGGAATAAAATTCATAATAGAACAAAATTCAGAAATGCTTACAATTCACAACAGAAAAGATTTCAGAATAGAATAGAATTCAGCATTTAATAGAATTCAGAATAGAATAGAATTCAGAATAGAATTGAATAAAATTCAGAATAGAATAAAATTCAGAAAAGAATTAGATTCAAAATACAATTTAATTTTAGAACAGCATAGAATTCAGAATAGAATTAAATTCAAAATAAAATGGAATTGAGAATAGTATAAAATTCAGAAGAATAGCATAAAATTAAAAACAGAATAAAATTAGGGAATAGAATAGAATAAAATTCAGAATAGAATAAAATTCAGAAAAGAATTAGATTCATAATACAATTTAATTCAGAATAGCATAGAATTCAGAATAGAATTAAATTCAAAATAAAATGAAATTGAGAATAGTATAAAATTCAGAGGAATAGCATAAAATTAAAAACAGAATAAAATTAGGGAATAGAATAGAATAAAATTCAGAATAGAATTAAATTTAGAATAGAACAGAATTGAGAATAGTATAAAATTCTGAATAGAATAGCATAAAATTCAAAACAGAATAAAATTAGGGAATAGAATAGAATCAAATTCAGAATAGAATCAAATTCAGAACAGAATAGAATAAATTCATGATAGTATTGAATTCAGAATAGAATTGAATAAAATTCAGAATAGAAAAAATTCAGAAAAGAATTATATTCATTATACAATTCAATTCAGAATAGAATAGAATTCAGAATAGAATTAAATCCAAAATAGAACAGAATTCAGAATAGTACAAAATTTAGAATCGAATAGCATAAAATTAAAAACAGAATAAAATTAGGGAATAGAATAGAATAAAATTCAGAATAGAATTAAATTCAAGATACAACAGAATTGAGAATAGTATAAAATTCTGAATAGAATAGCATAAAATTCAAAACAGAATAAAATTAGGTAATAGAATAGAATCAAATTCAGAATAGAATCAAATTCAGAACAGAATAGAATAAATTCATGATAGTATTGAATTCAGAATAGAATTGAATAAAATTCAGAATAGAATAAAATTCAGAAAAGAATTATATTCATAATACAATTTAATTCAGAATAGAATAGAATTCAGAATACAATTCAATTCAAAATAGAACATAATTCAGAATAGTACAAAATTCAGAATAGAATAGAATAAAACTCAGAATAGAATAAAATTCAAAATAAAATGGAATTGAGAATAGTATAAAATTCAGAAGAATAGCATAAAATTCAAAACAGATCAAAATTCAGAATAGAATAGAATAAAATTCAGAATAGAATAAAATTCATAATTGAATAAAATTCAGAAAAGCTTAGAATACAGAACAGAACAGAATTCAGAAGAGAAGAGAATAAAATTCAGATTAGAATAAAATTCAGAAAAGAATTGAATTCAGAATAGAATTTAAATTAGAATAGAATAGAATAGAATTCAGAATAGAATTAAATTCAAAATAGAATAGAATTGAGAATAGTATAAAATTCTCAATAGAATAGCATAAAATTCAAAAAAGAATAAAATTAGGGAATAGAATCGAATAAAATTCAGAATAGAATCAAATTCAGAATTGAATAGAATAAATTCATAATAGTATTGAATTCAGAATAGAATAAATTTCAGAATAGAATAGAATAGAGAATAGAATAAAATTCAGAAAGGAATAAAATTCAGAATAGAATAAAATTCAGAAATGCTTACAATTCACAACAGAATAGATTTCAGAATAGAATAGAATTCAGCATTTAATAGAATTCAGAATAGAATAGAATTCAGAATTGAATTGAATAAAATTCAGAATAGAATAAAATTCAGAAAAGAATTATATTCATAATACAATTTAATTCAGAATAGAATAGAATTCAGAATAGAATTAATTCAAAATAGAACAGAATTCAGAATAGTACAAAATTCAGAATAGAATAGCATAAAATTCAAAACAGAATAAAATTAGGGAATAGAATCGAATAAAATTCAGAATAGAATCAAATTCAGAATTGAATAGAATAAATTCAGAATAGTATTGAATTCAGAATAGAATAAATTTCAGAATAGAATCAATAGAGAATAGAATAAAATTCAGAAAGGAATAAAAATAATAATAGAATAAAATTCAGAAATGCTTACAATTCACAACAGAATAGACTTCAGAATAGAATAGAATTCAGCATTTAATAAAATTCAGAATAGAATAAATTTAAGAAAAGAATTAGATTCATAATACAAATTAATTTAGAATAGCATAGAATTCAGAATAGAATAAAATTCAAAATAAAATGCAATTGAGAATAGTATAAAATTCAGAAGAACAGCATAAAATTCAAAACAGAACAAAATTCAGAATAGAATAGTATAAAATTCAGAATAGAATAAAATTCAGAAAAGAATAAAATTCAGAAAAGAATTATATTCATAATACAATTTAATTCAGAATAGAATAGAATTCAGAATAGAATTAAATTCAAAATAGAACAGAATTCAGAATAGTACAAAATTCAGAATAGAATAGCATAAAATGAAAAAGAGAATAAAATTAGGGAATAGAATCGAATAAAATTCAGAATAAAATCAAATTGGAATAGAATTCAATTCAAAATAGAACAGAATTCAGAATAGAATAAAATTCATAATTGAATAAAATTCAGAAAAGCTTAGAATACAGAACAGAAGAGAATTCAGAAGAGAAGAGAATAAAATTCAGAAAAGAATTGAATATAGAATAGAGTTTAATTTAGAATAGAATAGAATTCAGAATAGTATTGAATTCAGAATACAATAAATTTCAGAATAGAATAGAATAGAGAATGGAATAAAATTCAGAAAGGAATAAAATTCAGAATAGAATAAAATTCAGAAATGCTTACAATTCACAACAGAATAGATTTCAGAATAGAATAGAATTCAGCATTTAATAGAATTCAGAATAGAAATAAATAAAATTCAGAATAGAATAAAATTCAGAAAAGAATTATATTCATAATACAATTAAATTCAAAATAGAACAGAATTCAGAATAGTACAAAATTCAGAACAGAATAGAATAAAATTCAGAATAGAATAAAATTCAAAATAGAATAAAATTCAGAAACGCTTACAATTCAGAACAGAATAGATTTCAGAACAGAGTAGAATTCAGCATTTAATAGCATTCAGAACAGAATAGAATTCAGAAAAGAATTATATTCATAATACAATTTAATTCAGAATAGAACAGAATTCAGAATAGAACTAAATTCAAAATAGAACAGAATTCAGAATAGTACAAAATTGAGAATAGAATAGAATAAAATTCATAATTGAATAAAATTCAGAAAAGCTTATAATACAGAACAGAATAGAATTCTGAATAGAATTCAATTCAAAATAGAACAGAATTCAGAATAGTACAAAATTCAGAATAGGATAGAATAAAATTCAGAATAGAATAAAATTCATAATTGAATAAAACTCAGAAAAGCTTATAATACAGAACAGAACAGAATTCAGAAGAGAAGAGAATAAAATTCAGAATAGAATCACATTCAGAATAGAATAGAATAAATTCAGAATAGTATTGAATTCAGAATAGAATAAATTTCAGAATAGAATAGAATAGAGAATAGAATAAAATTCAGAAAGGAATAAAATTCAGAATAGAATAGATTTAACAATAGAGTAGATTTCAGAATAGAATAAAATTCAGAATAGAATAAACTTCAAAATAAAATGGAATTTAGAATAGTATAAAATTCAGAAGAACAGCATAAAATTCAAAACAGAACAAAATTCAGAATAGAATAAAATTCAGAAAAGAATTATATTCATAATACAATTTAATTCAGAGTGGAATAGAATTCAATTCAAAATAGAACAGAATTCAGAATAGAATAAAATTCATGATTGAATAAAATTCAGAAAAGCTTAGAATACAGAACAGAAGAGAATTCAGAAGACAAGAGAATAAAATTCAGAAAAGAATTGAATATAGAATAGAATTTAATTTAGAATAGAATAGAATTCAGAATTGAATTAAATTCAAAATAGAATAGCATAGAATTCAGAATAGAATGGAGTTAGAATAGAATTCAGAATAGTATAAAATTCAGAATAGAATTAAATTCAAAATAGAATAGAATTGAGAATAGTATAAATTCTGAATAGAATAGCATAAAATTCAAAACAGAATAAAATTAGGGAATAGAATAGAATCAAATTCAGAATAGAATCAAATTCAGAACAGAATAGAATAAATTCATGATAGTATTGAATTCAGAATAGAATTGAATAAAATTCAGAATAGAAAAAATTCAGAAAAGAATTATATTCATAATACAATTCAATTCAGAATAGAATAGAATTCAGAATACAATTCAATTCAAAATAGAACAGAATTCAGAATAGTACAAAATTCAGAATAGAATAGAATAAAACTCAGAATAGAATAAAATTCAAAATAAAATGGAATTGAGAATAGTATAAAATTCAGAAGAATAGCATAAAATTCAAAACAGAACAAAATTCAGAATAGAATAGAATAAAATTGAGAATAGAATAAAATTCAGAAAAGAATCATATTCATAATACAATTTAATTGAAAATAGAAGAGAATTCAGAATAGTACAAAATTCAGAATAGAATAGAATAAAATTCAGAATAGAATAAATTCAAAATAAAATGGAATTGAGAATAGTATAAAATTCAGAAGAATAGCATAAAATTCAAAACAGAACAAAATTCAGAATAGAATAGAATAAAATTGAGAATAGAATAAAATTCAGAAAAGAATTATATTCATAATACAATTTAATTCAAAATAGAACAGAATTCAGAATAGTACGAAATTGAGAATAGAATAGAATAAATTCAGAATAGTATTGAATTCAGAATAGAATAAATTTCAGACTAGAATAGAATAGAGAATAGAATAAAATTCAGAAAAGAATAGATTTCAGAAAAGAATAGAATTCAGCATTTAATACAATTCAGAATAGAATAGAATAAATTCAGAATAGTATTGAATTTAGAATAGAATAAATTTCAGAATAGAATAGAAAATAGAATAAAATTCAGAAAGGAATAAAATTCAGAATAGAATAGAGTTAACAATAGAGTAGATTTCAGAATAGCATAAAATTCATAAAAGAATAAAATTGAGAAACGCTTACAATTCAGAACAGAATAGATTTAAGAATAGAATAAAATAGAATGAAGCATTTAATAGAATTCAGAAAAGAATAGAATTCAGAATAGAATTCAATAAAATTCAGAATAGAATAAAATTCAGAAAAGAATTATATTCATAATACAATTTAATTCAAAATAGAACAGAATTCAGAATAGTACAAAATTCAGAATAGAATAGAATAAATTCAGAATAGTATTGAATTCAGAGTAGAATAAATTTCAGAATAGAATAGAGAATAGAAAAAAATTCAGAAAGGAATAAAATTCATAATAGAACAAAATTCAGAAATGCTTACAATTCACAACAGAAAAGATTTCAGAATAGAATAGAATTCAGCATTTAATAGAATTCAGAATAGAATAGAATTCAGAATAGAATTGAATAAAATTCAGAATAGAATAAAATTCAGAAAAGAATTAGATTCATAATACAATTTAATTTTAGAATAGCATAGAATTCAGAATAGAATTAAATTCAAAATAAAATGGAATTGAGAATAGTATAAAATTCAGAAGAAGAGCATAAAATTAAAAACAGAATAAAATTAGGGAATAGAATAGAATAAAATACAGAATAGAATAAAATTCAGAAAAGAATTAGATTCATAATACAATTTAATTCAGAATAGAACAGAATTCAGAATAGAATTAAATCCAAAATAGAACAGAATTCAGAATAGTACAAAATTCAGAATAGAATAGCATAAAATTAAAAAAAGAATAAAATTAGGGAATAGAATAGAATAAAATTCAGAATAGAATTAAATTCAAAATAGAACAGAATTGAGAATAGTATAAAATTCTGAATAGAATAGCATAAAATTCAAAACAGAATAAAATTAGGGAATAGAATAGAATCAAATTCAGAATAGAATAAAATTCAGAACAGAATAGAAGAAATTCATGATAGTATTGAATTCAGAATAGAATTGAAAAAAATTCAGAATAGAATAAAATTAAGAAAAGCATTATATTCATAATACAATTTAATTCAGAATAGAATAGAATTCAGAATACAATTCAATTCAAAATAGAACAGAATTCAGAATAGTACAAAATTCAGAATAGAATAGAATAAAACTCAGAATAGAATAAAATTCAAAATAAAATGGAATTGAGAATAGTATAAAATTCAGAAGAATAGCATAAAATTCAAAACAGAACAAAATTCAGAACAGAATAGAATAAAATTGAGAATAGAATAAAATTCAGAAAAGAATTATATTCATAATACAATTTAATTCAAAATAGAACAGAATTCAGAATAGTACGAATTTGAGAATAGAATAGAATAAATTCAGAATAGTATTGAATTAAGAATAGAATAAATTTCAGAATAGAATAGAAAATAGAATAAAATTCAGAAAGGAATAAAATTCAGAATAGAATAGAGTTAACAATAGAGTAGATTTCAGAATAGCATAAAATTCATAAAAGAATAAAATTGAGAAACGCTTACAATTCAGAACAGAATAGATTTAAGAATAGAATAAAATAGAATGAAGCATTTAATAGAATTCAGAAAAGAATAGAATTCAGAATAGAATTCAATAAAATTCAGAATAGAATAAAATTCAGAAAAGAATTATATTCATAATACAATTTAATTCAGAATAGAATAGAATTCAGAATAGAATTAATTCAAAATAGAACAGAATTCAGAATAGTACAAAATTCAGAATAGAATAGCATAAAATTCAAAATAGAATAAAATTAGGGAATAGAATCGAATAAAATTCAGAATAGAATTAAATTCAAAATAGAACAGAATTGAGAATAGTATAAAATTCTGAATAGAACAGAATTCAGAATAGTACAAAATTCAGAATAGAATAGAATAAAACTCAGAATAGAATAAAATTCAAAATAAAATGGAATTGAGAATAGTATAAAATTCAGAAGAATAGCATAAAATTCAAAACAGAACAAAATTCAGAATAGAATAGAATAAAATTGAGAATAGAATAAAATTCAGAAAAGAATCATATTCATAATACAATTTAATTGAAAATAGAAGAGAATTCAGAATAGTACAAATTTCAGAATAGAATAGAATAAAACTCAGAATAGAATAAAATTCAAAATAAAAGGGAATTGAGAATAGTATAAAATTCAGAAGAATAGCATAAAATTCAAAACAGAACAAAATTCAGAATAGAATAGAATAAAATTCAGAATAGAATAAAATTCAGAAAAGAATTATATTCATAATACAATTTAATTCAAAATAGAACAGAATTCAGAATAGTACAAAATTCAGAATAGAATAGAATAAATTCAGAATAGTATTGAATTCAGAGTAGAATAAATTTCAGAAAAGAATAGAGAATAGAAAAAAATTCAGAAAGGAATAAAATTCATAATAGAACAAAATTCAGAAATGCTTACAATTCACAACAGAAAAGATTTCAGAATAGAATAGAATTCAGCATTTAATAGAATTCAGAATAGAATAGAATTCAGAATAGAATTGAATAAAATTCAGAATAGAATAAAATTCAGAAAAGAATTAGATTCAAAATACAATTTAATTTTAGAACAGCATAGAATTCAGAATAGAATTAAATTCAAAATAAAATGGAATTGAGAATAGTATAAAATTCAGAAGAATAGCATAAAATTAAAAACAGAATAAAATTAGGGAATAGAATAGAATAAAATTCAGAATAGAATAAAATTCAGAAAAGAATTAGATTCATAATACAATTTAATTCAGAATAGCATAGAATTCAGAATAGAATTAAATTCAAAATAAAATGGAATTGAGAATAGTATAAAATTCAGAGGAATAGCATAAAATTAAAAACAGAATAAAATTAGGGAATAGAATAGAATAAAATTCAGAATAGAATTAAATTTAGAATAGAACAGAATTGAGAATAGTATAAAATTCTGAATAGAATAGCATAAAATTCAAAACAGAATAAAATTAGGGAATAGAATAGAATCAAATTCAGAATAGAATCAAATTCAGAACAGAATAGAATAAATTCATGATAGTATTGAATTCAGAATAGAATTGAATAAAATTCAGAATAGAAAAAATTCAGAAAAAAATTATATTCATAATACAATTCAATTCAGAATAGAATAGAATTCAGAATACAATTCAATTCAAAATAGAACAGAATTCAGAATAGTACAAAATTCAGAATAGAATAGAATAAAACTCAGAATAGAATAAAATTCAAAATAAAATGGAATTGAGAATAGTATAAAATTCAGAAGAATAGCATAAAATTCAAAACAGAACAAAATTCAGAATAGAATAGAATAAAATTGAGAATAGAATAAAATTCAGAACAGAATTATATTCATAATACAATTTAATTCAAAATAGAACAGAATTCAGAATAGTACGAAATTGAGAATAGAATAGAATAAATTCAGAATAGTATTGAATTAAGAATAGAATAAATTTCAGAATAGAATAGAAAATAGAATATAATTCAGAAAGGAATAAAATTCAGAATAGAATAGAGTTAACAATAGAGTAGATTTCAGAATAGCATAAAATTCATAAAAGAATAAAATTGAGAAACGCTTACAATTCAGAACAGAATAGATTTAAGAATAGAATAAAATAGAATGAAGCATTTAATAGAATTCAGAAAAGAATAGAATTCAGAATAGAATTCAATAAAATTCAGAATAGAATAAAATTCAGAAAAGAATTATATTCATAATACAATTTAATTCAGAATAGAATAGAATTCAGAATAGAATTAATTCAAAATAGAACAGAATTCAGAATAGTACAAAATTCAGAATAGAATAGCATAAAATTCAAAATAGAATAAAATTAGGGAATAGAATCGAATAAAATTCAGAATAGAATTAAATTCAAAATAGAACAGAATTGAGAATAGTATAAAATTCTGAATAGAACAGAATTCAGAATAGTACAAAATTCAGAATAGAATAGAATAAAACTCAGAATAGAATAAAATTCAAAATAAAATGGAATTGAGAATAGTATAAAATTCAGAAGAATAGCATAAAATTCAAAACAGAACAAAATTCAGAACAGAATAGAATAAAATTGAGAATAGAATAAAATTCAGAAAAGAATCATATTCATAATACAATTTAATTGAAAATAGAAGAGAATTCAGAATAGTACAAAATTCAGAATAGAATAGAATAAAATTCAGAATAGAATAAAATTCAAAATAAAATGGAATTGAGAATAGTATAAAATTCAGAAGAATAGCATAAAATTCAAAACAGAACAAAATTCAGAATAGAATAGAATAAAATTGAGAATAGAATAAAATTCAGAAAAGAATTATATTCATAATACAATTTAATTCAAAATAGAACAGAATTCAGAATAGTACAAAATTCAGAATAGAATAGAATAAATTCAGAATAGTATTGAATTCAGAGTAGAATAAATTTCAGAAAAGAATAGAGAATAGAAAAAAATTCAGAAAGGAATAAAATTCATAATAGAACAAAATTCAGAAATGCTTACAATTCACAACAGAAAAGATTTCAGAATAGAATAGAATTCAGCATTTAATAGAATTCAGAATAGAATAGAATTCAGAATAGAATTGAATAAAATTCAGAATAGAATAAAATTCAGAAAAGAATTAGATTCATAATACAATTTAATTTTAGAATAGCATAGAATTCAGAATAGAATTAAATTCAAAATAAAATGGAATTGAGAATAGTATAAAATTCAGAAGAATAGCATAAAATTAAAAACAGAATAAAATTAGGGAATAGAATAGAATAAAATACAGAATAGAATAAAATTCAGAAAAGAATTAGATTCACAATACAATTTAATTCAGAATAGAACAGAATTCAGAATAGAATTAAATCCAAAATAGAACAGAATTCAGAATAGTACAAAATTCAGAATAGAATAGCATAAAATTAAAAAAAGAATAAAATTAGGGAATAGAATAGAATAAAATTCAGAATAGAATTAAATTCAAAATAGAACAGAATTGAGAATAGTATAAAATTCTGAATAGAATAGCATAAAATTCAAAACAGAATAAAATTAGGGAATAGAATAGAATCAAATTCAGAATAGAATAAAATTCAGAACAGAATAGAAGAAATTCATGATAGTATTGAATTCAGAATAGAATTGAAAAAAATTCAGAATAGAATAAAATTAAGAAAAGCATTATATTCATAATACAATTTAATTCAGAATAGAATAGAATTCAGAATACAATTCAATTCAAAATAGAACAGAATTCAGAATAGTACAAAATTCAGAATAGAATAGAATAAAACTCAGAATAGAATAAAATTCAAAATAAAATGGAATTGAGAATAGTATAAAATTCAGAAGAATAGCATAAAATTCAAAACAGAACAAAATTCAGAACAGAATAGAATAAAATTGAGAATAGAATAAAATTCAGAAAAGAATTATATTCATAATACAATTTAATTCAAAATAGAACAGAATTCAGAATAGTACGAATTTGAGAATAGAATAGAATAAATTCAGAATAGTATTGAATTAAGAATAGAATAAATTTCAGAATAGAATAGAAAATAGAATAAAATTCAGAAAGGAATAAAATTCAGAATAGAATAGAGTTAACAATAGAGTAGATTTCAGAATAGCATAAAATTCATAAAAGAATAAAATTGAGAAACGCTTACAATTCAGAACAGAATAGATTTAAGAATAGAATAAAATAGAATGAAGCATTTAATAGAATTCAGAAAAGAATAGAATTCAGAATAGAATTCAATAAAATTCAGAATAGAATAAAATTCAGAAAAGAATTATATTCATAATACAATTTAATTCAGAATAGAATAGAATTCAGAATAGAATTAATTCAAAATAGAACAGAATTCAGAATAGTACAAAATTCAGAATAGAATAGCATAAAATTCAAAATAGAATAAAATTAGGGAATAGAATCGAATAAAATTCAGAATAGAATTAAATTCAAAATAGAACAGAATTGAGAATAGTATAAAATTCTGAATAGAACAGAATTCAGAATAGTACAAAATTCAGAATAGAATAGAATAAAACTCAGAATAGAATAAAATTCAAAATAAAATGGAATTGAGAATAGTATAAAATTCAGAAGAATAGCATAAAATTCAAAACAGAACAAAATTCAGAATAGAATAGAATAAAATTGAGAATAGAATAAAATTCAGAAAAGAATCATATTCATAATACAATTTAATTGAAAATAGAAGAGAATTCAGAATAGTACAAATTTCAGAATAGAATAGAATAAAACTCAGAATAGAATAAAATTCAAAATAAAAGGGAATTGAGAATAGTATAAAATTCAGAAGAATAGCATAAAATTCAAAACAGAACAAAATTCAGAATAGAATAGAATAAAATTCAGAATAGAATAAAATTCAGAAAAGAATTATATTCATAATACAATTTAATTCAAAATAGAACAGAATTCAGAATAGTACAAAATTCAGAATAGAATAGAATAAATTCAGAATAGTATTGAATTCAGAGTAGAATAAATTTCAGAAAAGAATAGAGAATAGAAAAAAATTCAGAAAGGAATAAAATTCATAATAGAACAAAATTCAGAAATGCTTACAATTCACAACAGAAAAGATTTCAGAATAGAATAGAATTCAGCATTTAATAGAATTCAGAATAGAATAGAATTCAGAATAGAATTGAATAAAATTCAGAATAGAATAAAATTCAGAAAAGAATTAGATTCAAAATACAATTTAATTTTAGAACAGCATAGAATTCAGAATAGAATTAAATTCAAAATAAAATGGAATTGAGAATAGTATAAAATTCAGAAGAATAGCATAAAATTAAAAACAGAATAAAATTAGGGAATAGAATAGAATAAAATTCAGAATAGAATAAAATTCAGAAAAGAATTAGATTCATAATACAATTTAATTCAGAATAGCATAGAATTCAGAATAGAATTAAATTCAAAATAAAATGGAATTGAGAATAGTATAAAATTCAGAGGAATAGCATAAAATTAAAAACAGAATAAAATTAGGGAATAGAATAGAATAAAATTCAGAATAGAATTAAATTTAGAATAGAACAGAATTGAGAATAGTATAAAATTCTGAATAGAATAGCATAAAATTCAAAACAGAATAAAATTAGGGAATAGAATAGAATCAAATTCAGAATAGAATCAAATTCAGAACAGAATAGAATAAATTCATGATAGTATTGAATTCAGAATAGAATTGAATAAAATTCAGAATAGAAAAAATTCAGAAAAAAATTATATTCATAATACAATTCAATTCAGAATAGAATAGAATTCAGAATACAATTCAATTCAAAATAGAACAGAATTCAGAATAGTACAAAATTCAGAATAGAATAGAATAAAACTCAGAATAGAATAAAATTCAAAATAAAATGGAATTGAGAATAGTATAAAATTCAGAAGAATAGCATAAAATTCAAAACAGAACAAAATTCAGAATAGAATAGAATAAAATTGAGAATAGAATAAAATTCAGAACAGAATTATATTCATAATACAATTTAATTCAAAATAGAACAGAATTCAGAATAGTACGAAATTGAGAATAGAATAGAATAAATTCAGAATAGTATTGAATTAAGAATAGAATAAATTTCAGAATAGAATAGAAAATAGAATATAATTCAGAAAGGAATAAAATTCAGAATAGAATAGAGTTAACAATAGAGTAGATTTCAGAATAGCATAAAATTCATAAAAGAATAAAATTGAGAAACGCTTACAATTCAGAACAGAATAGATTTAAGAATAGAATAAAATAGAATGAAGCATTTAATAGAATTCAGAAAAGAATAGAATTCAGAATAGAATTCAATAAAATTCAGAATAGAATAAAATTCAGAAAAGAATTATATTCATAATACAATTTAATTCAGAATAGAATAGAATTCAGAATAGAATTAATTCAAAATAGAACAGAATTCAGAATAGTACAAAATTCAGAATAGAATAGCATAAAATTCAAAATAGAATAAAATTAGGGAATAGAATCGAATAAAATTCAGAATAGAATTAAATTCAAAATAGAACAGAATTGAGAATAGTATAAAATTCTGAATAGAACAGAATTCAGAATAGTACAAAATTCAGAATAGAATAGAATAAAACTCAGAATAGAATAAAATTCAAAATAAAATGGAATTGAGAATAGTATAAAATTCAGAAGAATAGCATAAAATTCAAAACAGAACAAAATTCAGAACAGAATAGAATAAAATTGAGAATAGAATAAAATTCAGAAAAGAATCATATTCATAATACAATTTAATTGAAAATAGAAGAGAATTCAGAATAGTACAAAATTCAGAATAGAATAGAATAAAATTCAGAATAGAATAAAATTCAAAATAAAATGGAATTGAGAATAGTATAAAATTCAGAAGAATAGCATAAAATTCAAAACAGAACAAAATTCAGAATAGAATAGAATAAAATTGAGAATAGAATAAAATTCAGAAAAGAATTATATTCATAATACAATTTAATTCAAAATAGAACAGAATTCAGAATAGTACAAAATTCAGAATAGAATAGAATAAATTCAGAATAGTATTGAATTCAGAGTAGAATAAATTTCAGAAAAGAATAGAGAATAGAAAAAAATTCAGAAAGGAATAAAATTCATAATAGAACAAAATTCAGAAATGCTTACAATTCACAACAGAAAAGATTTCAGAATAGAATAGAATTCAGCATTTAATAGAATTCAGAATAGAATAGAATTCAGAATAGAATTGAATAAAATTCAGAATAGAATAAAATTCAGAAAAGAATTAGATTCATAATACAATTTAATTTTAGAATAGCATAGAATTCAGAATAGAATTAAATTCAAAATAAAATGGAATTGAGAATAGTATAAAATTCAGAAGAATAGCATAAAATTAAAAACAGAATAAAATTAGGGAATAGAATAGAATAAAATACAGAATAGAATAAAATTCAGAAAAGAATTAGATTCACAATACAATTTAATTCAGAATAGAACAGAATTCAGAATAGAATTAAATCCAAAATAGAACAGAATTCAGAATAGTACAAAATTCAGAATAGAATAGCATAAAATTAAAAAAAGAATAAAATTAGGGAATAGAATAGAATAAAATTCAGAATAGAATTAAATTCAAAATAGAACAGAATTGAGAATAGTATAAAATTCTGAATAGAATAGCATAAAATTCAAAACAGAATAAAATTAGGGAATAGAATAGAATCAAATTCAGAATAGAATAAAATTCAGAACAGAATAGAATAAATTCATGATAGTATTGAATTCAGAATAGAATTGAAAAAAATTCAGAATAGAATAAAATTAAGAAAAGCATTATATTCATAATACAATTTAATTCAGAATAGAATAGAATTCAGAATACAATTCAATTCAAAATAGAACAGAATTCAGAATAGTACAAAATTCAGAATAGAATAGAATAAAACTCAGAATAGAATAAAATTCAAAATAAAATGGAACTGAGAATAGCATAAAATTCAAAACAGAACAAAATTCAGAACAGAATAGAATAAAATTGAGAATAGAATAAAATTCAGAAAAGAATTATATTCATAATACAATTTAATTCAAAATAGAACAGAATTCAGAATAGTACGAAATTGAGAATAGAATAGAATAGAATTCAGCATTTAATACAATTCAGAATAGAATAGAATAAATTCAGAATAGTATTGAATTCAGAATAGAATAAATTTCAGAATAGAATAGAGAATAGAATAAAATTCAGAAAAGAATAGATTTCAGAATAGAATAGAATTCAGCATTTAATACAATTCAGAATAGAATAGAATAAATTCAGAATAGTATTGAATTCAGAATAGAATAAATTTCAGAATAGAATAGAAAATAGAATAAAATTCAGAAAGGAATAAAATTCAGAATAGAATAGAGTTAACAATAGAGTAGATTTCAGAATAGCATAAAATTCATAAAAGAATAAAATTGAGAAACGCTTACAATTCAGAACAGAATAGATTTAAGAATAGAATAAAATAGAATGAAGCATTTAATAGAATTCAGAAAAGAATAGAATTCAGAATAGAATTCAATAAAATTCAGAATAGAATAAAATTCAGAAAAGAATTATATTCATAACACAATTTAATTCAGAATAGAATAGAATTCAGAATAGAATTAATTCAAAATAGAACAGAATTCAGAATAGTACAAAATTCAGAACAGAATAGCATAAAATTCAAAATAGAATAAAATTAGAGAATAGAATCGAATAAAATTCAGAATAGAATTAAATTCAAAATAGAACAGAATTGAGAATAGTATAAAATTCTGAATAGAATAGCATAAAATTCAAAACACAATAAAATTAGGGAATAGAATAGAATCAAATTCAGAATAAAATCAAATTCAGAACAGAATAGAATAAATTCATGATAGTATTGAATTCAGAATAGAATAAATTTCAGAATAGAATAGAATAGAGAATGGAATAAAATTCAGAATAGAATAGAGTTAACAATGGAGTAGATTTCAGAACAGAATAAAATTCATACTAGAATAAAATTCAGAAACGCTTACCATTCAGAACAGAATAGATTTCAGAATAGAATAGAATCCAGCATTTAATAGAATTCAGAATAGAATAGAATTCAGAATTGAATTGAATAAAATTAAGAATAGAATAAAATTCAGAAAAGAATTATATTCATAATACAATTTAATTCAGAATAGAATAGAATTCAGAATACAATTCAATTCAAAATAGAACAGAATTCAGAATAGTACAAAATTCAGAATAGAATAAAATTCAAAATAAAATGGAATTGAGAATAGTATAAAATTCAGAAGAATAGCATAAAATTCAAAACAGAACAAAATTCAGAATAGAATTGAATAAAATTGAGAATAGAATAAAATTCAGAAAAGAATTATATTCATAATACAATTTAATTCAAAATAAAACAGAATTCAGAATAGTACAAAATTCAGAACAGAAGAGAATAAAATTCAGAAGAGAATAAAATTCAAAATAAAATGGAATTGAGAATAGTATAAAATTCAGAAGAATAGCATAAAATTCAAAACAGAATAAAATTCTGAATAAAATAGCATAAAATTCAAAGCAGAATAAAATTAGGGAATAGAACAGAATCAAATTCAGAATAGAATCAAATTCAGAATAGAATAGAATAAATTCAGAATAGTATTGAATTCAGAATAGAATAAATTTCAGAATAGAATAGAATTGAGAATAGTATAAATTCTGAATAGAATAGCATAAAATTAAAAACAGAATAAAATTAAAGAATAGAATAGAATAAAATTCAGAATAGAATTAAATTCAAAATAGAACAGAATTGAGAATAGTATAAAATTTTGAATAGAATAGCATAAAATTCAAACAATAAAATTAGGGAATAGAATAGAATAAAATTCAGAATAGAATCAAATTCAGAACAGAATAGAATGAATTCATGACAGTATTGAATTCAGAATAGAATAAATTTCAGAATAGAATAGAATAGAGAATGGAATAAAATTCAGAAAGGAATAAAATTCAGAATAGAATAGAGTTAACAATGGAGTAGATTTCAGAATAGAATAAAATTCAGAAACGCTTACAATTCAGAACAGAATAGATTTCAGAACAGAATAGAATCCAGCATTTAATAGAATTCAGAATAGAATAGAATTCAGAATAGAATTGAAAAATTCAGAACAGAATAAAATTCAGAAAAGAATTATATTCATAATACAATTTAATTCAAAATAAAACAGAATTCAGAATAGTACAAAATTCAGAACAGAATAGAATAAAATTCAGAAGAGAATAAAATTCAAAATAAAATGGAATTGAGAATAGTATAAAATTCAGAAGAATAGCATAAAATTCAAAACAGAACAAAATTCTGAATAAAATAGCATAAAATTCAAAACAGAATAAAATTAGGGAATAGAACAGAATCAAATTCAGAATAGAATCAAATTCAGAATAGAATAGAATAAATTCAGAATAGCATTGAATTCAGAATAGAATAAATTTCAGAATAGAATAGAATAGAGAATAGAATAAAATTCAGAAAGGAATAAAATTCAGAATAGAATAAAATTCAGAAACGCTTACAATTCAGAAAAGAATAGATTTCAGAATAGAATTCAGCATTTAATAGAATTCAGAATAGAATAGAATTCAGAATAGAATTGAAAAAATTCAGAATAGAATAAAATTCAGAAAAGAATTATATTCATAATACAATTTAATTCAGAATAGAATTAAATTCAAAATAAAATGGAATTGAGAATAGTATAAAATTCAGAAGAATAGCATAAAATTCAAAACAGAGCAAAATTCATAATAGAATAGAATAAAATTCATAATAGAATAAAATTCATAATTGAATAAAATTCAGAAAAGCTTAGAATACAGAACAGAACAGAATTCAGAATTGAAGAGAATAAAATTCAGATTAGAATAAAATTCAGAAAAGAATTGAATTCAGAATAGAATTTAATTTAGAATAGAATAGAATAAAATTCAGAATAGAATTAAATTCAAAATAGAATAGAATTGAGAATAGTATAAAATTCTGAATAGAATAGCATAAAATTCAAAACAGAATAAAATTAGGGAACAGAATCGAATAAAATTCAGAATAGAATCAAATTCAGAATTGAATAGAATAAATTCAAAATGGTATTGAATTCAGAATAGAATAAATTTCAGAATAGAATAGAAAATAGAATAAAATTCAGAAAGGAATAAAATTCAGAACAGAATAAAATTCAGAAAAGAATTATATTCATAATACAATTTAATTCAGAATAGAATAGAATTCAGAATAGAATTAAATTCAAAATAGAACAGAATTCAGAATAGTACAAAATTCAGAATAGAATAGCATAAAATGAAAAAGAGAATAAAATTAGGGAATAGAATCGAATAAAATTCAGAATAAAATCAAATTCAGAATAGAATAGAATAAATTTAGAATAGTATTGAATTCAGAATAGAATAAATTTCAGAATAGAATAGAAAGTAGAATAAAATTCAGAATAGAATGAAATTCAGAATAGAATCAAATTCAGAACAGAATAGAATAAATTCATGATAGTATTGAATTCAGAATAGAATAAATTTCAGAATAGAATAGAATAGAGAATGGAATAAAATTCAGAATAGAATAGAGTTAACAATGGAGTAGATTTCAGAACAGAATAAAATTCATACTAGAATAAAATTCAGAAACGCTTACCATTCAGAACAGAATAGATTTCAGAATAGAATAGAATCCAGCATTTAATAGAATTCAGAATAGAATAGAATTCAGAATTGAATTGAATAAAATTAAGAATAGAATAAAATTCAGAAAAGAATTATATTCATAATACAATTTAATTCAGAATAGAATAGAATTCAGAATACAATTCAATTCAAAATAGAACAGAATTCAGAATAGTACAAAATTCAGAATAGAATAAAATTCAAAATAAAATGGAATTGAGAATAGTATAAAATTCAGAAGAATAGCATAAAATTCAAAACAGAACAAAATTCAGAATAGAATTGAATAAAATTGAGAATAGAATAAAATTCAGAAAAGAATTATATTCATAATACAATTTAATTCAAAATAGAACATAATTCAGAAGAGAATAAAATTCATAATTGAATAAAATTCAGAAAAGTTTAGAATACAGAACAGAAGAGAATTCAGAAGACAAGAGAATAAAATTCAGAAAAGAATTGAATATATAATAGAATTTAATTTAGAATAGAATTTAATTTAGAATAGAATAGAATTCAGAATTGAATTAAATTCAAAATAGAATAGATTAGAATTCAGAATAAAATAGAATTAGAATAGAATTGAGAATAGTATAAAATTCAGAATAGAATTAAATTCAAAATAGAACAGAATTCAGAATAGTACAAAATTCAGAATAGAATAGCATAAAATGAAAAAGAGAATAAAATTAGGGAATAGAATCGAATAAAATTCAGAATAAAATCAAATTCAGAATAGAATAGAATAAATTTAGAATAGTATTGAATTCAGAATAGAATAAATTTCAGAATGGAATAGAGAGTAGAATAAAATTCAGAATAGAATGAAATTCAGAATAGAATCAAATTCAGAACAGAATAGAATAAATTCATAATAGTATTGAATTCAGAATAGAATAAATTTCAGAATAGAATAGAATAGAGAATAGAATAAAATTCACAACAGAATAGATTTCAGAATAGAATAAAATTCAGAATAGAATAAAATTCAGAAAAGAACTTTATTCATAATACAATTTAATTCAGAATAGAATAGAATTCAGAATAGAATAAATTTCAGAATAGAATAGAATAGAGAATGGAATAAAATTCAGAAAGGAATAAAATTCAGAATAGAATAGAGTTAACAATAGGGTAGATTTCAGAATAGAATAAAATTCAGAATAGAATAAAATTCAAAATAGAATAAAATTCAGAAACGCTTACAATTCAGAACAGAATAGATTTCAGAAAAGAATAGAATTCAGCATTTAATAGAATTCAGAATAGAATAGAATTCAGAAAAGAATTATATTCATATTACAATTTAATTCAGAATAGAACAGAATTCAGAATAGAATTAAATTCAAAATAGAACAGAATTCAGAATAGTACAAAATTGAGAATAGAATAGAATAAAATTCAGAATAGAATAAAATTCATAATTGAATAAAATTCAGAAAAGCTTATAATACAGAACAGAACAGAATTCAGAAGAGAAGAGAATAAAATTCAGAATAGAATCACATTCAGAATAGAATAGATTTCAGAATAGAAAAGAATTCAGCATTTAATAGAATTCAGAAGAGAAGAGAATTCAGAATAGAATTGAATAAAATATAGAATAGAATAAAATTCAGAAAAGAATTATATTCATTATACAATTTAATTCAGAATAGAATAGAATTCAGAATAGAATTAAATTCAAAATAGAACAGAATTCAGAATAGTACAAAATTCAGAATAGAATAGCAGAAAATTAAAAACAGAATAAAATTAGGGAATAGAATAGAATAAAATTCAGAATAGAATTAAATTCAAAATAGAACAGAATTGAGAATAGTATAAAATTCTGAATAGAATTGCATAAAATTCAAAACAGAATAAAATTAGGGAATAGAATAGAATCAAATTCAGAATAAAATCAAATTCAGAACAGAATAGAATAAATTCATGATAGTATTGAATTCAGAATAGAATAAATTTCAGAATAGAATAGAATAGAGAATGGAATAAAATTCAGAAAGGAATAAAATTCAGAATAGAATAGAGTTAACAATAGGGTAGATTTCAGAATAGAATAAAATTCAGAATAGAATAAAATTCAAAATAGAATAAAATTCAGAAACGCTTACAATTCAGAACAGAATAGAATAGAGCATTTAATAGAATTCAGAATAGAATAGAGTTCAGAAAAGAATTATATTCATATTACAATTTAATTCAGAATAGAACAGAATTCAGAATAGAATTAAATTCAAAATAGAACAGAGTTCAGAATAGTACAAAATTGAGAATAGAATAGAATAAAATTCAGAATAGAATTAAATTCATAATTGAATAAAATTCAGAAAAGCTTATAATACAGAACAGAACAGAATTCAGAAGAGAAGAGAATAAAATTCAGAATAGAATCACATTCAGAATAGAATAGAGTAAATTCAGAATAGTATTCAATTCAGAATAGAATAAATTTCAGAATAGAATAGAATAGAGAATAGAATAAAATTCAGAAAGGAATAAAATTCAGAATAGAATAGAGTTAACAATAGAGTAGATTTCAGAATAGAATAAAATTCATAATAGAATAAAACTCAGAAACGCTGACAATTCAGAACAGAACACATTTCAGAAAAGAATAGAATTCAGCATTTAATAGAATTCAGAATAGAATTCAATTCAAAATAGAACAGAATTCAGAATAGTACAAAATTCAGAACAGAATAGAATAAAATTCAGAATAGAATAAACTTCAAAATAAAATGGAATTGAGAATAGTATAAAATTCAGAAGAACAGCATAAAATTCAAAACAGAACAAAATTCAGAAAAGAATTATATTCATAATACAATTTAATTCAGAGTGGAATAGAATTCAATTCAAAATAGAACAGAATTCAGAATAGAATAAAATTCATGATTGAATAAAATTCAGAAAAGCTTAGAATACAGAACAGAAGAGAATTCAGAAGAGAAGAGAATAAAATTCAGAAAAGAATTGAATATAGAATAGAATTTAATTTAGAATAGAATAGAATTCAGAATTGAATTAAATTCAAAATAGAATAGCATAGAATTCAGAATAGAATGGAGTTAGAATAGAATTCAGAATAGTATAAAATTCAGAATAGAATTAAATTCAAAATAGAATAGAATTGAGAATAGTATAAATTCTGAATAGAATAGCATAAAATTAAAAACAGAATAAAATTAAAGAATAGAATAGAATAAAATTCAGAATAGAATTAAATTCAAAATAGAACAGAATTGAGAATAGTATAAAATTTTGAATAGAATAGCATAAAATTCAAAACAGAATAAAATTAGGGAATAGAATAGAATAAAATTCAGAATAGAATCAACTTCAGAACAGAATAGAATGAATTCATGACAGTATTGAATTCAGAATAGAATAAATTTCAGAATAGAATAGAATAGAGAATGGAATAAAATTCAGAAAGGAATAAAATTCAGAATAGAATAGAGTTAACAATGGAGTAGATTTCAGAATAGAATAAAATTCAGAAACGCTTACAATTCAGAACAGAATAGATTTCAGAATAGAATAGAATCCAGCATTTAATAGAATTCAGAATAGAATAGAATTCAGAATAGAATAAACTTCAAAATAAAATGGAATTGAGAATAGTATAAAATTCAGAAGAACAGCATAAAATTCAAAACAGAACAAAATTCAGAAAAGAATTATATTCATAATACAATTTAATTCAAAATAAAACAGAATTCAGAATAGCACAAAATTCAGAACAGAATAGAATAAAATTCAGAAGAGAATAAAATTCAAAATAAAATGGAATTGAGAATAGTATAAAATTCAGAAGAATAGCATAAAATTCAAAACAGAACAAAATTCTGAATAAAATAGCATAAAATTCAAAACAGAATAAAATTAGGGAATAGAACAGAATCAAATTCAGAATAGAATCAAATTCAGAATAGAATAGAATAAATTCAGAATAGTATTGAATTCAGAATAGAATAAATTTCAGAATAGAATAGAATAGAGAACAGAATAAAATTCAGAAAGGAATAAAATTCAGAATAGAATAAAATTCAGAAACGCTTACAATTCAGAAAAGAATAGATTTCAGAATAGAATAGAATTCAAATAATTATATTCATAATACAATTTAATTCAGAATAGAATTAAATTCAAAAAAGAACAGAATTCAGAATAGTACAAAATTGAGAATAGAATAGAATAAAATTCAGAATAGAATAAAATTCAGAATAGAATAAAATTCAAAATAAAATGGAATTGAGAATAGTATAAAATTCAGAGGAATAGCATAAAATTCAAAACAGAGCAAAATTCAGAATAGAATAGAATAAAATTCATAATAGAATAAAATTCATAATTGAATAAAATTCAGAAAAGCTTAGAATACAGAACAGAACAGAATTCGGAATTGAAGAGAATAAAATTCAGATTAGAATAAAATTCAGAAAAGAATTGAATTCAGAATA
This sequence comes from Hydrophis major, assembly GCA_033807585.1. Lineage (NCBI taxonomy): Eukaryota > Metazoa > Chordata > Lepidosauria > Squamata > Elapidae > Hydrophis > Hydrophis major. The sequence continues at coordinate 24,077 of JAUCBL010000093.1, read as the reverse complement.
GAATTTAATTTAGAATAGAATAGAATAGAATTCAGAATAGAATTAAATTCAAAATAGAATAGATTTGAGAATAGTATAAAATTCTGAATAGAATAGCATAAAATTCAAAACAGAATAAAATTAGGGAACAGAATCGAATAAAATTCAGAATAGAATCAAATTCAGAATTGAATAGAATAAATTCATAATGGTATTGAATTCAGAATAGAATAAATTTCAGAATAGAATAGAAAATAGAATAAAATTCAGAAAGGAATAAAATTCAGAACAGAATAAAATTCAGAAAAGAATTATATTCATAATACAATTTAATTCAAAATAGAACATAATTCAGAATAGAATAAAATTCATAATTGAATAAAATTCAGAAAAGCTTAGAATACAGAACAGAACAGAATTCAGAATTGAAGAGAATAAAATTCAGATTAGAATAAAATTCAGAAAAGAATTGAATTCAGAATAGAATTTAATTTAGAATAGAATAGAATAGAATTCAGAATAGAATTAAATTCAAAATAGAATAGATTTGAGAATAGTATAAAATTCTGAATAGAATAGCATAAAATTCAAAACAGAATAAAATTAGGGAACAGAATCGAATAAAATTCAGAATAGAATCAAATTCAGAATTGAATAGAATAAATTCATAATGGTATTGAATTCAGAATAGAATAAATTTCAGAATAGAATAGAAAATAGAATAAAATTCAGAAAGGAATAAAATTCAGAACAGAATAAAATTCAGAAAAGAATTATATTCATAATACAATTTAATTCAAAATAGAACATAATTCAGAATAGAATAAAATTCATAATTGAATAAAATTCAGAAAAGTTTAGAATACAGAACAGAAGAGAATTCAGAAGACAAGAGAATAAAATTCAGAAAAGAATTGAATATATAATAGAATTTAATTTAGAATAGAATTTAATTTAGAATAGAATAGAATTCAGAATTGAATTAAATTCAAAATAGAATAGATTAGAATTCAGAATAAAATAGAATTAGAATAGAATTGAGAATAGTATAAAATTCAGAATAGAATTAAATTCAAAATAGAATAGAATTGAGAATTTTATAAAATTCTGAATAGAACAGCATAAAATTCAAAACAGAATAAAATTAGGGAATAGAACAGAATCAAATTCAGAATAGAATCAAATTCAGAATAGAATAGAATAAATTCATAATAGTATTGAATTCAGAATAGAATAAATTTCAGAATAGAATAGAATAGAGAATAGAATAAAATTCACAACAGAATAGATTTCAGAATAGAATAAAATTCAGAATAGAATAAAATTCAGAAAAGAATTATATTCATAATACAATTTAATTCAGAATAGAATAGAATTCAGAATAGAATAAATTTCAGAATAGAATAGAATAGAGAATGGAATAAAATTCAGAAAGGAATAAAATTCAGAATAGAATAGAGTTAACAATAGGGTAGATTTCAGAATAGAATAAAATTCAGAATAGAATAAAATTCAAAATAGAATAAAATTCAGAAACGCTTACAATTCAGAACAGAATAGATTTCAGAAAAGAATAGAATTCAGCATTTAATAGAATTCAGAATAGAATAGAATTCAGAAAAGAATTATATTCATATTACAATTTAATTCAGAATAGAACAGAATTCAGAATAGAATTAAATTCAAAATAGAACAGAATTCAGAATAGTACAAAATTGAGAATAGAATAGAATAAAATTCAGAATAGAATAAAATTCATAATTGAATAAAATTCAGAAAAGCTTATAATACAGAACAGAACAGAATTCAGAAGAGAAGAGAATAAAATTCAGAATAGAATCACATTCAGAATAGAATAGATTTCAGAATAGAAAAGAATTCAGCATTTAATAGAATTCAGAAGAGAAGAGAATTCAGAATAGAATTGAATAAAATATAGAATAGAATAAAATCCAGAAAAGAATTATATTCATTATACAATTTAATTCAGAATAGAATAGAATTCAGAATAGAATTAAATTCAAAATAGAACAGAATTCAGAATAGTACAAAATTGAGAATAGAATAGAATAAAATTCAGAATAGAATAAAATTCATAATTGAATAAAATTCAGAAAAGCTTATAATACAGAACAGAACAGAATTCAGAAGAGAAGAGAATAAAATTCAGAATAGAATCACATTCAGAATAGAATAGATTTCAGAATAGAAAAGAATTCAGCATTTAATAGAATTCAGAAGAGAAGAGAATTCAGAATAGAATTGAATAAAATATAGAATAGAATAAAATCCAGAAAAGAATTATATTCATTATACAATTTAATTCAGAATAGAATAGAATTCAGAATAGAATTAAATTCAAAATAGAACAGAATTCAGAATAGTACAAAATTCAGAATAGAATAGCAGAAAATTAAAAACAGAATAAAATTAGGGAATAGAATAGAATAAAATTCAGAATAGAATTAAATTCAAAATAGAACAGAATTGAGAATAGTATAAAATTCTGAATAGAATAGCATAAAATTCAAAACAGAATAAAATTAGGGAATAGAATAGAATCAAATTCAGAATAAAATCAAATTCAGAACAGAATAGAATAAATTCATGATAGTATTGAATTCAGAATAGAATAAAATTCAGAATTGAATTGAATAAAATTCAGAATAGAATAAAATTCAGAAAAGAATTATATTCATAATACAATTTAATTCAGAATAGAATAAAATTCAGAAAAGAATTATATTCATAATACAATTTAATTCAGAATAGAATAGAATTCAGAATAGAATTAAATCCAAAATAGAACAGAATTCAGAATAGTACAAAATTCAGAATAGAATAGAATAAAATTCAGAATAGAATAAAATTCAAAATAAAATGGAATTGAGAATAGTATAAAATTCAGAAGAATAGCATAAAATTCAAAACAGAACAAAATTCAGAACAGAATAGAATAAAATTGAGAATAGAATAAAATTCAGAAAATTATTCTATTCATAATACAATTTAATTCAAAATAGAACAGAATTCAGAATAGTACAAAATTGAGAATAGAATAGAATAAATTCAGAATAGTATTGAATTCAGAATAGAATAAAATTCAGCATTTAATACAATTCAGAATAGAATAGAATAAATTCAGAATAGTATTGAATTCAGAATAGTATTGAATTCAGAATAGAATAAATTTCAGAATAGAATAGAAAATAGAATAAAATTCAGAAAGGAATAAAATTCAGAATAGAATAGAGTTAACAATAGAGTAGATTTCAGAATAGCATAAAATTCATAAAAGAATAAAATTCAGAAACGCTTACAATTCAGAACAGAATAGATTTAAGAATAGAATAGAATAGAATGAAGCATTTAATAGAATTCAGAAAAGAATAGAATTCAGAATAGAATTGAATAAAATTCAGAATAGAATAAAATTCAGAAAAGAATTAGATTCATAATACAATTTAATTCAGAATAGAATAGAATTCAGAATAGAATTAATTCAAAATAGAACAGAATTCAGAATAGTACAAAATTCAGAATAGAATAGCATAAAATTCAAAATAGAATAAAATTAGGGAATAGAATCGAATAAAATTCAGAATAGAATTAAATTCAAAATAGAACAGAATTCAGAATAGTACAAAATTTAGAATAGAATAGCATAAAATTCAAAACAGAATAAAATTAGGGAATAGAATAGAATCAAATTCAGAATAAAATCAAATTCAGAACAGAATAGAATAAATTCATGATAGTATTGAATTCAGAATAGAATAAATTTCAGAATAGAATAGAATAGAATAGAGAATGGAATAAAATTCAGAAAGGAATAAAATTCAGAATAGAATAGAGTTAACAATGGAGTAGATTTCAGAATAGAATAAAATTCAGAAACGCTTACAATTCAGAACAGAACAGATTTCAGAATAGAATAGAATATAGCATTTAATAGAATTCAGAATAGAATGGAATTCAGAATAGAATTGAATAAAATTCAGAATAGAATAAAATTCAGAAAAGAATGAGATTCATAATACAATTTAATTCAGAATAGCATAGAATTCAGAATAGAATTAAATTCAAAATAAAATGGAATTGAGAATAATATAAAATTCATAAGAATAGCATAAAATTAAAAACAGAATAAAATTAGGGAATAGAATAGTATAAAATTCTGAATAAAACAGAATTCAGAATAGTACAAAATTCAGAATAGAATAGAATAAAACTCAGAATAGAATAAAATTCAAAATAAAATGGAATTGAGAATAGTATAAAACTCAGAAGAATAGCATAAAATTCAAAACAGAACAAAATTCAGAATAGAATAGAATAAAATTGAGAATAGAATAAAATTCAGAAAAGAATTATATTCATAATACAATTTAATTCAAAATAGAACAGAATTCAGAATAGTACAAAATTCAGAATAGAATAGAATAAATTCAGAATAGTATTGAATTCAGAGTAGAATAAATTTCAGAATAGAATAGAGAATAGAAAAAAATTCAGAAAGGAATAAAATTCATAATAGAATAAAATTCAGAAAAGAATTAGATTCATAATACAATTTAATTCAGAATAGAACAGAATTCAGAATAGAATTAAATTCAAAATAGAACAGAATTCAGAATAGTATAAAATTCTGAATAGAATAGCATAAAATTCAAAACAGAATAAAATTAGGGAATAGAATAGAATCAAATTCAGAATAAAATCAAATTCAGAACAGAATAGAATAGAATAAATTCATGATAGTACTGAATTCAGAATAGAATAAATTTCAGAATAGAGTAGAATAGAGAATGGAATAAAATTCAGAAAGGAATAAAATTCAGAATAGAATAGAGTTAACAATAGAGTAGATTTCAGAATAGAATAAAATTCATAAAAGAATAAAATTCAGAAACGCTTACAATTCAGAACAGAATAGATTTAAGAATAGAATAGAATAGAATAGAATGCAGCATTTAATAGAATTCAGAAAAGAATAGAATTCAGAATAGAATTGAATAAAATTCAGAATAGAATAAAATTCAGAAAAGAATTATATTCATAATACAATTGAATTCAGAATAGAATAGAATTCAGAATAGAATTAATTCAAAATAGAACAGAATTCAGAATAGTACAAAATTCAGAATAGAATAGCATAAAATTCAAAACAGAATAAAATTAGGGAATAGAATCGAATAAAATTCAGAATAGATTCAAATTCAGAATAGAATAGAATAAATTCATAATACTATTGAATTCAGAGTAGAATAAATTTCAGAATAGAATAGAATAGAGAATAGAAAAAAATTCAGAAAGGAATAAAATTCATTATGGAATAAAATTCAGAAATGCTTACAATTCACAACAGAATAGATTTTAGAACAGAATAGAATTCAGCATTTAATAGAATTCAGAATAGAATAGAATTCAGAATAGAATTGAATAAAATTCAGAATAGAATAAAATTCAGAAAAGAATTAGATTCATAATACAATTTAATTCAGAATAGCATAGAATTCAGAATAGAATTAAATTCAAAATAAAATGGAATTGAGAATACTATAAAATTCAGAAGAATAGCATAAAATTCAAAACAGAATAAAATTAGGGAATAGAATAGAATAAAATTCAGAATAGAATCAAATTCAGAACAGAATAGAATAAATTCATAATGGTATTGAATTCAGAATAGAATAAATTTCAGAATAGAATAGAGAATAGAATAAAATTCAGAAAGGAATAAAATTCAGAATAGAATAAAATTCAGAAATGCTTACAATTCACAACAGAATAGATTTCAGAATAGAATAGAATTCAGCATTTAATAGAATTCAGAATAGAATAGAATTCAGAATAGAATTGAATAAAATTCAGAATAGAATAAAATTCAGAAAAGAATTAGATTCATAATACAATTTAATTCAGAATAGCATAGAATTCAGAATAGAATTAAATTCAAAATAAAATGGAATTGAGAATAGTATAAAATTCAGAAGAATAGCATAAAATTCAAAACAGAATAAAATTAGGGAATAGAATAGAATAAAATTCAGAATAGAATTAAATTCAAAATAGAACAGAATTGAGAATAGTATAAAATTCTGAATAGAATAGCATAAAATTCAAAACAGAATAAAATTAGGGAATAGAATAGAATCAAATTCAGAATAGAATCAAATTCAGAACAGAATAGAATAAATTCATGATAGTATTGAATTCAGAATAGAATTGAATAAAATTCAGAATAGAATAAAATTCAGAAAAGAATTATATTCATAATACAATTTAATTCAGAATAGAATAGAATTCAGAATACAATTCAATTCAAAATAGAACAGAATTCAGAATAGTACAAAATTCAGAATAGAATAGCATAAAATTCAAAACAGAATAAAATTAGGGAATAGAATCAAATAAAATTCAGAATAGAATCAAATTCAGAATAGAATAGAATAAATTCATAATAGTATTGAATTCAGAGTAGAATAAATTTCAGAATAGAATAGAGAATAGAAAAAAATTCAGAAAGGAATAAAATTCATAATAGAACAAAATTCAGAAATGCTTACAATTCACAACAGAAAAGATTTCAGAATAGAATAGAATTCAGCATTTAATAGAATTCAGAATAGAATAGAATTCAGAATAGAATTGAATAAAATTCAGAATAGAATAAAATTCAGAAAGAATTAGATTCATAATACAATTTAATTCAGAATAGCATAGAATTCAGAATAGAATTAAATTCAAAATAAAATGGAATTGAGAATAGTTTAAAATTCAGAAGAATAGCATAAAATTCAAAACAGAATAAAATTAGGGAATAGAATAGAATAAAATTCAGAATAGAATCATATTTAGAACAGAATAGAATAAATTCATAATGGTATTGAATTCAGAATAGAATAAATTTCAGAATAGAATAGAATAGATAATAGAATAAAATTCAGAAAGGAATAAAATTCAGAATAGAATAAAATTCAGAAATGCTTACAATTCACAACAGAATAGATTTCAGAATAGAATAGAATTCAGCATTTAATAGAATTCAGAATAGAATAGAATTCAGAATGGAATTGAATAAAATTCAGAATAGAATAAAATTCATAATTGAATAAAATTCAAAAAAGCTTAGAATATAGAACAGAACAGAATTCAGAAGAGAAGATAATAAAATTCAGATTAGAATAAAATCCAGAAAAGAATTGAATTCAGAATGGAATTTAATTTAGAATAGAATAGAATAAAATTGAGAATAGAATTAAATTCAAAATAGAATAGAATTGAGAATAATATAAAATTCTGAATGGAATAGCATAAAATTCAAAACAGAATAAAATTAGGGAATAGAATAGAATAAAATTCAAAATAGAATCAAATTGAGAATTGAATAGAATAAATTCATAATAGTATTGAATTCAGAATAGAATAAATTTCAGAATAGAATAGAATAGAGAATGGAATAAAATTCAGAAAGGAATAAAATTCAGAATAGAATAAAATTCAGAAATGCTTACAATTCACAACAGAATAGATTTCAGAATAGAATAGAATTCAGCATTTAATAGAATTCAGAATAGAATAGAATTCAGAATTGAATTGAATAAAATTCAGAATAGAATAAAATTCAGAAAAGAATTATATTCATAATACAATTTAATTCAGAATAGAATAGAATTCAGAATAGAATTAAATCCAAAATAGAACAGAATTCAGAATAGTACAAAATTCAGAATAGAATAGCATAAAATTCAAAACAGAATAAAATTAGGGAATAGAATAGAATCAAATTCAGAATAAAATCAAATTCAGAACAGAATAGAATAAATTCATGATAGTATTGAATTCAGAATAGAATAAATTTCAGAATAGAATAGAATAGAGAATGGAATAAAATTCAGAAAGGAATAAAATTCAGAATAGAATAGAGTTAACAATAGGGTAGATTTCAGAATAGAATAGAATATAGCATTTAATAGAATTCAGAATAGAATAGAATTCAGAATAGAATTGAATAAAATTCAGAATAGAATAAAATTCAGAAAAGAATTAGATTCATAATACAATTTAATTCAGAATAGCATAGAATTCAGAATAGAATTAAATTCAAAATAAAATGGAATTGAGAATAGTATGAAATTCATAAGAATAGCATAAAATTAAAAACAGAATAAAATTAGGGAATAGAATAGAATAAAATTCAGAATAGAATTAAATTCAAAATAGAACAGAATTGAGAATAGTATAAAATTCTGAATAAAACAGAATTCAGAATAGTACAAAATTCAGAATAGAATAGAATAAAACTCAGAATAGAATAAAATTCAAAATAAAATGGAATTGAGAATAGTATAAAACTCAGAAGAATAGCATAAAATTCAAAACAGAACAAAATTCAGAATAGAATAGAATAAAATTGAGAATAGAATAAAATTCAGAAAAGAATTATATTCATAATACAATTTAATTCAAAATAGAACAGAATTCAGAATAGTACAAAATTCAGAATAGAATAGAATAAATTCAGAATAGTATTGAATTCAGAGTAGAATAAATTTCAGAATAGAATAGAGAATAGAAAAAAATTCAGAAAGGAATAAAATTCAGAATAGAATAAAATTCAGCATTTAATACAATTCAGAATAGAATAGAATAAATTCAGAATAGTATTGAATTCAGAATAGAATAAATTTCAGAATAGAATAGAAAATAGAATAAAATTCAGAAAGGAATAAAATTCAGAATAGAATAGAGTTAACAATAGAGTAGATTTCAGAATAGCATAAAATTCAGAAAAGAATTATATTCATAATACAATTTAATTCAGAATAGAATACAATTCAGAAAAGAATTAAATTCAAAATAGAACAGAATTCAGAATCGTACAAAATTCAGAATAGAATAGAATAAAATTCAAAATAAAATGGAATTGAGAATAGTATAAAATTCGGAAGAATAGCATAAAATTCAAAACAGAACAAAATTCAGAATAGAATAGAATAAAATTCAGAATAGAATAAAATTCATAATTGAATAAAATTCAAAAAAGCTTAGAATATAGAACAGAACAGAATTCAGAAGAGAAGATAATAAAATTCAGATTAGAATAAAATCCAGAAAAGAATTGAATTCAGAATGGAATTTAATTTAGAATAGAATAGAATAAAATTGAGAATAGAATTAAATTCAAAATAGAATAGAATTGAGAATAATATAAAATTCTGAATGGAATAGCATAAAATTCAAAACAGAATAAAATTAGGGAATAGAATAGAATAAAATTCACAATAGAATCAAATTGAGAATTGAATAGAATAAATTCATAATAGTATTGAATTCATAATAGAATAAATTTCAGAATAGAATAGAATAGAGAATGGAATAAAATTCAGAAAGGAATAAAATTCAGAAAGGAATAAAATTCAGAATAGAATAAAATTCAGAAATGTTTACAATTCACAACAGAATAGATTTCAGAATAGAATAGAATTCAGCATTTAATAGAATTCAGAATAGAATAGAATTCAGAATTGAATTGAATAAAATTCAGAATAGAATAAAATTCAGAAAAGAATTATATTCATAATACAATTTAATTCAGAATAGAATAAAATTCAGAAAAGAATTATATTCATAATACAATTTAATTCAGAATAGAATAGAATTCAGAATAGAATTAAATCCAAAATAGAACAGAATTCAGAATAGTACAAAATTCAGAATAGAATAAAATTCAAAATAAAATGGAATTGAGAATAGTATAAAATTCAGAAGAATAGCATAAAATTCAAAACAGAACAAAATTCAGAACAGAATAGAATAAAATTGAGAATAGAATAAAATTCAGAAAAGAATTCTATTCATAATACAATTTAATTCAAAATAGAACAGAATTCAGAATAGTACAAAATTGAGAATAGAATAGAATAAATTCAGAATAGTATTGAATTCAGAATAGAATAAATTTCAGACTAGAATAGAATAGAGAATAGAATAAAATTCAGAAAGGAATAAAATTCAGAATAGAATAAAATTCAGCATTTAATACAATTCAGAATAGAATAGAATAAATTCAGAATAGTATTGAATTCAGAATAGAATAAATTTCAGAATAGAATAGAAAATAGAATAAAATTCAGAAAGGAATAAAATTCAGAATAGAATAGAGTTAACAATAGAGTAGATTTCAGAATAGCATAAAATTCATAAAAGAATAAAATTCAGAAACGCTTACAATTCAGAACAGAATAGATTTAAGAATAGAATAGAATAGAATGAAGCATTTAATAGAATTCAGAAAAGAATAGAATTCAGAATAGAATTGAATAAAATTCAGAATAGAATAAAATTCAGAAAAGAATTAGATTCATAATACAATTTAATTCAGAATAGAATAGAATTCAGAATAGAATTAATTCAAAATAGAACAGAATTCAGAATAGTACAAAATTCAGAATAGAATAGCATAAAATTCAAAATAGAATAAAATTAGGGAATAGAATCGAATAAAATTCAGAATAGAATTAAATTCAAAATAGAACAGAATTCAGAATAGTACAAAATTCAGAATAGAATAGCATAAAATTCAAAACAGAATAAAATTAGGGAATAGAATCAAATAAAATTCAGAATAGATTCAAATTCAGAATAGAATAGAATAAATTCATAATACTATTGAATTCAGTGTAGAATAAATTTCAGAATAGAATAGAATAGAGAATAGAATAAAATTCAGAAAGGAATAAAATTCAGAATAGAATAAAATACAGCATTTAATACAATTCAGAATAGAATAGAATAAATTCAGAATAGTATTGAATTCAGAATAGAATAAATTTCAGAATAGAATAGAAAATAGAATAAAATTCAGAAAGGAATAAAATTCAGAATAGAATAGAGTTAACAATAGAGTAGATTTCAGAATAGCATAAAATTCATAAAAGAATAAAATTCAGAAACGCTTACAATTCAGAACAGAATAGATTTAAGAATAGAATAGAATAGAATGAAGCATTTAATAGAATTCAGAAAAGAATAGAATTCAGAATAGAATTGAATAAAATTCAGAATAGAATAAAATTCAGAAAAGAATTAGATTCATAATACAATTGAATTCAGAATAGAATAGAATTCAGAATAGAATTAATTCAAAATAGAACAGAATTCAGAATAGTACAAAATTCAGAATAGAATAGCATAAAATTCAAAACAGAATAAAATTAGGGAATAGAATCAAATAAAATTCAGAATAGATTCAAATTCAGAATAGAATAGAATAAATTCATAATACTATTGAATTCAGAGTAGAATAAATTTCAGAATAGAAAAGAATTCAGCATTTAATAGAATTCAGAAGAGAAGAGAATTCAGAATAGAATTGAATAAAATATAGAATAGAATAAAATCCAGAAAAGAATTATATTCATTATACAATTTAATTCAGAATAGAATAGAATTCAGAATAGAATTAAATTCAAAATAGAACAGAATTCAGAATAGTACAAAATTCAGAATAGAATAGCAGAAAATTAAAAACAGAATAAAATTAGGGAATAGAATAGAATAAAATTCAGAATAGAATTAAATTCAAAATAGAACAGAATTGAGAATAGTATAAAATTCTGAATAGAATAGCATAAAATTCAAAACAGAATAAAATTAGGGAATAGAATAGAATCAAATTCAGAATAAAATCAAATTCAGAACAGAATAGAATAAATTCATGATAGTATTGAATTCAGAATAGAATAAAATTCAGAATTGAATTGAATAAAATTCAGAATAGAATAAAATTCAGAAAAGAATTATATTCATAATACAATTTAATTCAGAATAGAATAAAATTCAGAAAAGAATTATATTCATAATACAATTTAATTCAGAATAGAATAGAATTCAGAATAGAATTAAATCCAAAATAGAACAGAATTCAGAATAGTACAAAATTCAGAATAGAATAGAATAAAATTCAGAATAGAATAAAATTCAAAATAAAATGGAATTGAGAATAGTATAAAATTCAGAAGAATAGCATAAAATTCAAAACAGAACAAAATTCAGAACAGAATAGAATAAAATTGAGAATAGAATAAAATTCAGAAAATTATTCTATTCATAATACAATTTAATTCAAAATAGAACAGAATTCAGAATAGTACAAAATTGAGAATAGAATAGAATAAATTCAGAATAGTATTGAATTCAGAATAGAATAAAATTCAGCATTTAATACAATTCAGAATAGAATAGAATAAATTCAGAATAGTATTGAATTCAGAATAGTATTGAATTCAGAATAGAATAAATTTCAGAATAGAATAGAAAATAGAATAAAATTCAGAAAGGAATAAAATTCAGAATAGAATAGAGTTAACAATAGAGTAGATTTCAGAATAGCATAAAATTCATAAAAGAATAAAATTCAGAAACGCTTACAATTCAGAACAGAATAGATTTAAGAATAGAATAGAATAGAATGAAGCATTTAATAGAATTCAGAAAAGAATAGAATTCAGAATAGAATTGAATAAAATTCAGAATAGAATAAAATTCAGAAAAGAATTAGATTCATAATACAATTTAATTCAGAATAGAATAGAATTCAGAATAGAATTAATTCAAAATAGAACAGAATTCAGAATAGTACAAAATTCAGAATAGAATAGCATAAAATTCAAAATAGAATAAAATTAGGGAATAGAATCGAATAAAATTCAGAATAGAATTAAATTCAAAATAGAACAGAATTCAGAATAGTACAAAATTTAGAATAGAATAGCATAAAATTCAAAACAGAATAAAATTAGGGAATAGAATAGAATCAAATTCAGAATAAAATCAAATTCAGAACAGAATAGAATAAATTCATGATAGTATTGAATTCAGAATAGAATAAATTTCAGAATAGAATAGAATAGAATAGAGAATGGAATAAAATTCAGAAAGGAATAAAATTCAGAATAGAATAGAGTTAACAATGGAGTAGATTTCAGAATAGAATAAAATTCAGAAACGCTTACAATTCAGAACAGAACAGATTTCAGAATAGAATAGAATATAGCATTTAATAGAATTCAGAATAGAATAGAATTCAGAATAGAATTGAATAAAATTCAGAATAGAATAAAATTCAGAAAAGAATGAGATTCATAATACAATTTAATTCAGAATAGCATAGAATTCAGAATAGAATTAAATTCAAAATAAAATGGAATTGAGAATAATATAAAATTCATAAGAATAGCATAAAATTAAAAACAGAATAAAATTAGGGAATAGAATAGTATAAAATTCTGAATAAAACAGAATTCAGAATAGTACAAAATTCAGAATAGAATAGAATAAAACTCAGAATAGAATAAAATTCAAAATAAAATGGAATTGAGAATAGTATAAAACTCAGAAGAATAGCATAAAATTCAAAACAGAACAAAATTCAGAATAGAATAGAATAAAATTGAGAATAGAATAAAATTCAGAAAAGAATTATATTCATAATACAATTTAATTCAAAATAGAACAGAATTCAGAATAGTACAAAATTCAGAATAGAATAGAATAAATTCAGAATAGTAATGAATTCAGAGTAGAATAAATTTCAGAATAGAATAGAGAATAGAAAAAAATTCAGAAAGGAATAAAATTCATAATAGAATAAAATTCAGAAATGCTTACAATTCACAACAGAAAAGATTTCAGAACAGCATAGAATTCAGCATTTAAAAGAATTCAGATTGGAATAGAATTCAGAATAGAATTGAATAAAATTCATAATAGAATAAAATTCAGAAAAGAATTAGATTCATAATACAATTTAATTCAGAATAGCATAGAATTCAGAATCGAATTAAATTCAAAATAGAACAGAATTCAGAATAGTATAAAATTCTGAATAGAATAGCATAAAATTCAAAACAGAATAAAATTAGGGAATAGAATAGAATCAAATTCAGAATAAAATCAAATTCAGAACAGAATAGAATAGAATAAATTCATGATAGTACTGAATTCAGAATAGAATAAATTTCAGAATAGAGTAGAATAGAGAATGGAATAAAATTCAGAAAGGAATAAAATTCAGAATAGAATAGAGTTAACAATAGAGTAGATTTCAGAATAGAATAAAATTCATAAAAGAATAAAATTCAGAAACGCTTACAATTCAGAACAGAATAGATTTAAGAATAGAATAGAATAGAATAGAATGCAGCATTTAATAGAATTCAGAAAAGAATAGAATTCAGAATAGAATTGAATAAAATTCAGAATAGAATAAAATTCAGAAAAGAATTATATTCATAATACAATTGAATTCAGAATAGAATAGAATTCAGAATAGAATTAATTCAAAATAGAACAGAATTCAGAATAGTACAAAATTCAGAATAGAATAGCATAAAATTCAAAACAGAATAAAATTAGGGAATAGAATCGAATAAAATTCAGAATAGATTCAAATTCAGAATAGAATAGAATAAATTCATAATACTATTGAATTCAGAGTAGAATAAATTTCAGAATAGAATAGAATAGAGAATAGAAAAAAATTCAGAAAGGAATAAAATTCATTATGGAATAAAATTCAGAAATGCTTACAATTCACAACAGAATAGATTTTAGAACAGAATAGAATTCAGCATTTAATAGAATTCAGAATAGAATAGAATTCAGAATAGAATTGAATAAAATTCAGAATAGAATAAAATTCAGAAAAGAATTAGATTCATAATACAATTTAATTCAGAATAGCATAGAATTCAGAATAGAATTAAATTCAAAATAAAATGGAATTGAGAATACTATAAAATTCAGAAGAATAGCATAAAATTCAAAACAGAATAAAATTAGGGAATAGAATAGAATAAAATTCAGAATAGAATCAAATTCAGAACAGAATAGAATAAATTCATAATGGTATTGAATTCAGAATAGAATAAATTTCAGAATAGAATAGAGAATAGAATAAAATTCAGAAAGGAATAAAATTCAGAATAGAATAAAATTCAGAAATGCTTACAATTCACAACAGAATAGATTTCAGAATAGAATAGAATTCAGCATTTAATAGAATTCAGAATAGAATAGAATTCAGAATAGAATTGAATAAAATTCAGAATAGAATAAAATTCAGAAAAGAATTAGATTCATAATACAATTTAATTCAGAATAGCATAGAATTCAGAATAGAATTAAATTCAAAATAAAATGGAATTGAGAATAGTATAAAATTCAGAAGAATAGCATAAAATTCAAAACAGAATAAAATTAGGGAATAGAATAGAATAAAATTCAGAATAGAATTAAATTCAAAATAGAACAGAATTGAGAATAGTATAAAATTCTGAATAGAATAGCATAAAATTCAAAACAGAATAAAATTAGGGAATAGAATAGAATCAAATTCAGAATAGAATCAAATTCAGAACAGAATAGAATAAATTCATGATAGTATTGAATTCAGAATAGAATTGAATAAAATTCAGAATAGAATAAAATTCAGAAAAGAATTATATTCATAATACAATTTAATTCAGAATAGAATAGAATTCAGAATACAATTCAATTCAAAATAGAACAGAATTCAGAATAGTACAAAATTCAGAATAGAATAGCATAAAATTCAAAACAGAATAAAATTAGGGAATAGAATCAAATAAAATTCAGAATAGAATCAAATTCAGAATAGAATAGAATAAATTCATAATAGGATTGAATTCAGAGTAGAATAAATTTCAGAATAGAATAGAGAATAGAAAAAAATTCAGAAAGGAATAAAATTCATAATAGAACAAAATTCAGAAATGCTTACAATTCACAACAGAAAAGATTTCAGAATAGAATAGAATTCAGCATTTAATAGAATTCAGAATAGAATAGAATTCAGAATAGAATTGAATAAAATTCAGAATAGAATAAAATTCAGAAAGAATTAGATTCATAATACAATTTAATTCAGAATAGCATAGAATTCAGAATAGAATTAAATTCAAAATAAAATGGAATTGAGAATAGTTTAAAATTCAGAAGAATAGCATAAAATTCAAAACAGAATAAAATTAGGGAATAGAATAGAATAAAATTCAGAATAGAATCATATTTAGAACAGAATAGAGTAAATTCATAATGGTATTGAATTCAGAATAGAATAAATTTCAGAATAGAATAGAATAGATAATAGAATAAAATTCAGAAAGGAATAAAATTCAGAATAGAATAAAATTCAGAAATGCTTACAATTCACAACAGAATAGATTTCAGAATAGAATAGAATTCAGCATTTAATAGAATTCAGAATAGAATAGAATTCAGAATAGAATTGAATAAAATTCAGAATAGAATAAAATTCATAATTGAATAAAATTCAAAAAAGCTTAGAATATAGAACAGAACAGAATTCAGAAGAGAAGATAATAAAATTCAGATTAGAATAAAATCCAGAAAAGAATTGAATTCAGAATGGAATTTAATTTAGAATAGAATAGAATAAAATTGAGAATAGAATTAAATTCAAAATAGAATAGAATTGAGAATAATATAAAATTCTGAATGGAATAGCATAAAATTCAAAACAGAATAAAATTAGGGAATAGAATAGAATAAAATTCAAAATAGAATCAAATTGAGAATTGAATAGAATAAATTCATAATAGTATTGAATTCAGAATAGAATAAATTTCAGAATAGAATAGAATAGAGAATGGAATAAAATTCAGAAAGGAATAAAATTCAGAATAGAATAAAATTCAGAAATGCTTACAATTCACAACAGAATAGATTTCAGAATAGAATAGAATTCAGCATTTAATAGAATTCAGAATAGAATAGAATTCAGAATTGAATTGAATAAAATTCAGAATAGAATAAAATTCAGAAAAGAATTATATTCATAATACAATTTAATTCAGAATAGAATAGAATTCAGAATAGAATTAAATCCAAAATAGAACAGAATTCAGAATAGTACAAAATTCAGAATAGAATAGCATAAAATTCAAAACAGAATAAAATTAGGGAATAGAATAGAATCAAATTCAGAATAAAATCAAATTCAGAACAGAATAGAATAAATTCATGATAGTATTGAATTCAGAATAGAATAAATTTCAGAATAGAATAGAATAGAGAATGGAATAAAATTCAGAAAGGAATAAAATTCAGAATAGAATAGAGTTAACAATAGGGTAGATTTCAGAATAGAATAGAATATAGCATTTAATAGAATTCAGAATAGAATAGAATTCAGAATAGAATTGAATAAAATTCAGAATAGAATAAAATTCAGAAAAGAATTAGATTCATAATACAATTTAATTCAGAATAGCATAGAATTCAGAATAGAATTAAATTCAAAATAAAATGGAATTGAGAATAGTATGAAATTCATAAGAATAGCATAAAATTAAAAACAGAATAAAATTAGGGAATAGAATAGAATAAAATTCAGAATAGAATTAAATTCAAAATAGAACAGAATTGAGAATAGTATAAAATTCTGAATAAAACAGAATTCAGAATAGTACAAAATTCAGAATAGAATAGAATAAAACTCAGAATAGAATAAAATTCAAAATAAAATGGAATTGAGAATAGTATAAAACTCAGAAGAATAGCATAAAATTCAAAACAGAACAAAATTCAGAATAGAATAGAATAAAATTGAGAATAGAATAAAATTCAGAAAAGAATTATATTCATAATACAATTTAATTCAAAATAGAACAGAATTCAGAATAGTACAAAATTCAGAATAGAATAGAATAAATTCAGAATAGTATTGAATTCAGAGTAGAATAAATTTCAGAATAGAATAGAGAATAGAAAAAAATTCAGAAAGGAATAAAATTCAGAATAGAATAAAATTCAGCATTTAATACAATTCAGAATAGAATAGAATAAATTCAGAATAGTATTGAATTCAGAATAGAATAAATTTCAGAATAGAATAGAAAATAGAATAAAATTCAGAAAGGAATAAAATTCAGAATAGAATAGAGTTAACAATAGAGTAGATTTCAGAATAGCATAAAATTCAGAAAAGAATTATATTCATAATACAATTTAATTCAGAATAGAATACAATTCAGAAAAGAATTAAATTCAAAATAGAACAGAATTCAGAATCGTACAAAATTCAGAATAGAATAGAATAAAATTCAAAATAAAATGGAATTGAGAATAGTATAAAATTCGGAAGAATAGCATAAAATTCAAAACAGAACAAAATTCAGAATAGAATAGAATAAAATTCAGAATAGAATAAAATTCATAATTGAATAAAATTCAAAAAAGCTTAGAATATAGAACAGAACAGAATTCAGAAGAGAAGATAATAAAATTCAGATTAGAATAAAATCCAGAAAAGAATTGAATTCAGAATGGAATTTAATTTAGAATAGAATAGAATAAAATTGAGAATAGAATTAAATTCAAAATAGAATAGAATTGAGAATAATATAAAATTCTGAATGGAATAGCATAAAATTCAAAACAGAATAAAATTAGGGAATAGAATAGAATAAAATTCACAATAGAATCAAATTGAGAATTGAATAGAATAAATTCATAATAGTATTGAATTCAGAATAGAATAAATTTCAGAATAGAATAGAATAGAGAATGGAATAAAATTCAGAAAGGAATAAAATTCAGAAAGGAATAAAATTCAGAATAGAATAAAATTCAGAAATGTTTACAATTCACAACAGAATAGATTTCAGAATAGAATAGAATTCAGAATTGAATTGAATAAAATTCAGAATAGAATAAAATTCAGAAAAGAATTATATTCATAATACAATTTAATTCAGAATAGAATAAAATTCAGAAAAGAATTATATTCATAATACAATTTAATTCAGAATAGAATAGAATTCAGAATAGAATTAAATCCAAAATAGAACAGAATTCAGAATAGTACAAAATTCAGAATAGAATAAAATTCAAAATAAAATGGAATTGAGAATAGTATAAAATTCAGAAGAATAGCATAAAATTCAAAACAGAATAAAATTAGGGAATAGAATAGAATAAAATTCAGAATAGAATTAAATTCAAAATAGAACAGAATTGAGAATAGTATAAAATTCTGAATAGAATAGCATAAAATTCAAAACAGAATAAAATTAGGGAATAGAATAGAATCAAATTCAGAATAGAATCAAATTCAGAACAGAATAGAATAAATTCATGATAGTATTGAATTCAGAATAGAATTGAATAAAATTCAGAATAGAATAAAATTCAGAAAAGAATTATATTCATAATACAATTTAATTCAGAATAGAATAGAATTCAGAATACAATTCAATTCAAAATAGAACAGAATTCAGAATAGTACAAAATTCAGAATAGAATAGCATAAAATTCAAAACAGAATAAAATTAGGGAATAGAATCAAATAAAATTCAGAATAGAATCAAATTCAGAATAGAATAGAATAAATTCATAATAGTATTGAATTCAGAGTAGAATAAATTTCAGAATAGAATAGAGAATAGAAAAAAATTCAGAAAGGAATAAAATTCATAATAGAACAAAATTCAGAAATGCTTACAATTCACAACAGAAAAGATTTCAGAATAGAATAGAATTCAGCATTTAATAGAATTCAGAATAGAATAGAATTCAGAATAGAATTGAATAAAATTCAGAATAGAATAAAATTCAGAAAGAATTAGATTCATAATACAATTTAATTCAGAATAGCATAGAATTCAGAATAGAATTAAATTCAAAATAAAATGGAATTGAGAATAGTTTAAAATTCAGAAGAATAGCATAAAATTCAAAACAGAATAAAATTAGGGAATAGAATAGAATAAAATTCAGAATAGAATCATATTTAGAACAGAATAGAATAAATTCATAATGGTATTGAATTCAGAATAGAATAAATTTCAGAATAGAATAGAATAGATAATAGAATAAAATTCAGAAAGGAATAAAATTCAGAATAGAATAAAATTCAGAAATGCTTACAATTCACAACAGAATAGATTTCAGAATAGAATAGAATTCAGCATTTAATAGAATTCAGAATAGAATAGAATTCAGAATAGAATTGAATAAAATTCAGAATAGAATAAAATTCATAATTGAATAAAATTCAAAAAAGCTTAGAATATAGAACAGAACAGAATTCAGAAGAGAAGATAATAAAATTCAGATTAGAATAAAATCCAGAAAAGAATTGAATTCAGAATGGAATTTAATTTAGAATAGAATAGAATAAAATTGAGAATAGAATTAAATTCAAAATAGAATAGAATTGAGAATAATATAAAATTCTGAATGGAATAGCATAAAATTCAAAACAGAATAAAATTAGGGAATAGAATAGAATAAAATTCAAAATAGAATCAAATTGAGAATTGAATAGAATAAATTCATAATAGTATTGAATTCAGAATAGAATAAATTTCAGAATAGAATAGAATAGAGAATGGAATAAAATTCAGAAAGGAATAAAATTCAGAATAGAATAAAATTCAGAAATGCTTACAATTCACAACAGAATAGATTTCAGAATAGAATAGAATTCAGCATTTAATAGAATTCAGAATAGAATAGAATTCAGAATTGAATTGAATAAAATTCAGAATAGAATAAAATTCAGAAAAGAATTATATTCATAATACAATTTAATTCAGAATAGAATAGAATTCAGAATAGAATTAAATCCAAAATAGAACAGAATTCAGAATAGTACAAAATTCAGAATAGAATAGCATAAAATTCAAAACAGAATAAAATTAGGGAATAGAATAGAATCAAATTCAGAATAAAATCAAATTCAGAACAGAATAGAATAAATTCATGATAGTATTGAATTCAGAATAGAATAAATTTCAGAATAGAATAGAATAGAGAATGGAATAAAATTCAGAAAGGAATAAAATTCAGAATAGAATAGAGTTAACAATAGGGTAGATTTCAGAATAGAATAGAATATAGCATTTAATAGAATTCAGAATAGAATAGAATTCAGAATAGAATTGAATAAAATTCAGAATAGAATAAAATTCAGAAAAGAATTAGATTCATAATACAATTTAATTCAGAATAGCATAGAATTCAGAATAGAATTAAATTCAAAATAAAATGGAATTGAGAATAGTATGAAATTCATAAGAATAGCATAAAATTAAAAACAGAATAAAATTAGGGAATAGAATAGAATAAAATTCAGAATAGAATTAAATTCAAAATAGAACAGAATTGAGAATAGTATAAAATTCTGAATAAAACAGAATTCAGAATAGTACAAAATTCAGAATAGAATAGAATAAAACTCAGAATAGAATAAAATTCAAAATAAAATGGAATTGAGAATAGTATAAAACTCAGAAGAATAGCATAAAATTCAAAACAGAACAAAATTCAGAATAGAATAGAATAAAATTGAGAATAGAATAAAATTCAGAAAAGAATTATATTCATAATACAATTTAATTCAAAATAGAACAGAATTCAGAATAGTACAAAATTCAGAATAGAATAGAATAAATTCAGAATAGTATTGAATTCAGAGTAGAATAAATTTCAGAATAGAATAGAGAATAGAAAAAAATTCAGAAAGGAATAAAATTCAGAATAGAATAAAATTCAGCATTTAATACAATTCAGAATAGAATAGAATAAATTCAGAATAGTATTGAATTCAGAATAGAATAAATTTCAGAATAGAATAGAAAATAGAATAAAATTCAGAAAGGAATAAAATTCAGAATAGAATAGAGTTAACAATAGAGTAGATTTCAGAATAGCATAAAATTCAGAAAAGAATTATATTCATAATACAATTTAATTCAGAATAGAATACAATTCAGAAAAGAATTAAATTCAAAATAGAACAGAATTCAGAATCGTACAAAATTCAGAATAGAATAGAATAAAATTCAAAATAAAATGGAATTGAGAATAGTATAAAATTCGGAAGAATAGCATAAAATTCAAAACAGAACAAAATTCAGAATAGAATAGAATAAAATTCAGAATAGAATAAAATTCATAATTGAATAAAATTCAAAAAAGCTTAGAATATAGAACAGAACAGAATTCAGAAGAGAAGATAATAAAATTCAGATTAGAATAAAATCCAGAAAAGAATTGAATTCAGAATGGAATTTAATTTAGAATAGAATAGAATAAAATTGAGAATAGAATTAAATTCAAAATAGAATAGAATTGAGAATAATATAAAATTCTGAATGGAATAGCATAAAATTCAAAACAGAATAAAATTAGGGAATAGAATAGAATAAAATTCACAATAGAATCAAATTGAGAATTGAATAGAATAAATTCATAATAGTATTGAATTCATAATAGAATAAATTTCAGAATAGAATAGAATAGAGAATGGAATAAAATTCAGAAAGGAATAAAATTCAGAAAGGAATAAAATTCAGAATAGAATAAAATTCAGAAATGTTTACAATTCACAACAGAATAGATTTCAGAATAGAATAGAATTCAGCATTTAATAGAATTCAGAATAGAATAGAATTCAGAATTGAATTGAATAAAATTCAGAATAGAATAAAATTCAGAAAAGAATTATATTCATAATACAATTTAATTCAGAATAGAATAAAATTCAGAAAAGAATTATATTCATAATACAATTTAATTCAGAATAGAATAGAATTCAGAATAGAATTAAATCCAAAATAGAACAGAATTCAGAATAGTACAAAATTCAGAATAGAATAAAATTCAAAATAAAATGGAATTGAGAATAGTATAAAATTCAGAAGAATAGCATAAAATTCAAAACAGAACAAAATTCAGAACAGAATAGAATAAAATTGAGAATAGAATAAAATTCAGAAAAGAATTCTATTCATAATACAATTTAATTCAAAATAGAACAGAATTCAGAATAGTACAAAATTGAGAATAGAATAGAATAAATTCAGAATAGTATTGAATTCAGAATAGAATAAATTTCAGACTAGAATAGAATAGAGAATAGAATAAAATTCAGAAAGGAATAAAATTCAGAATAGAATAAAATTCAGCATTTAATACAATTCAGAATAGAATAGAATAAATTCAGAATAGTATTGAATTCAGAATAGAATAAATTTCAGAATAGAATAGAAAATAGAATAAAATTCAGAAAGGAATAAAATTCAGAATAGAATAGAGTTAACAATAGAGTAGATTTCAGAATAGCATAAAATTCATAAAAGAATAAAATTCAGAAACGCTTACAATTCAGAACAGAATAGATTTAAGAATAGAATAGAATAGAATGAAGCATTTAATAGAATTCAGAAAAGAATAGAATTCAGAATAGAATTGAATAAAATTCAGAATAGAATAAAATTCAGAAAAGAATTAGATTCATAATACAATTTAATTCAGAATAGAATAGAATTCAGAATAGAATTAATTCAAAATAGAACAGAATTCAGAATAGTACAAAATTCAGAATAGAATAGCATAAAATTCAAAATAGAATAAAATTAGGGAATAGAATCGAATAAAATTCAGAATAGAATTAAATTCAAAATAGAACAGAATTCAGAATAGTACAAAATTCAGAATAGAATAGCATAAAATTCAAAACAGAATAAAATTAGGGAATAGAATCAAATAAAATTCAGAATAGATTCAAATTCAGAATAGAATAGAATAAATTCATAATACTATTGAATTCAGTGTAGAATAAATTTCAGAATAGAATAGAATAGAGAATAGAATAAAATTCAGAAAGGAATAAAATTCAGAATAGAATAAAATACAGCATTTAATACAATTCAGAATAGAATAGAATAAATTCAGAATAGTATTGAATTCAGAATAGAATAAATTTCAGAATAGAATAGAAAATAGAATAAAATTCAGAAAGGAATAAAATTCAGAATAGAATAGAGTTAACAATAGAGTAGATTTCAGAATAGCATAAAATTCATAAAAGAATAAAATTCAGAAACGCTTACAATTCAGAACAGAATAGATTTAAGAATAGAATAGAATAGAATGAAGCATTTAATAGAATTCAGAAAAGAATAGAATTCAGAATAGAATTGAATAAAATTCAGAATAGAATAAAATTCAGAAAAGAATTAGATTCATAATACAATTGAATT